>JASPKZ010003867.1:2947500-3022491 GCA_030220185.1 Diploptera punctata | reverse complement strand
TCTCGTCTCTCTCTCTGTCTCTCTATCTGCTCTCTCTCTCTGTCTCTCCTCTCTTCTCTCGCGGTCTATCTCTCTCTCGTCTCTCTAGCTGTCTCTCTCTCTGTCTTCTCTCTATCTTCTGTCTCTCTGTCTCTCTCTCTGCTCTCTCTGTCTCTGTCTCTCTGTCTCTCTCTCTGTCTCTCTCTCTCTCTGTCTCTCTCTCTGTCTCTCTTCTCTGTCTTCTCTCTCTCTCTGTATCGCTATCTCTATGTCGCTCTCTTTCTCGTCTCTCTCTGTCTCTCGCTCTCTCTGTATCTCTCTGTTTCTCTCTCTATGTCTGTCTCTTCTCTGTTCTCTGTCTCTGTCCTCTCTCTTCTGTCTCTCTCTCTCTGTCTCTGCTCTGTGTCTCTCTTATGTCTGCACTCTCTCTCTGTTTCTCTCTCTATGTCTATCTCTCTATCTGCTCTCTCTCTCTCGTCTCTCTCTTTATCTCTCTCGTGTCTCTCTCTCTCTGTCTCTCTCTCTGTCTCTCTCTCTCTCTCTGTCTCTCTCTCTCTGTCTCTCTCTCTCTCTCTCTCTCTCTCTCTATATATATATATATATATATATATATATATATATATATATATATATATATATAGCGCTGTGATGACCTGAGCTACCCAAGTATTTCAATTCAAACATACATTTTTCTTATATATGTAGTGTTCTCAATTCACACAAGAGGTAGCGGATACAACGTAAGTCATTTAAGCGTCCGAAAAAAAATTGCTGAACTGTTATGTTAGCCACTAGATATCATCCGGAACGAATTTCCGCTACCTCTTGTGTGAATTGAAAATAATATATATATATATATATATATATATATATATATATATAAGAAAAATGTATGTTTGAATTGGATACTTGGGTAGCTCAGGTCGTTAAAGCGCTAAACGTACAGAATGTAGAGACTCGAGTTCAAATCCCGACTCAAGCATTCATTTTTCTTTTCAAATCATATTTGCCTTCATTGCCAAATGTCTATATATATATATATATATATATATCCTATGTTTAGTTGATAAGTAAGAAAATAACATACATTTATAACGTAATTGTTTATAGATACCCGTGCTCATTACCCAGCGTTGCCCGGGAATCTACTTATCCAGATATTCTTGGCATCAAAAAGATAGACATATGCTGTCGCAGATTTTTGTAGAATTTTTTTGAGACGTTCAATTCTTTGTAGACTACATTCATTTGGTTTGTTATGATTTATACAGCGTAAGTCATTTAAGCGTCCAAAAAGCTACTTTCTTTAGTGTACAGATTCACTTTTTTTACATAATTATTGTCCCAGAAAAATTCTCAAAATAATAGCAAACCTCCTGTTTAAATCGGTCAAGTAGTTTTTGAATCCATAAAGGACAGACGAAGCAGACTCACGGACACTCTTATATAGGCTATGCTATAATTTTTTGACCTACTTTTACCTCTCTTGAAAACAAACATCCCTTAAACAACAGTAATGACTTTTATTTCAGTTATTATATAAATGTAAGACAGACTATCATTATTATACCTAGATCCTAGAACAACATTCTTGAACTAGGAAGAAATAATAATATGCGTTTTGCCCAGTGAGACTGACGTAATGCTAAGAATTCAGCTCATATGGACGTATGAAGCGAGTTGGACTGCAATTACATTAAATGGAAAAACTAGTGAAACTTAAGTGATATTTTCTCGCATTCCTACTTGTGTATATTAATGAGAGGTTAACACATTCTTGCTTTGCTACAGTATAAGTTACTGTATCATTGAGGCAGATTTTTTACGCTTGGTTGAATTTGAATGTAGACGAAAGGGAACACTACCTACTGGATCATCAAACTAATCCACACGGTTTCCTTGGTGCATAGTGTATACTAATATTACTCAGAGCATCATGGATCATCTCCAGTTTATTGGCTCCTCTCAACTCATATCCCTGTTCACATAGAGTCAAGCGCTATTCATACATCACTGTGGCGGATTACAACAGTTACTGGTGGATCTAAATGCCAAAAACAAGATATAATTTAAAGGAGATAACACAAGAACATTATATCATCTACCGATATTCATTTTGTAATGTTAGATAACTAACTCACTGCTACTATCGAACCCGGAGGTTCATGGCCACACGGAAAACTCTCCATATACCCCTATCCCGGGTTAATGTTTTTCAATCATCCCCTGTGTAAGTTATCTTCCTCAAATCATATTAATATTATTCTCTCAATTCATTCTTGACATACTACTGGGCATTTTACCTCAGGTTTTCCTATAAGGGATATCCATGCCCCTTTATCATTCCTATCCATGGGAGTTTACGAGACTTAACTGTTATTATATCTGGATTCCCATCAAGATCATGTAGCACACTCCTCCCCATTCACCTTTGTTTGGAGTATATAGGGTATTAAAAAAAATCAGTACCAATATTTAGAACCTAGATTGATACAGGCCTAGGTCTACACCAGGAAAAGAAGGAAAACTCATAATTTACATATCAAAATTTTACTTGGAGATGCATCATTATAAGCCACAAAATCGCAATTATGAAAAGCAAAAGGTAAGGTAAAGTGATCCCACTTAAAGGCCTCAGGAGACACTTAGGGTAGTAGAAGATTAAGCTTCCCACTTTTCTAGACAATCGACTCTTGTTGCCAGTAGGGTTGTCAGCCCTGCGAGACGGCCGTTTTTACCTCCAGAATAAGTCGTAGTACTCTCTTCCGTTGGAGACTGAGTCGATCCCAGGATCATAGTGCCACCATAAGATTTGGGTAAGTTTAAAAATCTGACTTACCGGAACTCGAACCCTCGACCTTGCGGCTTATACCTTGTTACCTTTAACCAACTACACTACGGCGTGACCCTTATAAAAAGTAAGCAACACAATTAATATAGTTACTCCCGCGAAATTATGCATTTCTACACATAACTATAAGTGTTCATTGGAACTATATCGAAATGTAATTTAATCATATAATTTAACCCTTAAATTCGCAATGTATCCTTTCGGATGTATCAATTACTTTATTTTATTTAATACTTTTAATAAAAACAGAAGAAATCGAACAAATATGAATTTCTTAAATATGTAAGTAACAATATACCCAAATAATAATAATGTATGATATCGTTTTCAGTGCGGTCCACAACATTCAAATAACTAGCACGAGAAATAAAATATACATATTTCTTTTTGTTCCAAATGCCGCATGTTGTCATTTCAACATTCCTGGTGTTCTCTCCTGGCATGGTGTAATTGTAACCCACTTATGACATTGGGACGCCTGGAAGGCGGGGTTACGCTGCCCCTATGATATGTGAGTTGATAGTGATAGTAATTATGCGCCAGGAGAGGCCTTAAAACAAACTTAAGCTAATTAGGCGAAGAACGTGTCACAAATAAGGAAATTAGAAACAAAATGGAAGCAGAAGAAAGCATAATTGAAAGAATTGAGGAAAAGGAATTAAAGTGGTTAGGACATGTTTTAAGAATGGAAGATGAGCGATGGCCGAAGCAACTATATGAATGGCATCCTAACAGAAAGAAGAAAAGAGGAAGACCAAGGTTAACATGGAAGGAAAACATGAAGACAGTAATGCAAGCTAGAGGGCTAAGCATCGAAGATGTCCAAGACCGTAGGCTTTGGAGGTTTGGCACAGGAAGACGGCAGCAGCTGTAAAAACCCGAAGATAGATAGATAGATGTTATTGATGATAATGATGGCCAAAGACCGCTTGGGCCTTAACGTTTCCTGACATTTATCTTATAGGTGAGGAAAAACCCCGAAAAAATATAACCTCACACAGGAAACTTGTCCCGAGCGGAGATCGAACCCGGGCTCGCTGCGTGACAAGGCGGCATGCTACCTTGAGACCACAGCGGTGGAGAAATTAAATATATTTCAAGAGGTAAACGTTCCGTTGGACGCCCCACGACCAGATAGAAAGTCATGTTTTGAATCGGCACAGGCTTAGAGCCTAACTTTAAATCGAAGAAGATTTTCCAATTTAAGGGTTAACTTAATTCCACTTTATCCTAGAACGCCCTATATCTCTTCTGCCTTTAGGCTGATATTGGAATTAATTTATCACATAGAGACATTATTATAACGTAAGGAGAGATTGTAGACGTGTCGAAGAATGTTATCTTGCTGGCAATCACAGCAAAATGGTCATCCGCCATTTTCTCGTATTATGTTATACAAATAATCTCTCTGCACTTTCGTGACAGCTTTTGTTTCCATGTTTGTCTGCATTCCTCTATTTTCTCATTCAATTCACTATTATTTTACTATTTATACCGCGATTAAGTTGAAAAAATTAAAACTTTTTTCATCCACATCCTGGTTGAAATATTACAGGAAGTCAATAAAAACCTAAATCACCATTTTAAAAAGTTAAAAGAGTCAATATATGTTTTCCGCCAGGCTCGTATCCTCTGTATTATACACTAAGGTTTCAAATTAGTACTAAAGAATAAATAACTTCAAACTTATTTCGGTTTACCGAAAAAGCAGTACTGCATATGCTGTTCTTCTGTCATATTTTGCGACTAATGCGTCTTTCTTTTCTAGCCCAGAAGTAGAGAAAAAAATTGCGACATATTTTCTTGGAAAATATATGTATTGGATGCTAGGAAACAAAATGTACACTTTTATTACTTATACGAATAATTAATATAACCTAATACAGACACGTATTATAAAAAAGTGTCTACCATAGATGAATAGTATGTCTGAAGAAAAAATCTGAATGCAGGCCTATGTTTGACTTTTATATGATTCAACTCTACCAGAGACATTCAGTGTCCCGCGCTGTAGCCGAGTGGTTAAGACAACATGCAGAGCTATGGGACTTACGCGGGGAAGATATGTGTATCCAATGCAGAACTTTCCTCATCCTGGCTATCACTGAAGGGTGGCGTCCAACAAGGTTCAGTGTTAGGACCACTTCTATTCTCTATCTATATTAACAATATATCCACTAGACTTACCTATTGTCGACATCACCTATATACTGACGATTTGCAAATTTACATTCACTCCCATCCTGACGATGTACATGACACACTAGACAAATTAAATAGTGACCTAGACTCAATTTCCCAATGGTCGAAGAAACATGGACTTAATCTAAATGCTGACAAGACACAGTGCATAATTATAGGACATCGGCGAATCCAAAGCATTATAAATTACGAAAATATCCCTACCATTCTTCTAAATGACAAAAACGTCCCCTACAGCTCAGTAGTAAAAAATCTGGGTATTTACATGGACCAACACCTAGACTGGAAAATCCAGGTGAATAATACCTGCAAGAAAGTGTTCTCAATTCTTCACTCCCTAAATAGTTTTAAAAACTTCCTCCCTACAAAATTAAAACAAATACTTGTACAGACTCTTATAATGCCACACTTCGACTACTGCGACATATTACTGACTAATATGACAACTGATCTATCTGACAGACTACAGCGTGCTCATAATGCGTGCATTCGATGTATCTTCAATCTCCGTCGTTATGACCATGTGTCTCCTTCATTTCAGGCCTTATCATGGCTACGCCTAAATGACAGAAGAACTTTACAATCACATACCTTACTATTCCAAATTCTGCGCATATATTTACCAAGTTATTTAACAACACGTTTTCAAAATTTATCGGCTCATCACAATTTACAAGATCACAAGACTCTTCTTTACTTTTGATACCACAACACAGGACCTGTCTATACTCTGAATCTTACACAATATCTATGACTAGAGCCTGGAACTCACTTCCCAGTCATGTCAGGGACTGTCAATCGCTATCATTATTTAAATCCAAATTAACTGATATCTTACGTTCGACACAATGAAAACATTAACTGCATAACAACTATATAGAGCATTCCATTAATAGTCATCTAGGAAGCTACTTACTTTATTTTACATAATTTAAATCTTATTATATTCTATGTTTTTGTTAGTATTAGCTAGTATTAGATCACATCATCTTTGTATTTTGTTTAGTCTGTATTTTAATATCTTAAAATTGTAAAATATGTATGTAATTTTTTGTATAATTTTACTATTCGCTGGTTGAGTGGAAGAGAAGGCCTTATGGCCTTAACTCTGTCAACTAAAATAAAGCATTATTATTATTATTATTATTATTATTATTATTATTATTATTATTATTATTATATTTTCTCATGGAATTTCGGCTAGTATGGGACAGGTGCCCAACCAATCGTGAGGCATTTGGGTAGCTACAATAAGTAGCGGCTCCAGGTTGAGAAAACCAGCTATAACGGCTGGGGACCCGACAAGAATGACCACAGTGGCTGGTTGGTCGTCTATCTCTATGATTAACACATGTGGATGTGGGCTACCAGCCGGCTGGTAGGCCGAGCCTCTCCTAGGTCTGTCACGCTATGGAGTTAGAGGAGATACATTCAGTTTTCTAATAAAATATCTTGTCGACTAATAATTTTAAAGCACGATGAAGAAGTACTTGTTTATCGGTGTCTTTTGAATCTTCGTGCACATGTACGTAACCGCAAGGGCTCATGAACATGTTCTTCATAACTTCGGTACTATGTGGAAACTTTTTTCAATAATGGAATGGTATTCTGAGATCATTGTTACATAAAGTTCTATAAAGAACTAAATGACACTGAGGAATATGCTGATGGAGCTAAATGACAAGTGCGAGGATTATGCGATGCAGATAAATATAAATAAGACGAAGGCCGTGATTATAGGAAGGAAACCAAGAAAGATAAACACGAGGATTAAATATGAGACCATTGAGCAAGTGGAGAGGTTCAGCTACTTGAGTTGTACTATCAGTAGTAATATGAACTGCGGTCAACAAATAAAGCAGAGGATAGCAATGGCAAAATAACTTTAACAACAAGATAAGATTTTTCTGCGGACCTTTGGCAAAACAATTACGGAAGAGACTAGTGAAGTGCTTTATGTGTAGTGTAGCATTGTATGGGGTAGAGACTTGGACATTTCGACGGAATCAGGAAAAGCGATTGGAAGGTTTTGAGATGTGGATATGGAGAAGGATGAAAGTATAAAATGGACAGACAAAATAAAAAATAAATAAATATGTGCTAGACAGAGTGGGTGAAGGAACAACATTGCTGGAACTCATAAAGATGGGGAAAAGGAATTTGATTGGCCACTGGCTAAGAAGAAACTGCCTGTTGACGGATGCTCTAGAAGGAATGATCACCGTAAAGAAAGTTGGAAGCAGAAAAGAGCATCAGATGATAGACAATATTAAAATAGGCCTAAATAGTTTGTATACGGATACAAAAAGGAAAGGTGGAGAATACTTAGATTGCAGTGAAAGACCTGCTGTTGGGCAGAACACTATGTATATATGTATATAAATAACTAATTCACTGGCAGTATCGTACCCATAGGTTCATGGCCGCTCGGATATTACCTGTCCACATATCACTAACCAGAGCTAATGCTTTCCAATAATCGCTTGTGTAATCTACTTGCATCAAATCATTGTTAATGTTCTAGAGAACAAATAATTAATTATTTGGCACTGCTTTTAGCTTGGTATCTCCATTACCCCGTTAAAAAGTACAAAATCTATGTAGAGTTCTCTAACAGCTGTTTTCAACAGAATAATTAGACCATCAATCAACGCTACGCTCAGTTAAAACTAACTGTCAATTTAATGTTTCGATTTCATACTAACGCTGTATTTGAACTTCTCTAATACGATTAAATTAGCAATGTGACTTTTTCCGAGCGTTCATTGTAATTCACAAAGAGTATTTCACACTTTTGCTCATTCCATGTTATAATCGAATTCCATAATGACGATGCATAGGGAAAAAGCAATGCTCCATGTGTGTATTCACGGTTCTCTTAAATCACAATTTGCTAACCAGAATTAATAAATATTTTATTTCATGGATAACAAAGTAAGCAAACTGTATTGACTTGTCCCGCGCCGTAGTTGAGTAAGTTAGAATTTTCATTTAGACTACATTAAATATATTATAGTGTGATTCAATTTAACTTGATTTTCTTAAAATGAATTACATAAATATTTTTAATTAATTAATATGTTAAAAAATTTAATTATGGTTTAAAGCTACGGAATTTACGCTGTCTCGAGTCCCCAAGTTGGAAGAAAATTTCCCATGGAATTTCGACGAGTTTAGAAGGTTCCCGCTCAGAATCGTAGCTTGAATAAATGGCAGCTCTAACTAACTAACTCACTGGCACTATTGAACCCCTAGGTTCATGGCCGCGCGGACATAAACTCTCCATATATCCCTATCCTGAGCTAATGCTTTCCAATCCTTCCCTGTATAATCTACTTCCCTCAAATCAAAATGTTATTCTCCCACATCATTCTTGGTCTATCAACTGGGCGTTTTCTCTCTGGTTTTCCTACAAGAAGCTTCCACGTACGTCTTTCGTTCCCCATTCGAACCACATGTTCTGCCATCGCAGTCTACGAGACATAACTGTTATTATATCTGGCTTCCTAGGAAGACCATGTAGTTCACTGTCATGTAGTTTTCTCCATTCACCTCTCTTTGGTCCAAAAGCTTTCCTAAGAACTTTATTCTCAAATACTCGTAATCTTCTTTCGTCCCTTAAAGTAAGAGTCCATGTTTCGCATCCATATAATATAACTGGTGGAATAATAGTCTATAATGGCTGTGGGACCCGATACCTGTCCATATTCCATCCTTATACTGACTGGATGATGATCCACTTTTATATTTAATACATGTGGATATGAGGCCAACCGGCTGGTAGTCAAAGTATTCTTGGCCTGTCATTCCATGGAGTTTAATTTAACTCGATGGCTTATGGAACCCATAGATTCAATGCTGCATTTATTATATTCTTCCACTGGTTCCTAACTTCAGCGAACTGAAAGAATTATTTTCGTATATCGGATGATCACGTCCCTAAGAACTATACGAATATTAATAATAAAAAAATGCATAAGGCTTTCCAAGTGTTCCTTTTCGCAAAGATTCCGACTCTATTTTTTTATGTCTCCAATCGAGATATGCGAACTATCTGAATCTTCTTTACTTTAGTATAAGTTTTTGTATGTTGAATGAATGGTAGATTAACTTCATTCTTGTGGTAAAACCTCCTGGTTTTAGATTTTAAAATGTATTTTATTGTGTAATTCATTACCAGTTCTCGAATCAATTCAGCAGGGATTTGATCTAAACCAGGAAACGTCTGTTTCTATATAGCAATTTCTACTTCCATCGCACTAGATATGAAGTATCTAAGTTCCCCATTCTGTGAAAATATTCAATAACTTATTAAAAAATTCTTTCTATCTATTAGGAATTACAGTACATATTTATCTGTGGCAATTATACCATTCCTGCATATAACTTCAATATAAAAACTCTTTCTTGAATTCATTAATCCCGTCATGAGTTTTCGTTTGCCGTCTTCTAGTTGATGTACTTAATATGTTAAAATTACAATTACGTATAATTAGGACAGTAATACAAAAATGAATATACATATATATGTAAAATTATGCTAAATAATTTTATCTGGATTTGAGGAGTTGCAGAACCTAGGAACACTAATAAAAATTGGAATGAGATACACAAAGAAATTAAAGATAGGTTTAATTTCGGAAATGCAATGCTATTATGCATTCTCTATATTCATATATTCTCTAAAAAGACTTTAAACTGAAAATATCTTCCCTGTAATATTACATGTTTGAAAAACATGGACTCTTACTTCAAGGGATGAGTAAATATTATGAGTATTTGAGAATAAAGTTCTTAGGAAAATTTTAGACCAAAGAGAGATGAACAGAGAGGTGAATGGAAAACATTTTATAACGGTGAGCTGCATGATCTTTATAGGAAACCAGATATAATAAGAACAGTTAAGTCTCGTCGACTGCGACGGGCAGGACATGTGGCACGAATGGGGAATGAAAGTTCTTGTAGAAAAACCAGAGGGAAAATGCCAAGAATGGGGTGAGAGAATAACATTAATCATGATTTGAGGGAAGTAGATTATACAGAATATGATTGGAAAACATTAACTCAGATTAGGGATGTATTCGAGAGCTCTCGCGGCCATGAACTTAACGGTTCGATAGTGCAAGTGGGTTAGTTAATTAGAGAAGTTGCAGACAAACTACTTGACTTAGGGAAACCTAGTGACAGATAAAAAAAAATGTTAACACCATTTATATTTTGCCACTCGTTATTCATTATTAAAGTTAATGGGGATATATAAATGAGCATAATCACTTGAGAACCTAACTGATGAATGGATGAAACCCAGGTATTAAAGATCAGTTGTAAAAATCTTATTATCAATTTTTAATTTTTAAGGAATCACTCATAATGTACCGTCGTTTCATATATTCTCTAGGATTATATTTTTAAAATAAAATTCACAACTTCTTAACGCTTGTGTTTCATCCAGCTCTTACTTGTAACTCAGCCATATTATTCCATTCCATAATTTTATATATATTTAATTCCGGATTGACTCTTAAATAAAAAATGTATCTTATAAGGTACATAATTGGTTTCATTAATCTAATAATTTTAATAAAAACAGATAAAACTAACGAGAAGAGATTACTTATTTTTTTTACAATTTCACAATATACCTAATAATAACAGTTACGTACCATTTCGTTTTCGCTGCAGTCCGCCTCATTTAAATAACTGACACGAGAAGTAAGTGTTCTGTCAAGATTCCCATTGGATTCGATTCGGATGGCCAGCAGTGGAAGAGGAAGGACCTCCTGATTGTCGAGTAGCTCTCCAGCTTAACGGTAAGCGAAGCCTCATCCGACGGCATCCGGGATCGACTCCCTCGCACCTAATCGTGCTTGTGGCAGCGTTCAGCGCAGCCAAGTGGCAGCGTCAGCGTAGTCCGGCGGCATAACAAAACTGTCTACACAGCATTTCTTTTTCAGCCGAGGGTTCTACAACCTACCTATCTAACCTGGTTAGTACCTATACCTCAAAAGACAATAGGCCTTATCCCGTCCTGCCCCTATCCCAGGGTCTTTGACAGGGCAACTCCCTACCGGTGAACCAATATATTTCCCTACCCTAATTCAAGAAACCTCCGACATGGGAAAGCCCAAGAAGAGGAAATCTAGCCACAGCGTAGCTCCCACACCACCAATCGCGCACCGGACGCGTAATAAATCTCACGCGGAGAAAAAGCCATCATCTCCAACACCTGCAGTACCGACTGCCGGTAAAGACGAGTTCCGTCTGACAATCTCCCTACCTCCGGAGTCCTCACCGTCCATCGATGGAGGGGCCACTCGGGGTTCGGGGACCCAGGACTCGCACCCAAACGAATCGAAACCCCCTCCACTGCTGATACGTCGGGAATTCACCGCCGAGTTAGCAGCTGCGAACTCGGTTTTCGCACAAAACGAGCCGCACGCATTCATTTGCGAACCAACGCCGCTCGGAACAAGGGTTAGGCTTACTTCATTGTCGGCCTACTATAAATACCGACAGCTGCTCCTGCAGCGTAAAGTTCCCTGCTGTGAAGGGAACAAGAAATCGCGAGCTACAGCACGTAAATTTGTAGTAAAAGTAATCGACTCTGGCGTGGATCCAATCGAGATCCAGGACGACCTCAAAGGTCATGGCTTCGAGGTCTTTCAGGTGGTCAACATGACTTCTGGGAAGACCAAGAAGCCACTGTCAATCTTCATCGCAGTCCTGGCGGAAGGTTCCAACGTCGAGGAGGTCCTTAAAATAAATCGTCAATGCCACTACAAAGTAAAAGTGGAAGCGTACCGCCGCGCTAAGGCCCCCAAGCCTGCTGCGCGTCCCAAATTAGTAGTTCAGGTCACTCCTGCTACTGAAACACAAGCAGTCCCAGTCGAGTTCGCTCCTGCTGCCTTCCCTGCTAGCTCAGGTTCAGAGGAGCCCATTGCTCTTCGACCTGAGCTCCCTGGATGGGAGACTCTCACCACCAATTCAGCTGCACTCAAAGGCGCTGAAAATAAAAAGAAAAGGTCTGGGCCAAAGAAGACTCAGACAACAAAGGCCTCGCAGACAGAGGACCTAGGCTTGGCCACACCCAAGCCTAAAAGAAAAGCAGCCGTGGGCACTCAAACTCCCGGTTCCGTTAAAAACTACGGCCCATCAGGACGTAGTAAGAAGGCCTGTCATGGTAGACAGAGAAGTGGAAACCGATACCGTTAGCAGATGTTGGGATGACTGCCCCACCCGGATATCGATCTTCCACATAAAGTCGGCACATGTATAGATGCAGTAATCTATCACGGCCTAGATCACATCGACCTCCATATTGATCAAGTATGGCATGGCGAATGTATAGTATCTAGTGAAGTCTATTCCATCTAGGGATCCCCATTGGCGCTAACGCCTCATAAAAAGGTGAATTGCCGGCTATGCACCTTTAAGAACCGGACGGCCCGGACCGATTTTTGACCATCTTTCGATATGTTTTCTTAATTAAATTCACCCATACTCTGCTAAGGTTTTCGGTGGTTTTCCTTGGCGTGAAGACAAATGTCGGAGTAGGTCCCTAATCTCCACCAGTAGATTTAATACCTCCCAAACTTATTCTAAATTCAAAATTTCATGGACAAGTGATCAAAATTAATCTCCCGAATCTAAAATTACAAACTTTTCGATATGCTCATAGCAAAATTTTATTTTATTAAGCTACTCTGCTATTGGTTTCGATGGTTTCCATAGCGATAAGGCGAATGCCGGAGTAGTCCCCTAGTTCCTACCAGTAACTTCATTCTTTCACTATCGAGCTGGGAACGAGGAGGTGATTTGAACTTCGTTTCTGGGGCTGGAATATCACCTTCGTCGTCTTCTTGAGGAAGCGCGAACTTCTAGGGATCGACTACACTCCAAAGTGCAATAACAACTCGGATACACGCCACGCACACTTACACACAACTGTCATGGTCCTACACTAAATATATATGTTCTTTCGGCTCAAACTTTCAAAATTAACGGGACAAAAGGGCAAAAGCCTTGATACCCGTGGATGGCCTCGGCCATCCTAAAGGGAAGTCTCTAGCCCCATCAGCAATCGCTGCTGCCGCATTCAGCAACTCCCATGTTCTCAGACTGTTTTGTCAATTTAAGAGTTAAGAATATCATGTATAAACTTTAACAAATGATAACCAGTTTTATTTATTTGTTTATTTATTGTCTTCAGTCGGAGGCACTTATCCCAAATAGTTTCTCTGCAACCCGGTCTACAACTAGGTAAATTTATTTGATTTAAATAATTCACACTCTGTATAGGAAAGTATATAATATTAAGTATCACTTTATGAGGTGGAGCAGCGCTATCAACTCCACTAATGTAGCAACGCCTTACAAATTAAGATCACAAGATATGATATCTTCCATTTCATTAAAATAAATTTTCATAAGTAATGCCACAAGTGATTTACAAATTATCGATAAATTCACGACTCACGAAGTGAGAAGTGAATTTATTTAGAGAATTTGTAAATCAAGAGTGGCATTTGTTAGGACTATTGAACGAATAAAATTAAGCTGTTTACTCACGAACCATTATTTAAATATAGTTATTTTAAAATATTTATATATTTAATGTAAACGGCGATGTTTTAAAACAAATGAGAAACGATTGGTACGCTTCATTTGTTTCTTTTGTTCATTACTGCAACCAGATCATATTATTTATTGACAAAGGAACGCAAGATTGTAAGAATTCATTTATGATGTCCTATAATGTAAATATGACAATTATATTTTTCTGGGAAAAAATAATTTAAGAAAGTGCAAACAGTTGTTTCTTTTTTTGGTGGTATTATCAATTGCTACAGATGTGTTTATATTAACTCCCGCATGCGGTATGTGTTGACATTCATGCACTATACATACAATCTGGTAGCCGTATTTCTTAGTGAGTCAGTCACTGCAAAATAATGCTATGACCTATTCAGAATGTTAAAAAAGAGGTGCTTTCTTTATTATGATAAACTTTAGTTGGTAAATTCTAGGCGAAACACGAATGTGATTGGTTGTAAATCAAAAATCATTGTAACGTGATTGGCCATTGACTCCCATTTGGGTCATGAGTTAAATAGTCTATATAAATACTCAGTACCGATATCGCCTCCTTGCGTAAGAGGTAAGATACTTGCCCTCAACCTCTGGGCCCCGAGTTTGCGTCTCGATCGCTCCATATGGTATTCGTGGTGGACGAATCAATATGGCGCAAGTTTTCCTATGGGGTTTTTCTTGTTTTCCCCATCCAAAAACTTATAGTCCACCACTTCTCAAAAAAATGAATGTCAACCATAACGTTCCATTTATTTCATCTATGTAATAGTGGGACGTCCCGCGCCGTAGCCGAAAGGTTAAGGTAAGATGCCTTGGCGCAGAGCTACGGGACTTTCGCTGGTTCGGGTTTCCAAGGTGAACGAAATTTTCTCATGGAATTCCGTCCAACATGGGACCGGTGCCCTTCCAGCATCGTGAGGCATTTGGGTAGCTGCAATATATAGCGGCTCCAGTTTGAGAAAACCAGCTATAACAGCTGGGGGACCGACGTGCTGACCACATGTCACCCCTACACTTGCTGGATGATCATCTACCTCTGTAATGAACAAATGTGGATGTGAGGCCAGCAGCTGGATGATAGGCCAAGCCCCTTCTATGCCTACTGCGCCATGGAGTTTAATGATGGGACACGTTTAGTCAGCTGGCAGTATTGTATAACAATACCTTTAATAATAGGAGCTTCATCTCATCACTCGACTTGGCATGAGTTACCATTTTGATAAGGAAACTGTGCCGTATGAACTGATGCCAAGTCGATTGATGAGATGAAGCTCTTATTATTTGAATATGAGTTATGACGAATGGAACACCACCTCCTTTGCATGCGCAGCCTTGAAAACATTCATGGTGCAACTGTTGAGGATAGAAAGTTAGGAGTTTTGAAGAGCGATTCACACCAGTAAGTCGTTGCGTGTGCTATCCCCTTTGAGATCAAATCAGGCGGGCAAGTCTTTCTTCATATAGTATTCGAATCGTTATCTTCAGTGGAGCAGTCGGTAAGATGATCTCTTGCCACAACGCGGGTCCAGTATCAATTCTGGTTAGGAATTTTTTTTTTAATTACGTCGTTAATTTTCTTAAAGCCTACACGTTACAAGGCTTCGTTGAATAAATAAATGTATATATATATATATATATATATATATATGATATGAAAAGAAAAAAGAATGCTTGAGTCGGGATTTGAACTCGAGTCTCTAAAGTCTGTACCTTTAGCGCTCTAACCAACTGAGCTACCCAAGAATTCCAAGACAAGCATACAATTTCTCTTATACATGTAGTATTCTCAATTCACGCAAGAGGTAGCGGAAATTTCTTTCAACTGCCATCTAGCGGCTAACATAACATTTAAGCAAATTATTAAAGAGAAAATTTACTTTATAGCAGTAACGCTTGTATATATATATTTTTTTTTTGACATTTGGCAATGAAGGCAAATATGATATGAAAAGAAAAAAGAATGCTTGAGTCGGGATTTGAACTCGAGTCTCTAAAGTATGTACCTTTAGCGCTCTAACCAACTGAGCTACCCAAGAATTCCAAGACAAACATACAATATATATATATATATATATATAAAAATAAGTTATATATATATATATATATATATATATATATATATATATATATATAGAAAAATAAGTTAATTAAAGAAAACAGATCATATTTATAAAATGAATAACGATTGTAACGTCTCATTACTTCGTTTACAAAACACAAGGCATAACAAGATTGTTTATATCCACAACTGATGCAAAATGTCTGATTAATTTAAACTAAGTGAAGTCAGTAGGCCTATCTAATTTCAATACAATGAAGTACTGGACTACTGCATCGCTTCATACAGACTGTTTCTAGCGCGGACGGTTGTGGTTTAGTGGAGGAATCTCTCTCTCTCTCTCTCTCTCTCTCTCTCTCTCTCTCTCTCTCTCTCTCTCTCTCTCTCTCTCTCTCCTTGTCTATCGACCTTATTTCAATTCATTTTGTTTATTTTCTATTATTTGTTTTCCTTTGCTTTATTTACAGCATTATTTACCGCACGATACAGTGGAACGTTTACTTCCAGTCATAGCAGCACTGTTGAGGTGTCGCACGGATGTAGATACCAACCATGTATAGTCAGTAGCAAATAACAAATGAAGGACTTACATTGTTCGTCATTGCTACGGTATTCCCGCATACAAACATTAATTGAAACTCACAAACTGACGTGAAGTGAGTGTACGAGATATAACACGACATTAGTTCGCAAATCATCCACAATCGAAGCAAATCAATGTTCCGCTGTCTCGGATAGTACTTACTTACGCGAAATTATATTCCCTTGCACGACACATAAAATAATGATTAAAATAATAAACCCATTAAAATTGATTGTATATGAAATTAATATTAATGGGGCGATTTTTTTTACAAATAAAACGGATTTTATTTTCTCAAATATCTGTGCGTCCCGAGCGGTTAAGGTAGGAAGCCTTGACGCAGAGCTACGGGACTTGCGCTGGTTCGAGTCTCCATGGGGGAAGAAATCTTCTCATGATATTTCGGCCAGTATGGGACCGATGCCCACCCAGCATCGTGAGGCAATTGGGTAGCTACAATAAGTAGTGGCTCCAGGTTGAGGAGCCAGCTATAACGGCTGGGGGACTCGACATACTAACCACATGTCACCCCTACACTGGCTGTTGATCATCTACCTCTGTGATTGACACATGTGGATGTGAAGGGCCAGCAGCCGGCTGGTAAAAGGGCAACCGCTGAAAAGTGGAGAGACCCTCAATCGGAAAATATCTGTGCACTTGTAAACCTAGTAGCTGACCACTGATCATGCGCAATGGCTTCAATCGGGGACTTATCTTTGCGTCATCAATTATTTCAAAGGCTGTACACAACTTACCATTATCCAAGCAATCGTTCTAATTGGTTGAATAACCTTACTACATACGATTATTCATGTTGCCCTCAAAACTTTGAATTATTTGAACATATCTTCACTGACACTAGCTACACTGCTACGAGAAACCTTGCTGTAGTTGTATTTGTGCCTTGTTCGTAATTATATTTATATAATTTGTTCTCATGAACTAATATATATATATATATATATATATATATGCTTTACACTCATTTGTTTCGGTTTCCCAAATTTTGGTAAATTCATACCCTAGCCATCTATTCCCACAATTTAATTCAAATCACAATATACGTATCCGATTACAGAGTACCTTAACACCCCTATCCGATCGTTTATACAATATCGATCTCATGATCGTGGAATTCCCTCCCTTCTGAAATTGGAGGTCGCCGGACAATAGCGTCATTCAAATGGTAAGATAGGTAATAATTGTCTATGTAATGTTAATAATTTCTAGCTTATCTAATTTTCGTCATTGTTTTATCCAGCTTATGAAAAATTATATTGCCTACATGTATTGTATTTTCCTCTAAAATTATTGTATACCTTGATTAATTAATTATCCATCGTTATCATTAATGTAAACATGTTAAATATGCTCATCATTCATTAAACACAATTTGTAAATGATTTAATAACATGAACAAATTCGTTTTAGGCCATATGGCATGTACGGTAAAACTAGCGAAGATGGTTTTGATCTTTCCACCGATGTTTTGGTCCCTATGTCCAGTTGTGGTATATATATATACACACACACTCATTAGCATGTATTGTACGCTTTTAGTTGTAACTACTGAATGGAAGGCCTAATGGTCTTAATTCTGCCCCAGTATAAATAAACCTTTATCATCATAATCATTATTATATACTCCGTGCTGACACAGTCTAATTTTATGCTCCGCTTGGCAAGGTTATAATTGATTTGTTCAGTATATTTACATTAATTTTTGTATAAATTATTTTGCTGTCAATAATATAATTTATAATTAGGCTAAGCAAATATAATATATTATTTGTTTATGTTTGTTTTATTTTTTGGAATAAATGTGGTTAATCTTTAAACAATATGGTTTGCTTTATCTAAATTTACTAAAGAAACGTAAAATTAAGAGTAAACTTAATTTACGAGAATAATTTAATAATCGCAACATATAAGTGCAATATAAAATTATAAAATTAAATACCGACTCTTGACATCCCAACTCCTTTCAAAAAACGTTAAATAGAAAATATATAAAACTATTATTCTACCAGTTATACTATATGGAAGCGAAACATGGACTCTTACTTTAAGGGAGGATATGTGACTACGATTATTTGTGAATAAAGTTCTTAGGAGAATGTGGACCAAAGAGAGATGAACAGACAGGTAAATGGAGAAGACTACTTAAGAGTGAATTAAATGACCTTTATAGTAAGCGAGATGTAATAAGAACAGTTAAGTCTTATAGACCGTGATGGGGAGGACATTTGGTACGAATGAGAATGAAAGACGTGCAATAAAGCATCTTGTAGGAAAACCAGAGGGGAAAACGCCCAGTTGGTAGATCAAGAATGAAGTGGGAGAATAAAATTAACTATGATTTGAGGTAATTGGATTATACAGGGAATGATGGGAAAGCATTAGTTCAGGATAGGGATGTATGGATTGCTTCTGTCCGCGCGGTCATGAACCTACAAGTCTGATAGTACCAGTTAGTATATGAGCAAGTACCTTGCAAATGCACTCTCCTCGACTGATAAACATTTAAAACGCTATAATACTTTAAGGACCACTCTATCCCCAGCAGAAGGTTGTTTTATCATGGACTAAGGCTTTGGTATATCCAAGCACCATGTCGAGTAAAGATCAGTGTAACGACATAGAGATGGGGGACATAAAAGTAGTCCGTACACTCCAATTTTGGGAGGAATCTCTCGTAAATTTTCAAACGTATGTCACGTAGAAGAACTTTCGTCCGAACAGTAAATTTACACGAGTTGCCTCCCAAATTAGAGGAACATTTTCATGATTACAAATTATTTTAACATGTTTCCTGAGTTTGAGCGCACGAACACTGCTCTTGATCTGACATCAGAAAGTATTATAGAGTTAGAACTATCTTATGAAAGGAATGCGACTCGTCGCAATTTTTCACTGATCTGTTAAATTATCTCAAAAGTGTTACAGTGGATATTCAAATTGCGTGCTTTTGGCATAAGATGAGGATATTCCACTGTCCAAAAATACAGATAATGAGGCCACTGAGCTTCAAAAACCACAGATAAACCAAGTAAACCCAAATTTTCAATGCTGGATCAAACCCCGGTACCGGCGAAGCCAGTCCAAAACAAATGATCAGTTCATGCTGAAATTACTGACAGCGCCGAGTTACCACCTGCTACTGCAGGAACATCCAATAATACGCGTTCCATCACTGGAACGAAATCCAGCAAGCCCCCCAATGAAAAACCAACTAAGGAACTAACTTAAATCCAACACCGAACAAGGAACCCCGCTCACCACCAATCATGGATCACGAGCACGTTTTTCGCATTAACAAAGGATATCAAAAATTGTAGTTTTAGGTTAGCTCAAAGTTTTAAATACTCGGGAGGGTGGGGCAGTACTTTTTGGAGGTGGGCTGTAAATATCACTCGGGTTTCACTTTGATTTAATTGTGAATTTACTAGCCCTTCCTCGGTAGCTAGTCGGTTCCTGTTTCAGGGTGAGCGCTGAGACTCCTATCTATATAGGGTTCGGAAGGAGAATTGCGTGGGAACAGACAATCACTAATTATTTGAATTCATTAGCGAATTACTTATGAGTTCGGGAGATTTTCCCTAAGTCCATAACCGTTGTTACAAGATATTTTTTTCTATACATTCAAGATCTTCTTCCTTCTAAGTGTCGAGTATAAGTGTCAGTGTATTAAATTTTGTCCTCATGAGTTCCGTATCGAAGTCAGGACCAATTATTCCCATATATGGTCTTTACCCTAACTCTCATTTTGATTGGTTAGAATATTTAATCACATGTCATCCAAGGGCGTAACTATTTTATTTAAACCACCACCTACCTTTTGATTTTATTCTCACGGCTAGGGACCGTGTTTGCCAGCTTGGGCTTAACGCGATTGTAAATTTGGAGTCTGACATTTCTCCCAAACGTGAGTTTTGAAGCTAGACCCAGCTTAAACATTTCAGGTCTAATTTGAGGAGTTACATGTTTATGACCTCTTTTACTTAGGGTTTCAACCGCTTCTTGTGAGAACTATTTACCAAAATGAAACTTAATTTATTTTTAACTATATTCTATTCCTTCATTATTTATTCATTTCTTATATTCCTTAATCACTATTAGGGCCGTATCATATTCGTCTCACAATGCCTCTTGTTAAAACAAAAAAAAATACTAACGTAAAGTTAAAAATATCTTTTTTTTTTTAACACAGCTCCCCTTAGAAGAGAAGTAATTAAATATGCTAATTACATCAAACCAAAAGTATTACACTATTACTTTTCCTACAAGTACCATATATGGAAATGTTTTTACAAACACCAAATAGATTATATTATTGAATATATATCACCCTGGTTTACTTACAGTCTTCTGCATATTACCACTAGAACAACAACGACAACAACAAAAAAAAATGTACATTTAAACTCAATTTGCGATCGGTGGTTAAATCCTTACTTATTTTTTTTTTATAGTCAACAAATGTTTTTCTTATTTTAACCCTATGGTTAATTTATCATATCCCATACGTCTTCTCGTTTTTTTTTCACTCACTTTATTATACGTTTGTTTCTGTTTTAATTACGTCACTTTTTTTTCACTCGCTAGGTAATTTCACATAATACGTTTTCCATATATCACTCAGTTTATTATTGCAATGTCATGCACATTTTTTTTATATCATCCCTTTATATCGTTCGCACTTTCCATGGTTCACACTTTACATATTCACTGGAACTCACTTATTATAAACTAACATTCTTTTTATTCCAATTAGCTACTAATCTATTCTATTTGGGTCATTTATTTCTTTAATGAGACATAGATCTTAATGTTGCCGTAAACATATTTGCCCTCTTTTAATCAAATGGTAACTTTACTAATTAGTTTCCTATGTAATTTTCGATGATTATCCTTTATAAATAAGTATATCGGTATTTAATAAGAATCATATATATTTTATATCGCGATCTCAGTTTTTTAGAACATTTCACGATTCATCATAATAATTCATTTGTAAATCTATCTTCTTTTTTTTTATATAAGTTATATAGGCGCTCCCTTAGCTGTGGTCATTAAAAATTTATTCTCAGCATGTTCACTGACTGATCTTCACAATACCTTGAAAATATATTTATTCTTTATAGAACTCCTTTATTCATCGTTCGCATATTATTTTTATTCAATCGATTAAGGTGGAAATTATCCTTATTTATTTACTTGTCGGTAACATAATATCACATTTCATACGCGCAAACCGTCGCTGTATACAGAATTTTATATCATCGTAGCTCATATTCGTCAATTTCGTTTTTGACGACAATTTATATTTCATCAGTAAACAACTCGACAACACCGGTCGAATCAAAATCATGTCGCTCTATCTACCCTTAATAATTCTCGCTACCATATGAGCGAACGTTTATCATTTAAAAAGACATAATATAAACGCCTCCTTCGGGCTTTGATCCTGTATTTATTCATTCTTTCTCTTTGTCTACGCTATATATTTTATCTGTCACCAATCATAAACTGTTAAAAGGACGATGCCTTAACCTCTTTCTTAACTTTTCGTATGCTCATAACGCTTCCATTTTACTCCTTAAGAATAATATTAGATTTTTAAGAACATTAACTATGAAGTTATAATAACACATGGTTATTTTGTATTTTTAAGAGTTTTGTTTAAACAATTATTTATTCATTTCACATCGTATTTGTGTAAGTAACTTGTTTTCGACAAATGAATTTTGTACCTGTGAAGGGTGTGCCTATTTCCGTCTCACTCGCACTCTTTCATCTTTTACAACATTTTAAGTTTAGTGAACTGATTTTTATCTCTATTCTAGACTGGGTTCAACATTTTCTTAAATATTCCCACTACGATCAGCTGTTCATTTCTTTGTAATTTTCACAATTTACTCATTATTATTATCATCGTCTCTGTTCGTGTTCACGCTTTAGATTAAGGCAAATATACATGCTAATTATTTTTATTATTTTTTTTTTATATAAAGCGGAGTGGTGCCTCTCGCTCCCTCTGTAAGTTTAAATTTTCTTCCCCTGTTTTGGTCAACATTTATCTAGTCTCATTATGTTTTCTAGTGAGTACCAATATAAACCCTTTTAAACTATTTCTCATTAAATTTTCCTAATACTAATCTGACATATGCATGACCAACACTTCTTGCATTTATCATACTAATATATTCTTACTTTTTAATTACACATTTATTTAATTGTTGTGCATACAATGCAGATGCATGTTAATGTCTAACTGATATTACATCCATTCTAACAGGATAGTATGAATTTTGCATTCTACCATTTTGCGATAATTTCGCGCCCGGATTAAATATTTCAGCACGATATTTTTCTAGATAACATTCTCTCTCATTATGCATTACTTTAGTCCAGTACTTCATTATGTTACCTTTGAATCTAACGTAATGACTGTTTTTCGACCATTTCCTCCTATTTATTTGGCGCTTCTTTATTACGCGGTATGACTTATGCATATTTTCTTTACGCCCTGCCTTTTTCTTGTTTTTCTTTTCATACTTTGTTCGTATCTTTTCCATGCATCTACTTTGCATATCCACATTTTCAACTTGGAATACTGAACGGATGTTTGGCTGTGCCGAAATCATCAGGTCAGTTGTTCCATTTTGATTTAATTTAACTTCATTACTAACATGCATTTCATTATTACATTTAAATATATTCCCATGTAATTCATAGCCATTGGTTTGAGGTATTTTGTTTACACCTATAATAGTTGGCTCGCATTCTTTCCCCTCATTCTGAAGTGTTATTTCCCTATCTAATTCCCTTTGAGTTTCATCTATGGTACTTTCGTCTATTGGATTAACTACCACAGAGACATCATTGTTAATTTTACATTTATTTTCTTGGGGACTTTCATCACCTATCTCCCTTCCGTCATATCTATTTCTACTTATCTCACTCTTTTCTGCTAATTTCGTGGTCAATTTTTCTACTGTCCCCTGGAGTTCTAGCTTTAGAGAGTCATGACTGTGTTTTATCTCTACTTTCAAGGACTTTATGGATTCGTTTGATTTATTTATTTCTTCCCTCAATTCTTTATTACTTTTATTCATATCTTCCCTCAATTCTTTATTCATATCTTCCAATGTTTTACTATTTTTATTTATATCTTCCCTCATTGACATTAACATTTGCCTCATGAAATATTCAAAGTCGTTCTGGGACTTATTAGTTTTCTTTGAATCATTTGCATTTACGGGGGCGTTCGGGCTATCATTATGCTCTGTCCCTACTTCTACTGCATCATTAGGCCTACTTTCTGATGAAACTTGCCCTTCTATAAATTTTATACTATTTCCCTCCATTATTTATTATTCTACAATTTATTAATATTAATATTTATTTTCAATTCACAAACATTATTTTTTTTTATGTTATTCAACACTCAAACACTTTCGTTTAATTTGTTAATTTTCCACATACTTTATTTTTCCGTCTTTTGACAACTTTTATGTTCTATTATTTTTTTTTTAAAAAATCTGTCACTTTACCTTTGTATATCTTCATTATTTGTCTTACGTCAGGTTTGTAGAGATCAGCCATCCGTTATCTAGGTTGATCTGCTCCTGGATTGTTGTCCACTCCTGGCTGCTCCTTCCATCTCGTGGTTAGAATGTTGTCTTCCACACTGTTGCTGGATCATGATGTTCAGTCCACAACTTTCGTAAGTCACTCTTATTTCGAATGCACTCCCGTTGAAAAAAACTTTGTCACAGTAAAAGGACCCTTTCGTTGGGCGACACTTTGGGGCAGTATTTTGGAGTGGCTCCTATCTATAACGGGGTTCGGAAGGAAAATTGCGTGGGAACAGACAATCACTAATTATTTGAATTATTTTATTTAATTAATCTCTGCAAATTTAAATGCACGTTACACAGTAAAAATAAGACTTTTCTGTCCCTGGCCTTCGATATTTCGCTAATGAGGACTAGCAAATTACTTATGAGTTCGGGAGATTTTCCCTAAGTCCATAACCGTTGTTACAAGATATTTTTTTCTATACATTCAAGATCTTCTTCCTTCTAAGTGTCGAGTATAAGTGTCAGTGTATTAAATTTTGTCCTCATGAGTTCCGTATCGAAGTCAGGACCAATTATTCCCATATATGGTCTTTACCCTAACTCTCATTTTGATTGGTTAGAATATTTAATCACATGTCATCCAAGGGCGTAACTATTTTATTTAAACCACCACCTACCTTTTGATTTTATTCTCACGGCTAGGGACCGTGTTTGCCAGCTTGGGCTTAACGCGATTGTAAATTTGGAGTCTGACATTTCTCCCAAACGTGAGTTTTGAAGCTAGACCCAGCTTAAACATTTCAGGTCTAATTTGAGGAGTTACATGTTTATGACCTCTTTTACTTAGGGTTTCAACCGCTTCTTGTGAGAACTATTTACCAACATGAAACTTAATTTATTTTTAACTATATTCTATTCCTTCATTATTTATTCATTTCTTATATTCCATAATCACTATTAGGGCCGTATCATATTCGTCTCAAGGGTTCCATTATTACGGAACCGTTATTACAGAAGCGTACGTTGCTTCAATAGGTAATAAACACTATACTTACCAAATAAAATAGGAATTCCAACTGAAGGTCATATTAAAAGGACTCCTGTCCAATATATATATATATATATATATATATATATATATATATATTGATGACATTTAATCCCAAATCCCAACCTTAGACTATCCTCTAACAGTCATCCGTCAAATCCCAAAAAAAATATGAAAAAAAAACAAATCCCCTTACCGCTCCATACCTTCGAGTTAGACATCTTAGACTCAGGTAACCTTTCTTGTCTCTTGCACACGGTTATTTCCGTGGAAACAGTGGTTCAGATACTAGAAATTCAACCACATCTTCGTAGGATTTAGGCTGACGCCCAAGTGTACGATTTGTTCTGAATCACACAACCATGAAGATTGCCCAATTAAAGTTATGGCGCTAACAAATAGATCGAAACAAAAATGATATAACTGTGGTGCGTCAGACTATTCTAGTATTCTGCATCCTATCGCGGCTGCCCCTCCTATGAGGCTGTTGAAGCAGCCTTCCATAAAAACCAAGAACCTACCCCTACCCCTCAAGCTCCACAACCTAAAACCTTTACTTCCATCTCATTTAGCATAATCGTTGTTCCTGGTATCTCAACAGTAACACCTGGAGCAAGTACGGCTCGTATATAGACTAAGTATATCCCTCAACTTCCCCTCTCTGGACCTGATCAGAAAATGCTCTAGGATATCTAGTCAATACTAGCTGGTTTGTTTTCTACCATGGAGCGTTTACTCTTCATAACATAATTAGTAAATTTATGTTTCGGTGAACATTTGTAGATTCTCACATGGAAGAAATTACAGTATCATGGCATTCAACGCCAATAATGTATCAAAACAAATGCATGATATAATATTACATACATTCAAGATATATATATATTAAATTAAACACATTTAAAACCTGCAGATAAATTCAAAACTCCAATTTATTATATTCACCGAACCGATTGATTTACCGATACCTTTGGAAGGACTGCAATATGTACTAAAAATGCCTTGGCCAAAGAGTGGTCACAATTTGCGGGCTTCAATACATTGACTTATTTCTTCCCATATCTTCACACAAGAAATTTCCATAGTATTAATCTATAAATCCCTCACCAGACTACTTACTAGACACAACTTAAACAATCTACCATCTCTCTCTCTCCCTCTCCCTCTCTACACTCTCCCCCCTCTCCCTCTCTCCCCCTCTCCCCCCTCTCCCCCTCTCCCTCTCTCTCCCTCTCCCCTCCTCCCCCCTCTCCCTCTCCTCTCCCTCGCCTCCCTCTTCCCTCTTCTTCCCCCTCTCCCTCTCTCCCTCTCTCTCTCCTCTCCCCTCTCCCCCCCTTCTCCCACCCCCTCCCCCCTCTCCCTCTCCCCCTCCCCCCTTCCCTCTCCTCTCTCCCCCCTTCTCCCTCTCCCTCTCTCCCCTCCCTCTCCCCCCTCTCATCCCTCCCCCTCCTCCCCCCTCTCTCCCTCGCCTCTCCCCTCTCTCTCTCCCACCCCTCTATCCCTATCCCCTCTCTCTCCCTCCCCCTCTTCTTTCTCCCTCCGTCTCATTCTCGAGCCTCCCTTCTCTATTCTCTCTCCCCCTCACCCCTCACTCTCATGCTCCATCCTCTCCCCTGCGCCCTCTCTCTGCCTCTCCTCCCCTCCCACCCCCTTTCTCCACCCTCCCCTCTCTCTCCTCTCCCACTCCTCCCCCCCTCTCTCTCCCTCCTCCTCCTCCCCCCCTCTCCCTCTCCCTTCCCCATCCCCATCTCTCCCCTCCTCCTCTCTCTCTCCCCCCCGCCCCTCCTCTCCCCCTCTCCCTCTCTCCACTCCCTCCCTCTCTCCACTCCCTCCTCTCTCTCCCTCCATCCTCCCAATCCCTCCTCTCATACCCTCCCGTCCCTCCCTCCCTCACTTCCCTCTCGCCCTCCCTCTCTCCCTCTCCCCTCCTCCCTCCCGTTCACCTCCCCTCATCTCTCTTCCCTCCCTCCCTCAACCTCTCCCCCCTCCCCTGCCCTCCCTCTCTCCCCCCTCCCCTCCCTCACTATCTCCACCCCTCCCTCTCCCTCCCTCTCTCCCCCTCACTCACCCTCCCTCTTTCCTCCCCCTCCCTCCACCTCCCCCTCCTCCCCCTCCCTCCCCTCTCTCCTCCCCCTCCCTCCCTCTCTCCCCTCCCTCTCGTCCACACTCTCGCCCCCTCCCCTTCCCTCCCTCCTCCTCTCCCCCTCCCTCTCCCTCCCTCGTCTCCCGCTCCCGCTCTCCCTCCCCTCCCCCTCTCCCCTCACCCCCTCCCCCTCCTCCCTCTCCCCCTCTCCCCCTCCCCCTCCCTATACCCTCTCCCCCGCTCCCCCCTCCCTCCCTCTCCCCCTCCCTCCCCTCCCCCTACTCCCCCTCTCCCTCCCTCTCCCCTCCCTCTCTCTCTCTCTCCCTCCCCTCTCTCTCTGCTCTCTCTCCTCCTCTACTCTCTCCTCTGTCCTCTCCCTCCTCTCTGTCTCTGCCTCTCTCTCCTCTCTCTGACTCTCTCCTCTGCTTCCCTCTCTCATCTCTGTGTCTGTCTCTCTCTCCTGTGTCTGTCTCTCTCTCTCTGTGTCTGTCTCTCTCTCTCTGTGTCTGTCTCTCTCTCTGTGTGTCTGTCTCTCTCTCTCTGTGTCCTGTCTCTCTCTCTCTGTCTGTCTCTCGTCTCTCTCTCTGTTGCTCTGTCTCTCTCTCTCTCTCTATGTCTTGTCTCTCTCTCTCGTCTGTCTCTCTCTCTCTCTGGTCTGTCTCTCCTCTCTGTGTCTGTCTCTCTCTCTCTGTATGTCTCTCTCTCTCTCTCTCTCTCTCGTCTGTCTCTCTCTCTGTCTGTCTCTCTACTGTCTGTCTCTCTCTCTGTCTGTCTCTCCTCTTTCTGATCTCTCTCTCTCTTGTCTTTCAGTCTGTCTCTCTCTGTGTGAGACTCTTCTCTCTGTCCGTGTCTCTCTCTCTGTCTGTCTCTCTCTCTCTCTGTCTCTTCTCGTCTGTCCCTCTCTCTATCCCCTCTCTCTGTCTGTCTCTCTCTCTCTGTCTGTCCTCTCTCTCTGTCTGTCTCTCTCTCTGTCTGTCTCTCTCTCTCTCTCTGTCTCTCTCTCTCTGTCTCTCTCTCTCTCTCTCTCTCTCTCTGTCTCTCTCTCTCTCTCTCTCTCTCTGTCTCTCTCTGTCTGTCTGTCTCTCTCTCTCTGTCTGTCTCTCTCTCTGCTCTTCTGTCTCTCTCTGTCCTTCTCTCTCTCTGTCTCTCTCTTCTGTCTCTTCTGTCTGTCTCTATCTGTCTCTCTCTGTCTGTCTCTCTCTCTCCCTCCTGTGTCTCTCCTCTCTGTCTGTGTCTCTCTCTCTGTCTCTCTGCGTCTCTCTCTGTCTGTGTCTCTCTCTGTGTCTCTGTGTCTCTCTCTGTCTGTGTCTCTCTCTGTCTGTGTCTCTCTCTGTGTCTCTCTCTGTGTATCTCTCTGTCTCTCTGTCTCTCTCTGTCTCTCTCTCTCTCACATTTTGCTCGCGGTAATTTTAAGTCTAAACCTCTTTTTTGGGGTTGATGTGTCCAATAGGTTTCTGGTCTCATACGTCAAAACTTCTGCCAAATCAATAACATAGAAATATTTGCTACAAAGGAACACATCTTTCCGGCATACCTCTTATGGTATACAATCTGGAAAAAACTAGATAGAGCCTTCTCGAAAGACGTCCCTATCTTTCCACACATCACTACTGTTAGATGCCCTAGAATCTGACCGTACACCAATACTATTTAAAATCTGTTGTTGTTGTTGTCTAATCTGCTGCATCTAACACTGAAGTCATTAGCAGTCTTTCTCTCCAATACTTTGAGGTCTTAGAACCTTCATGTTTGACAGCGATACAGTTGTTCAGACGACTTTCGTCCATTTCTTCATCAGGGCGATTGCATAAAATGCATTTCCGTGAAGGCAGAACATTGTTTTGTGAAGGTGTTTTGCCTGGCAGTCGTGGCCCATTGTCATCCTATATTGTGCTATTTCTGTTTCTCTTTGTATGTTCAGTATATCAGTATGTTTTATTAGGCATTCCCATTTTTGTGGCCACTGTTTGAAGTCTATTGTCATTCATAATTTTAATTTTAACTTTATGTGGCGTTTCACTGAGAAGTAACGTGTTAGTTCAGATCTAGGCATTTATTCAATGCGAGGTCCTTTTTTGGCGAGGAGATCGGCTATTTCATTACCGGCTATCCCAAAGTGGGAGGGTAGCCATTGGAGGACAACTTCTTTACCACAATTTTGCAGGTCAGTAGTAATGTCATAGCATTGCAGTCAAAACGTTTTGGCCAGTAAATTGCTTGTATAGCTGCTTTGGGGTCACAGATGAGCACTAATTTGGAAAACATGGCTTTTAGTGTTAATATGTTTTGGAGAGAGATTTTTATAGCATGAATTTCACCATCAAAATTTGTTGTTACTCGCCCAGCATGACAGTAAAACGAAAAAAGGGAGCATATCCTTTCTGCTTCGTCACCAATTTCAACATTTGTGAGTGAGCCATCAGTGTAGACGTGCAGCCAGTCTCCTGTACGATATCTAGTGTAGATAGTTTCCAAGGTTATAGATTTCAAGTAATTGGCATTATAATGTTGAGTGATTCCGGGTTATGTGGCCATGGTCCATAGTTGGTGTTGATACCAGACGTTTCGCCCTCAACTGCGGAGGGCATCTTCAGTGGCGAGTGCTTCTAGGCGTGTTTCCTACTTAAAGTAGATCTTCCGACCAGGAAACACGCCTAGAAGCACTCGCCACTGAAGATGCCCTCCGCAGTTGAGGGCGAAACGTCTGGTATCAACACCAACTATGGACCGCGGCCACATAACCCGGAATCACTCAACATTATGATTACCGGCCGTGAAAGCCTGCATTCAACAATTGACGTTATGTTAACATTTTTTGTGATGTTTGCATTTATGTCTAAGACACAGGAGGTAGGCTCAAAATGTAGGGGGTTTATTATTGGTAAGAGGTTTTCTCTATTTGTCGGAATTTCAAATTGTTTCTCTAGTTCTTTGACTTTCTCAAGGAAAGTGACTTGGGTGACCAGTCTTCTTGCTTCTACTTGTTTGTTTCTCCATGTGTCTTCTGAATATATAACTAATTTTTCATATTGTATAAGTGTTTTTTTCTTGCAGAGTTAAGGTGATGGGGTGGTTCTGGACAACTGCCCTCATGGATTCTATTGGGTTTGATTTCACGCCCCCTGTTATTATCCTCATAGCGTAATTTTGTATTATTTCCAGTTTTTTTTCATTACTCTTGGTGATGTGATAAGGATTTTTCCGCATTATTGTAGTGCAAGTTTTGTGTGAATGTTGTATGTTGTATTTAAGGTTTTTCTAGAACAACACTATTTCACCCCAGTTAATCTTTTTAGGATGCTCATTCTTTTCAGTGCCTTTTTACTGACTTTTATACATGGTTTTTCCATGAAGGTTTAGAGTCAAGAGTTACACTTAGGTGTGTATTGCAATCAGTCTGTAAGAGTGTGGTATTCTTGTAGTTTAGGTCCATTTTCCTCTCTTTCCAAGCAAGTGAGAAAATCTGGTAGACAGTTTTCTTAGAGTTGATGCCCATTAAGTTATTTTCAGCCAATCTTTGCAGTATTTTCTTTTATCTTCACCTTTTCATGCAAAACACACTCACATTAACTGGCAGAATTATACAAAGAAGCTTAACCAATGATATAAGTCAACATTTTCTGTCCAGTCAACAGACCAATTAGAACACGCCATCCTAAATTGTCAAGCAATCATAAAAACAGCTTTAACACTGGCAGCAAGCGAACAGATATCTCACTTCAAAATTAGTTAACCGAAGAAAGAACATATTTAAAACATTATCGTGATTTCGGCTCCGCAAACAAACAGTTATACAACCGATATGAACATCTGGTGCGGACTCGTCTGCGAGAAATAAAAAAAATCTAGGAAGACCCAATCATAGGGCATTTAAAACGAATAAAACGAGTCGAGCTTCACCTCCTTCTCTTCAGCTATAAAATCTAACGAGGTTTGGTATCCATATGATAAAGCCCTATTCATATCACAACATATTTGCCGCCCACATGAGCTTACTACATCAGTTCATGCATGAAGCTGAAGTACGCCTACACCGTGTAGTAAGTACTTTTCTTGTAGCTCCTGTCCTTTTCACACTTCCTGACGTATGTCGAGTTGTTAACAAACAAAATCGGATCATTAGGAATGAGTGTAATCTAAAGCGAAAATTTAACATCGCTCCACTACCTGCAATTTTCGACTTTTCGTGATTAAACTCGGTATATGCTATTGAAATAAAAGGAGGACGGTATTTTAAAGAAATCAGACCATTAGAAGTTGGGGTTTCCTAAAATCCAAAATTTAAAACTCTCAGTAGCGGCCAACATGTTGAATAAAATTAAATACACATGATTTAATTGGATGATAGTATGCATCAACCGGCTAAGCGTCCTTAAAAATATATTTTGATGCCATCTCACTGTCTCATGAAATACATATACGCACACTTCTAGAGCTAAATCTTTAAATGCAGTCTTATTATTAAAGAAAAATGTAAACGCCATCAGTCCTATCAGAGATTCTATGTTTTGTAACAAACGACGAAACTAGATCTTTATAAAACTGATGTAAATTTTGCATCATGCAGTTAAGCGCCAAATGTTCCCGCTCTTAGATTGATGATACACAACTGTCAATAACTTGCAATATCCAGTAGTTTTAGTTTGGCGCTACAATAAATAGCGAAAATTCACTTAAACTTTAAACGTATTTTTCTCGAAAATTACATAATGGCGCATAACCGGTTGTTGCATAACGCCGTCCAATTAACAATAGAAAAACACATTCCGTAAACCAGTAAAATTGGACCAAAAATTTAACCTGCTGATTCGCTATTTTACGCAGTTTCTGAGTGACGGACTTATTGTTATTATTTTGTGTATCACCATTAAATTTTATTTTTCAAATGCCCCAGGTTGTCTTTCGACATTTCTGGTTTCTCTCCTGGCATGGTGTACTTGTAACCCACTTCTGAGGTTGGGGCGCCTGAAAGGCGGGGTTACATTGCCCCGATAATATGATGGTGATGATGATGATGACAATGGTGCGCCAACAGAGTCACTAATCCTAAGCTCAACCCATGATGAATATGAATGATGATGAATGTGATGGCCATATGATTTCGGGGACCGTTTGGGTCTTAAAGTTTTCCTGACATTTGTCTTACAGGTGAGGAAAAACCCCGATAAAAACCTCACTCAGAAAAACTATTCCGAACGGGGATCGAACCCGGGCCCGCTGCGTAACAAGGCAGCACGCTACCCCGAGACCACAGCGGTGGACTCACCATTAAATATCAAAATCAAGAAAAGACATACAGCTGTAGGAGTTATATATTTGTATAAATGTCAGAATGTATTCTGTACAGGAAGTCAGACAGCTAACGGAAAATACAAATTAGTATAGGAAACCCGATCCTCAGAGGTATAGGTGGTGGTTAAAGAAGAAGAAGAATTTAATTTTCTGATTTTTTTTACCAAGAAGAATATTATAAGTCATTGACACACTTTTGAATAATAATTCAATTAGATGAGCTTTCATTTGCAATATTAATTATCTTTAATCACAGGATAGCTACTCAAACGCATGGTTAGCAACTCCAATACAAGAAATAAACTAAAATAATAGTAAATGTTTAAGTTTGAAATGAAGAATCGGTAACTTGGAACTGGCGTTAGACATGCGTTAATTTTCAGATGGTATTAATTAAAATATATTCTCTGATAATTATAATTATTTAAAACATTAAATTGACTGAAATTAATTTAACATTTATTCTCTCAATATTTTTATTACATAACCGTAAATGTTACTAATATTTGTCTTCCCTAACTTAGTGTAATTATGTGAGAAGGTGATTATTATTATTATTATTATTATTATTATTAATATTATATTATTATTATTATTATTATTATTATTATCGTGATTAAAAATCTCCATGAGTGTAAATAAGCAACATTCATGTCCTAAAGGGAGAGATAATGGCCTCGGAAATTCCTAAGCGCACATTTCACTTCGTTGTATACACAGGAAGCAAACTGCAAGAGCCAACTAGCGGCCAGCACGTCAACTAGAGGTGTTTCAATTTTCATAGGTACAAAGACAGGAAGACAACTATTCAATGTAACAGTGTATTATGTCTTTTTTGTAAACTTTTCTACCAACATATTTTATTTGTAATATAGTAATCTTTCCCTTTTGTTCTGAGCTACGAATTGCCACATTTAAACATCACTTGTTGTGAATGTAAAGGTATCAAAACTAATCAGTATTCAATTTTATTTTTCCAGATTAAATTCCCTTCAACTTTTTTTTTGAAGAAATGCTGTTTTATTCAAATATCATGACTAAACCTCGGATTTTTAGGTTCTAAAAATCTTATTTTAGATGCCTATAAAATAAATTCCGATCTCATGCAAAATAGGTTCTAAAAATGTTATTTAGGCAGATTCAGATTTATGAGTTTAGTGCGCATTTATCATTTCAATATATTATTAATTACTATTATTGTAATTAATAAATAAAGTTTCAAATTTATGAAACTTTTCATCTACCCACAGTTTAATTAAAGACGACTTGGAAGCTGGAAATTTCGGCATGATGCACATATATTCAGAAATGTTCTTGCAGAATGAAATGAGTTTTGATTCCAACCGGTGAATAGACAACACCCCGTCTAGTGGCTCACAGACTATGGCGGTGTTTTCAGAGACTCCATGAGTTTAACATCTGGTTTTCTGAAAGGGCTTCTGGGACGTGTTCATTGTTTTACAGCTTTTCGCTTAAAAGTCAGATTTTGTTTGAAAAGTGTTTCAAAACATACAGTTGAAGATAGAAAAAACGAATTCGTTTAAATAAAGACTTTATATTCGATTTTGTGACAAAATATATGAATTTTAGGAATATAGGCGACAATAGGTTCTGACATTAAATTAGGCTCTTTAGGCACTATAGGATCGCCATTTTTGATCATATAGATATAATATGATACGTGTAAATACAGCTTCATTTTAAAATAACTCAATAACAAAATAGGTTTTTGCCTAGTATCCGAGGACTAATAATGACGTATCAGCTACTCGAATAAAATTTAAAAGTCTTCATATTATTATAATGACTGTATTTCATTCAATTGTTGAACTAATAAAAAAGTTTTATATGAAGAATGTCCGAAAAAAGGAACAGGCGAGTCATTTTACGTCGAATTGGAGTTTGAGGTCCCAATATAATCCCCATAGAAACGAATGTATTTTAGGAGTGTGGAACAGTTTAATCGTAGATTTATTTACCTTCAAATTTTCGGTATACAGCTAAAGAAGTAGGTACGTTATATAATCAAGACTTCGTTTTCTAAGCTTCATGGATAAGGTTTTTTTTTCTTTTTCCTTCAGGTGTTGTTTTCATACTTTCATACACTGTACGCATATCCAATCTTATGCATGCTCAAAGATAAAAATATAGGATAGGTTTCTAGAAAACCAACACAACGTCGTTCTTTCACTGAATAGATTTGATCCTTAATTTATCTTCTACTGCTCTCTTTTACTAAGATTTCAAACTTATTTTACCAGATTTCATAAATCCTAAATTACGCTGTTGCTCAATAAAAAGAAACAAAAGCACAAATTATGTTTTAAGATATAGAACTCTAAAGTTGTATCTGCAGAAGAACAAAAATAAATATATTTAGCTTTTTTAATTATTAACGAAAATTGACGCCATATCTAGAAGAAAAAAAAGAAACATAAGCAGAGACCTTGTTTTGAGATACAGAGATTCAAATAGGGCATCTTTTAGATATAGAAATTCAAATATTTATTTTATCTGCTGAAAAATAAAAATAAATGTATTGCTTTTCGTTCCTTGAAGCCCGCTCGTCTAGATAGTCAGTGTGTGCGCGCTACTCTTTTTGTACAGCTGCATACATAAACTGCATCAAGTCTGATCAGTGGGGTATAATGCATTTAACGTCATCGATGCATTTCTACTACAGGATACGCATTTTGAAAGACATAGAACTGAACTGATTTCTACTTTCTCATATCTATACAGGTGCGGCTCACAAATGTGTGATCGCATCAGTGCTCTGAGAGAAGGTAACCCCCACTACCTTCATTATTAAGTAAAATTGAAGCTATGTCTGGGGGAGGAAACTAAAATAGAGACCATGATTTTGAGATATGGAGATTCTAAGTTTTGCTTTTACTATTATCAGAATTAATTAAACTTATTTCATGGAGCAAAATGAGCGCCTGTCCTTTACACTGACTGACACTCCATAAGAACATTTCTCAACCATTTTAATTGAAAACCAGCATGGGTCGATAGTTTTGCTCTAACTCCTGGTGCATCAGTCCACTGTGACATGTTGCGGGACCTACAGTATTATCTAACCATAGAGTCAAACCAAAATAGCTGTCGATTGAATTTGTGTTAGGAAACATTCCTGATACACATCTGCATTAACGTATTAATCAGTAGTTGCAGTGTGTTATTTAACAGCTAAGCGTCGCAATTAAGGCTGGGCGTGAAAGCACCGACAAAACGTTTCCAGAGACCTCATTAAACAGGTTTAGATTATTTTACATGCCATAAATATACTCTGTGGACCCACGGCTTCAGTTACCTTCCGAAGGGACACATACTCAGGATGTTTGCGCCCAGAAAAATAAATTTATCCCGACTTGGTTTCAATCCGACAACCTCGGGACCAGATTCGAGCATGGTAATCACTAGCTCACGAGGATCGACTAACAAAAAATTATTGGATGGTTTGCCATTTTAATTATGTATTCATTGCTAATCCATCAATAATTAAGCAAGTAGACCCAATCTCTCACACTACGTTCATTCTCACGTTACCACCGCTGTGGACTTGTTACTTGGATTCTTCCTTCCTATAAATGCATGGATTTCGGCCGGGGCTAGAGGCAAGAAATGTAACCACTAGACCATAGCAACTTAATTCATTAATTGGGGCAACATCACGAAATAAGTTAAGTGAACTAAAGTCATTGATGCATGTAAGACATAAAGCTGGATTTGCATGTGGAATGCAGGAAACAGACAATTCACAACACCTGCTGGCAAGTGGGGCCCTATCCCATGCAACTTTTAACATTTCCGTCTTTTTAATATATCTAGATCACCTCTCCAACATTATTCATGTCTCTAATGAAATTCCATTCGTATCCAACGTTCAGAAACTTGCCATTTCTATCTAAACTCTTCAGCAAAATTAAAATTCGATATCTGCTTTCAAAATATTACTTAGTTTCTATGCCGTCAGTGTTATTTTCAGATGGTTGAAGAAGGATCTTTACCTACTACGCGTTTAATATACTTGAATGTATACCAGTAGGTTATGTATAGGTATATACACAACTATTTTTACAAGTATTATTATTCTTTCAGTAAATGCAACGATATAAATTTTAACGAATTATGAATCTATAATAATTAATGGAATTCGATAATGAAAACCCAGTGTTATTCTTTATGACTTAGTCAAATCACAAACGATAGATCACTCGGCCCTGGAAATTAAATTGAACTCAGGACCTCCCTAATATGAGTCCTAAAAGCTATCTTCTGATCCAGCTCGCTAGAAAATAATTACACTAATGCCATGAAACAACATTGAAGTTCGCTTTTCATTAAGAAATTTACCTCTGCGAGGTATATTATTACCCTTAGAGCCCAGTTAAAAATCCCTTTGCATTGCCATTAAATTCCCTAATTTAAAAGAATTTAAGTGAATGCTTAAATTTCTTCTTCTTAAACAGAAATTGTTCAATGGAACTGTGAACTATTTAAACATTTATAAGAGTTCTTTAAAAACGGATTTTGAATATCAGAATATATTCAAGATTCTTTGTCCTCAAATTTAGTACTATTCAGTTTCCTAATATTTAAGAATACTTAGAGGCCACATTCAAATATAATTTTAAAATATGTATTTAAAATATTCCTATTTCAAAATTCCTTTCAACTTTGAACGAGTATCACAGTCTTTATGTATGTGTCAAAATCACTCACCAAGATAAGCCTAATCTCATACCAGCAGACATGTCTAATGGATGGTGAGATAATTTATGATTTTTGTGATGGTCATCACATGGTCTGTCAATACATTCATTTCGTCTCACGCTGCTGACCTGTGTTTGATTCTAATATGGGTTGAATTACCCGTAGAGATTCCTTAGGGTTTTGATCAACTGTAAAGTATATCCCAGGAATTTTGGCACACTGTTTTCCACTGCGTGGAACATGATCTGAAGGTTATGAAAATCCAGGGATGTATAAGGAAGACAGGAGATAGAAATGGATGAAGGCTCATAATTGGAGCCTGAAATGAGCTGCAGCACCAAACACGATGATTATGAAAGATGACAGAGCCACACAGTTCACAACACTGTTAGCATCTGCAAACCGATTCCGATTGAGGGTCTTTCCACTTTTCAGCGGTTGCCCTTTTACCAGCCGGCTGCTGGCCCTTTACATCCACATGTGTCAATCACAGAGGTAGATGATCAACAGCCAGTGTAGGGGTGACATGTGGTTAGCATGTCGAGTCCCCCAGCCGTTATAGCTGGTTCCTCAACCTGGAGCCGCTACTTATTGTAGCTACCCAATTGCCTCACGATGCTGGGTGGGCACCGGTCCCATACTGGCCGAAATACCATGAGAAAATTTCTTCCCCCATGGAGACTCGAACCAGCGCAAGTCCCGTAGCTCTGCGCCAAGGCTTCCTACCTTAACCGCTCGGCTACGGCGCGGGACTATCTGCAAGCCGAGAATTGAAATATTTTTACCCAGTAACAAAATGTGTCTCTGATGGATTCAAGAAACCAAGTACGGTTATATTCGGTAAAGTATGAATACCGCGGCCCCGCGTCGTAACCAAATGGTATAAGGCATAAAGCTTTGGCGCATAATTACGGGACATGCGCGAACCAATTTCCCAAGGAGAACTATTTTTTCTCCATGTTATGAACACATACAGTATTTTACTTTATTATTTCATAGATTATTTTAATTATCCAAGCAAAGTCTGTTGAGATAAAGTTTTATACATGATAGAGTTCAGAACAAAGTTTTCCTTGGCTAACTGTATATCTCTACTTTTAGAGTGGAATGTTAATACTGTTAGAGCTACGTATGTTTGTGAGTACAGTTAGTCATTGGAAAAGTTAGGTCAAGTTGAATATATAACCTGGGGAAGTGACGGCCTCGGTCTGTCTGTGTAAAGTGCTTAAGGGTAAGTCACCGACCATTTTTCTTAACAAAATGCTAGGATTTTTGGAAGGGAATCAAGTCCAATTAACTATTTTGATATTAAATTTTCAAAGGGACATAACATTTTTAAACATGTGTAGATTAGCGTAGATTTATAAATTGCATAACTCCCACTCTCTCAAACCCCACAAAGTGCTGCAGAATTTTAATATAAGCTCAGAATAGTAAATTAGGGCTAGAATATTTAGGGATTGTAATTATTATACTTTAGTAATAAAATAGTTAAAATAAGAATCCATTTGTTTATTTAAAAACACGTATGCATATATAACTGTATATCCTCATACTACCTCTCGGCTAGGTAACTCATGCTACCAGATTTTCCAAGTCCCAAAGGTCCTTTAAGCCTAAGAAAAAGCTGTTCATAATAATTGGTGGCAGCGGGGGATATCGTATAAATAATATTTTATTATTATTTCTGATAGAGAAACGACCCCTTAAAATTTCTGGACCCTTTGGAATACAATAAATAGTACAATTTTGTGATACGTACATTTTTAGGTTAAAATCAGCAGTGTACATTTATGTAGAATATAGGAAACTTATTATTTAATATAAATTAAATAAACGAAAGAGATATTCATTTTGGATTGGTATTAAAATTCATCAGACCTTGTAAGAGAGAGGGAGATGTGTGGAAGAAAAAAAATATTCGATGTAGCCTATAGTGATTGAGCAACCATTCCTTTTTCTCTTGTTAAATTTATGCATGATAGATTAATTGTGTATACTATTTTTTTTTCCTCGAGAAATACGTGTGGTAGAAGTGGTTAGGGAAAATAACCATTAAAGATGGGCAAAACTCATTCTGAAACGTGGCCCTCCTAAGAGTATATGTCGACGTAGCGCACAATATTCATCAGAAATCTATGTAGGGAATTTTATACACGGGATATGGGATAATTACTTCGTGGGTAAATATTTTCATAGAACATGAAATAATAAATTATTGATTACGTTTTGGACGATTAAAATATGAAACGTAAGACACCTTTCGGACGTACCAACAAAACATAAAAATTACATAAAGAAAAAACATTATATAGGGAGGTTAGGAATTATTTTCAGATCCTTCCTTGCGAACAGGTCGTTTCTGCATACGTTGGGAAAAAATAAATAAAATAACAAAAGTAATAGTCATGCGAAAAGCAAGCATAGAGTTATGGACTATGTGTCACTCCTTAAGTTGGCAAATACATATGTCAAGTCCAAATCATACCGACTTCGTTTAAATAAGGAAAAATGACGATTCATATATATATATATATATATATATATGTGTGTGTGTGTGTGTGTGTATGTGTGTTTGTGTGTGTGTGTGTGTGTGTGTGTGTATGTAGCCTATATGTAATAATTTACGAGGTAACTACAGGGTATTGTTGAGAGGATTTAGCTAAAGGAGTCTCGGGTTCGAACCCCTGGTGACTAGTTTTGCAATATGGCCCCTGGAGTGAAGGATGGGTTTTGGTAAGGTCAGGAATTAAGTAAAATAAGTTTGTCCCCGTGTGCGAGGCTATCTAACGGGTTTTGATGAAGATTCTGAAAATTTTCCAACTTGAATGAGGGAGTTACATTTCAAATAAATCGCTCAATAACCCTACACTATATACATTTTGCCATATAATCAGATCAAATATCCAAAATCATAAAGATTATCAATTTTTATTGATAATTGTATTGGATACAAATAAAAAATGAACTTAATATATCATTTTGCTTTTCAAGGGAATTTATTTTAAAATATAACCTACTAAATCACACTTGAAGAGGAGGCTTGTAATGGGCACTATATCAGATTAGATCGCATAACGGTGTATTGAAAAATAGATTCTGAAAATTTTCCACAACCTATACAAGGAATGTCAGCTGATATTTTTCAATCTAGGACACATATTTCTCACGTAACATCCTTATAACTTAGAAACAAAAAAAATGTGTTCAGGAACTTATTCAAAATTACCCTATACTGATTTTCAAAATCAAACATAATAACTTGTTTAATCTGGCAAGACAATGCAAAATAGTTGTTTATAATTAAGCGGCATTCAAAACGAACTTATAAATCCAGATAATTCAAACTCACGAATAGTTTACTCAGATATAGTAACAAAAAGAAAATTCAGTAAGCTTAATAATAATCCTGAATAAGCATTGTGATAGTTCCTTGAGCATACATATATAACGTTTTAGTATGAATAAAATCATTCTTGATAACAGAGTTGGAGACATTTTAAAAAATAAAATACACTGAGGGTGTAGAGGTTTGATCTATCTTATCGAACAGGTCGATGAACGTTAATATCCATAAGCGGTGAATTTATTAAATAATGGTCTAGATACCGGATAGGATAGCATCTAGTTAATGAATTATAATGATTTAAATAATGTTGATTCATAAGACGAGAAATAGTTAGAACTGCTGAGGGAACCTTGATACTGACCAGTCTTAGAATTCTCTGTCCGATTAAACGAACTTGCACGCATTAGACAAAGCATTTGACTAAATAAAAATGGAACATTATGTTTTGGGAAAATAAACATACACTGATAGGCGCGAATATGTTTAATAATTACCAGGAATCATTAATATTCTATAACTTAACGATCGCAATGAAATTAATGATAGAAAATATCAAAAGTATATCACCTACAGTAACGTGCCTATAAATGCTAAAGAAAATATAGGAGCGCGAGAGTCATAAACTTTTTTTATTAAAACATTAGGAAACTTAAACAATCTTTTATATAAGTGTGGCGAGAGTTGCGTCTACTTATTAATAGGATTATATCTCACTTCAGAAGGAAATAATAAAAGTAATACCCGCAAAATAAATAAATACATGGTATTGTCTATTAATCCTAACCCCAAGTGATATGATACAACAGAACCAGGTATTTTTTAGTTTCTGTTGTGAATTATAATTCTTATGTTTTACCTACATTATTAAATATTTCTGAATTTTCAACCGACTTTATACATTACTTAAGACCTTTGAGTAATTATATGAATACCCATATGGTGAATGGTGCCTTGCTAGTTTCTCCAGAGAGTATTTTATGCAGTTAAGAGTTTGGATTAAATCAAGAGTGTCTAGTTAGCTTTAGACATTATCTCTTAATATGACTACATACTTAAAACAATATAATTTAGATTAAATGGTGGCAGCATTTTTTGCAAAATTGTGTACTGTTCAAATAAATTTTAATGGATAATTTAATTTCAATGAGGTGAGCCAACCTAGTCGTAGATCTTTTTGGCATTTATGGTAGCAAGCGATGATGATATTTGAGATGTGGTGAAAATGTCTGACGCCGGCGCACTATAGTACCATACGAATCTGGAAATAACTTCGTGTCCTTTTAAGTGCAGTTTTCGAATATCCGGGGAGTGAAGTAGACTTAGTGGTTTAACTTAATGCGTATAGGCTCTATCAGCATACATAAATAACTTTCATTATATATATTCCAGATGAAGGAAATGTCTTGGGAATCAAGAACATGTGTGAAGTTACAATTCAATCAATGGACCCCCTTAATAATAAATAACCAATAAATAATGATAACGTTAAAATAATAAATAATAACCATACAAAATAAGCTAATAAAATGTGATTTTAAAGTAAATATGTTAAAAGCAAATATTGACATTAAATTAAACCCAAAGATTATGAGAACAAGTAATTATAAACAAACAACGAGTAATCTTAACAAACCTAAATAAAATAGTGATAAATTAAAATTATTAATAATTAAATAATTAATGGAAAACTAGCTTGGAAGGTATAATGAAGTCTCAAATTACGAATACAGGACATGAGGTACTATCGGAATTATAATACATAGTTTGTGCAATAAAAGAGGATAACCGAGACTCAGTGAATTGCCAACGGGCAATCTGAGCTATATAAGTAAAACATGATAAACTAACCGACATAATAATAATAATAATAATAATAATAATAATAATAATAATAATAATAGTAATAATAATAGTAGTAATAAATAAAACTAATAGCAATAACATAATGATAAGCATAAAACGGTATATCGATACTTAAAGTAATAATTAATACTAGGAGAAACAATCAGATGGAAGGATGGCGGATAGGAAAGAGGTCTAAATGATCGTACTACTGAGATACCAGATAGGACTAGCAGTAATCCTGTTATAGTGTTTGAATAATAATATTAATACCAGAAGTAAACAAAACGTGAAAGGAGTGACAAACAAACATCGACGAATAACCCTCAAGCTGGGTAAGGATAGGATGCTAGAGACTAGTTATGATATCCACGTGAGATTAATAGGATGTAACCAGGAAGATCAAACTTTTAATATTAATGAAGAACCTAAAACTTAATAAAAAATATAATAATAATAAACCACCAGAAAAATAATAATAATAATAATAATAATAATAACAATAACAACAATAATAACTATATTAATAATAAATAAAATTATAAACATCAGTAATAATAATAAATAACAATCATAATAAAAAAATGTATATAAAATCAACTTACCATTAATGATAATCCATAATAATAATAATAATAAATCACAGTAAATTCATAACCAACAATAATAATAAATCACTGTAAACTCATAATTAACAATAATAATAATAATAATAATAATTCAGAGTAAATTAATAAACCAGAATAACAATGATAACAATGGAAAAAGAGCGAGCTACCAGTAATAAGACTTATGCTTATGAATAAAATGAAAGACAACAGAAAACCACAATCTCAATTTCAGCATTTAGGACTAATTTAAGTACGCATGAGTTCCTGGGTAATTAGTAGCTCACGAGAATAACGTGAAATCAGTGCAGATAAAGGCACGTAGTATGTTAAGCCTATAACGGAAAACGAATAATAGGTTCAATTAAACAGCATTTATGCCAACACGGAGGTTAGGAACACGGAGGTTAGGAATTATTTTAACACCACGAGTAATAAGAAGTGACAACAGTTTCAGATGAAGAAGGAAGGATGTGCATTATCCAACTTGGTTTAAAATTGTATTAGTAAAAGATAACGGAAAGGGGGGCATGGGAACTTAGGAGAAAATTATAAACTTTTTGAAACGCAATGAGGAGTAGGACAAGCGTTGAAATATTTTCTCAGAATTACCGAGTACCAAGCATGCAGAAATGATTGGAAACAAATTAATTTATTCCCTTAGCAAATTAGAAGATGGAGGTTAGGATATTTCTCCGATAGTTGGGTGTCTTAATCGATCTAGTGGAGAGTATTGTTATAAAAAAATTGGGAACCCAAGGGCTACACTGAATATCTGCCTAATGAAAATTACACAACAATTATTATTATACTCGACTGATCATGACACTTGACCGAGATGCATACAGGAGGGCACAGAGAAAGAATCTACGGCCGGGATCTCTCCCTCTGTCCACCTTGATAGCATATCAGTGGAACTAGTGACCAGTTGAGAATAGACACACACACATATGGGATTTGGAACTTCATTAGATTAGTAAATGACAAATAGGTCGCTTTAAGGCTCGCCAGACTTGGGCCACAAATCACTCGAAACCATATCAAGATAAAAACGAGCGAATAGACTGCAACCTAGACCAATCTTGGCTAAGTGACGTTAGGCATACTACCTCGAGGTGGCCTGGCGTATACTAGAGCCACTGGGGGATTACTCCCTAAGTAGGCCTGGGATATGCTAGAGCCACTGGGATAGAGATGCGATCAGCGATTCTTAGGAGAAAACAGTGCACAAATGAGAGAGACAGAGAAATAGTGAGGAGTTAGGGAGAACGCAAGTTGGAAGGTGGGACACCCCCGTGATAAAAGGATCTGGATTCACAGACCTTCTCGGTGATTCTGGGGCACTGGCAATAGCACTTTGCCGGCTTGGCACTGACGTTAAGGACCATGGAACAACAACAGGTAGTGAATTAGGCATCGGAGAACGAATATTGAACGAGAACGCGGATTCTCGAGGAAATAAACATTAGTCAAACACCCGGGTGATAAGAAAGGTGAGCAAGATACGAAGCCTGTCACGGGAAATCAGATCAAATCCACCACCAATGACGCAAGAGTGATTCGGTGAAGCCACCAGATATCAAAGGAAAATTCTGAAGGAACAGAATTAGAGTGAGTGCGGTAGGGACGACTCGGGCCCCGAATGGCCAGGTTGGTGATAACTCCCCTCCCTTGAGGCGATTTCCCTTGAGGCAATTTGCTCGAGTTTTCTTGGGCCCCGAAGGGAGTAAGGAACAAACGCCACCCCCAATTGAGGCGATTTGCTCGACGAGTCTGCCAGAATGTAAAAACGGAAGAAGCGGAAGTGCGGCAGAGAAGACTCGGGCCACGAATGGCCAGGGCGGTGATAACTCCCCTCCCTTGAGGTGATTTCCCTAGAGGCGATTTGCTCCAGTTTTCTTGGGCCCCGAAGGGAGTAAGGAACTAACGCCACCCCCCCATTGAGGCGATTTGCTCGACAAGTCCGCCGACTTGCCAAGACTTAGATATAAGTGAGGTCGACAGGACGTAGACCTCGGATGATGATGCCAGGAAATTCGCCGGCGGTGAGAAAAGCGGAAAGAAATACCGCGAAAGTAAAGACGTATGCACAGGTAGAATATGGTCCTAGCGGGTAGATAACAAATACTAGCAAAATAACACCGGAAACACTAGTGCACTAGAGGGAGCAGAAGGAAAATTGGGAAACGCACATACACACGATTGTGCAATCGACAAGTAGAGCCAAGAGGGACAGATTGACCTAGGATGGAAGGAAAGAAGACGACAAAAAACGAGAGGTTAAACACCTATGGTGGTGTAAATAAGTTTAAGCACATAAGCAGTCTAAAGTAAATTAGAGCCCCTAGGATACAGAGCAGGTACAGGAAGGAGGAGGAGTTCCGAGTGAAAGAAAAAGTAAGGAAAGGACCCCTTGGAGTAGGACGTGGGTAAATGGTTCAGAGTGAAAAGAAGGAAAAAACAGGAATCCCAATAAATGATGATATGTATGTAATTGGAAATCAAGGAAACCCCGGGAGTAAGGAGTAGAAAAAATAGAGAGGTTTCAATACATGAAGATAAAGGAACAATCAGGGAATAAAGTATACAAAACGAAAAATAAATTTATAAAAGTATAAAATAAAAGTTCAACAAATCAGCTATGAGAATTTGCCATTCAAACTAACAGTTAGGTGAGGTCAGGGTGTAAAGTACACCGTATCAGAAGTTAGGGCAGCAGAAGGGAGAATGAGGACAAGGACTCAGGTTACGTAACATCACTGTGACTTTCAAAATTGAATCAGTAAGGATTAAGAAGTTAAACTAAGTGGATTGATATATTAGCAGTAAGATCAGATGGTCAGGGAAAATTAGACCAATGAATAATGAAAACCTGAATCCCTGTCCAGACACAAGTAGCTTAAAAATCATATCTCAATTCAAGAACAATTAAGACTAGGAAAGGGAGAGTTAAGAAATAGAGGCAGTTATTTCAGAAGTGGGGAAAGGAAAAGAATGCTCTCAAACTCAGGACCCTAAGGAAACGATGACAGAAATTCAGAATGCTAGTATTAATGAGATATCGTAAGGTCTAATTCGGCTTTGGTTAAGTAACATTTACATGATAAATACGTGTAGTATATAATGTCCTTTCGACTGATGTGAAGACGAGCGCACCCAGTCGAACCCAGGACCCTATTATAAAGAAAGGGACTAGAGAAAACCCTTAGAATCAGGCAAAAAAATTAGGGCTGCTAAATATAGCAAAATATCGACCGATCTAATTATGAAAATTATATGAATCTATACACCTGAAGTACTGTCAAAAGGAACGTTTTAGGGAAGATAAAAAGATGATTTAGAAACTGATATTTGTTGATGATGAATGCACAGAATTGATAGGCATAAGAGCACTCTTTTCCATTTCCAATTTAAAAACTAGTAACACAGAAGATAAAACAAGGATAAATTTTGTATAGGAACGAGGTTGGCAGTTTAAAGTTTAATGCAAAATACAATTTTGTTGGTTTCACCATTGAGATATGACTAACTAGGAGTAAATTTAGAGGAACTGAACCTAGGAAAATTATAAAAGTAAAGATGTACATGGTTGCTCAAGATTCGGGGTTTAGCAAAAAGGGATACTATTCTTAGTTAAGAAACTAGGATTTGGTTTTGAAACCCCAGAAGGTACTATTGATCATTTCTAAAAGTCCATATGGAATTTGTTAAGAAAAAGGCAGTGTAGACCCAAAGTATTTAAATAAATAAAAGAAAAAAAAACAAACAGATCTAAACAAAAAAAAATAAAAGTAAACAAGTAAACACCCTCAGCACAAGAAGAACGACTACGCACATGATCTAACACTACGATCACGACTGGGCTAACTAGAAACGACGAAGGATCTTCAGTCGCCTAGGACATCCCCCACACCTCGAACCTTAGTCAGATCAGCTGATACCAGGAAAAAGGAGGAGGGTACGTCATACTACAACAGAGACACAGTCATTCAGCATGGAAAATGTCCACCAGTCAATACGGTGCGACATGAGAGACCAAGCAAATACCTAAACCATATCAAACCGAACCTCTGATGGTCCGTGGATCATATAGTAATTCCCAACCAGTATTATACAGTAAGGAAAAATTGGATAGAAAACGCAGAAATCCTATTAAACCTATCCTCATGATAATCCATGGTTCCTAATAGGAAGTAGCTGGTCACGAGAACTTCAAAGAAAGACCCAAGTACCAGGCATGGCTCTCTCCCAACTGACCAACTGAAGGAAGATACCATCACAGAACGTGGTTTCAAACATTGGGTTCAACCAAGGATGCTGAAGAGAGAGATCAACATGAGCAGCTGACATGGCGAGACGACAAACCAGAACATAGTGTTTCAGTTTTTTCTGTGGGCAGGCCTAGTGTGAAAGCTTAGTGTTATGAAGAAAAGTGATAAGCTCTAATTAAAGTTTTAGATTTTTCTTTTTTTTCAGAATGACAGTGTGGAAAAGAAACCGCATTGAAGAAGACAGAATATAACAGTTTGAAAAAGAAAGAATAATAGATAAAGTGTGTTTTATGTATGTTTCTTGTTACAGGTTCGGAGTGACAAGCTAATCCATTTTCCATATGTAATTTGAAAACCAGATAAATGTGGTATGGAAATAAAATATGAAAGTATGAAAACGTCTATGTCCCATATAGAGGAAGGAAACCTCGGTTAATTGTAAAGAGAAAATGGATTAGCTTAAACACACAAATTTCTATGACTATGTAAAAATTGTTTCTGTTTAAATTTCTATTTTTGAATAGTATTTTGGAAAGGGAACCAGATCACCTAGGAAGCTTGTGCGTAGTGCGTAGTTAAGTACACAATTTCAGCGGCCCCAAAAAGGGCCTTAAAAGACCCTTTCTTGGGTATGACAAGGGGGATATGTTATGAACACACAGACTATTTTATTTAATTATTTTATAGATTATTTTAATTATCCAAGCAAAATGTGCTGAGATAATGTTTTAGATGATAGAGTTCAGAACAAAGTTTTCCTTGGCTAACTGTATATCTCTACTTTTAGAATGGAATGTTAATACTGTTAGGGCTACGTATGTTAGTGAGTACAGTTAGTAAGTGGAAAAGTTAGGTCAAGTTGAATATATAACCTGGGGAAGTGACGGCCTCGGTCTGTCTGTGTAAAGTGCTGAAGGGTAAGTCACCGACCATTTTTCTTAACAAGATGCTAGGATTTTTGGAAGGGAATCAAGTACAATTAACTATTTTGAAATTAAATTTTCAAAAGGGACATAACATTTTTAAACATGTAGATTAGCGTAGATTTTTAAATTCCACAACTCCCACTCTGTCAAACCCCACAAAGTGCTGCAGAATTTTAATATAGGCTCAGAATAGTAAATTAGGACTAGAATACTTAGGGATTGTAATTATTATACTTTAGTAATAAAATAGTTAAAATAAGAATCCATTTGTTTATTTCAAAACACGTATGCATACATCCTCATACTACCGCTCGGCTAGGTAACTCATGCTACCAGATTTTCCAAGTCCCAAAGGTCCTTTAAGCCTAATAAAACCAGCGGTTCATAATACTCCAGGTTGAGAAATTCAGATATAGCGGCGGGGACTCGACATGACATCCCCATGGTAGATGTAGATATGAGGGCAGCAGTCGGTTGGTAGGCCGTTCGCACTCGCGCAATGGAATTTTACACGAATACAGAACTCATTTCGCAGAAGTTCAAATAACCATTCGAATATAGTAGCACGAGAGAGCACTTCTATTGGGTGTCGGTGTTTACAGGGCGAGAAAGAAAGCGTACTTAACAAACCAGAGTGATCAATAATAATCTTAATTTCGTAATCCATATAAAAATATCGCAGAATTGCCAGTATACATAAATTACTCAATTGTTCCCAAAAAAATGTACTAAATTTTGATATAACTGAAGTTGGATTATTACCCTCAGAAACAAAAAGAGAAATCGGTCAAGTACGGAATATCAGCACATCAATATGCAGATATTATGAAATGGAGAGCGAATGTGAGAAAAGTCGTACTGAGATAATTTGAAATAGCATATTCGGCACTGACTTGTGTTCATCACTATGGTAACAGCAGATAATTATGCACGGCATTATCCCAAGAGTTTCTCGTACACAATGGCGTTACACTTGTCTGCCACAACTTCACTGCAATAACCGCCCATCTCTACTCTCTCCAGGGAAAGCCAGTTTATACTAATATCCACCGTACATTTAAGGTTCGAGTAGCATAAAGCTCATGTTATACCCAATGGGAGCTTCCCTAGAGACACAAGAATTAGGTCATATCTCTCTAATTCATTGGAAGCACAAGTATTATTCATGTTACAGAAAATTTGACTTGACATTCATTTTTTTTATCTACATAATGAGAATACAAAGTATTTTATAACTATTATTATCTGAATCGAGCTATTTTTGTACACTTTAGAATAGTATTTAAATATATTAGATATTCTTTATAAGAAAGGAGATAAAACTGACTGCAACAACTACAGGGGCATCTCATTACTTTCAACTTCGTACAATATTCTAACAAATATTTTAGTAAGCAGACTTACTCCCTATATTGATGACATTCGAGGAGATCATCAATGTGCATTTAGAAGAAACAGGTCTACAACAGATCAGATTTTTAGTATAAGACAGATTTTAGAAAAGAAATGGGAATATAATGGTACTGTACATCAACTATATGTAGGCTTCAAAAAGCATATGATTCAATTAGGATGGAGAAGTTATATAGTATCCTGCTGGAGTTCGGAATTCCTAAAAAGTTAGTTAGACTTATACGAATGTGTCTAAATGGCACAAAGAGTAGGGTTCGTGTAGGCAAACAGTTTTCGGCCACTTTTGAAATCCACAGGGGTTCAAGCAAGGAGATGCACTATCTCCTCTACTATTTAATTTTGTACTAGAGCATGCCATTAAATCTTTGGAGAATGAGGAAGGCTTACAACTCAATGGTATTAATAAGCTGTTAGTTTATGCTGATGATGTAGTATTGTTGGCCGATAGCAAGGAGAAACTAAAGGACAATACGCACACACTGTTGAGTAACACTAAGAAATTAGGACTGGAAGTATATATCAATAAAACTAAATATATGGTCACACGTAGAAATTTATTATATAATGGAACTGGACAGCTAATGACAAATTAGGGAAATTTTGAGGAAGTGGCTGAATTCAAATACCTAGGAACAATAATCACAAATAGGAATGAGATGCACAAAGAAATTAAACATAGGCTCAATTCTTCAAATGCGTGCTATTATGCATTGCAGAGACTCTTGATGTCCCAACTCCTTTTAAAAAACGTTAAACTGAAAATATATAAAACTATTATTCTACCAGTTATATTATATGGATGCGAAACATGGACTCTTACTTTAAGGGAGGAAAGGAGATTAAAAGTATTTGGAATAAAGTACTTAGGAAAATTTTTGGACCAAAGAGAGATGAACAGACAGGTGAATGGAGAAGACTACATAACAATGAACTACATGGTCTTTATAGGAAGCCAGATATAATAAGAACAGTTCAGTCTCGTAGACTCCGATCGGCAGGACATGTTGAACGTATGGGGAATGGAAGACTTGCATGGAAGCTTCTTGTAGGAAAGCCAGAGGGAAGACGCCTAGTTGGTAGACCAAGAATGAGGTGGGAAAATAACATTAACTATGATTTGAGGGAAGTAGATTATACAGGGAATGATTGGAAAGCATTAGCTCAGGATAGGGATGTATGGAGAGCGTATGTCCGTGCGGCAATGAACCTACGGGTTCGATAGTGCCAGTGAGTAAGTAAGTAAGTAAGAATTATATATATATAATTCTATAACAAATCTAATATATAACATAAAAATATAATTTTGAAATTATTAAAGAGTTTACATATATTGGTACCGTCATAGATAATAAAAATATCAAAGATGTTGATTTTGAACATTGGATGTTATGTTACACGTTACAAGAACTGGAATACAGAATTACTGTACTGTACATATAAAAATTAGGAAAGATTATGCATCCGTTGATGTGACTTCACTTTGTCTACCATAGGAATTGCACTATTAATGTTTAAATCTCCGAAGACATACCTAAGAAGGAAAATAAAATTATGAAATTAATAATAGGTTATAATTTTGAAAATCTGCAAGCAATCTTTAGGACAAAAATATAACAAAATAAATCAAGAATATTTAAAACAATAATAAGAAGCAAAGCAACATATGGATCAGAAACTTATCAATTCAAGTATCACACAAAATATAATATAATATAAAAATATAATTATTATAAAGTACAATTATTAAAAAATATAATTATATAATAACTTTTGGAGATTAACTTTAACACAGAAAAGAGACAAGATTACAAACATTGTAATAAAAACTGAATATAAAGTCATCGATTCGGTGTTGGATTATATATAACAAAAATAATTTCAATGATACGGTCATGTGAAAAGAATGAGTTACTGAAGGAAGTTTTGAATGGATGTCGTCCGAGAGGTTGTTGAGAGAGAGGCCAAATGCTACTTAGATTCCGGCTATGACAAGAACAACGAGAGAGAGAAAGGTGTACCCTATATGCGTAATTTTTGGAATTTTTATGTTGCCCCGTTGTCTGTGGAGACTTGTTACGTCGGTGTTTCTCCGATCCTATTCTCCTTTGCGTCCGCTAGTTTCCGAACTCACCTTTTTCCCCACTCCTCTGCGCGCACGTACTGCGCGATAGAGGTCTGTCCCCGGCGACACGAAACGTTAGGCAGACGAATTCTGGCTTCGGTGGAAGCAGACGGGCTCTGGCTTCAGTGTAAGCAGTCTGTGGACTGGCTTCGTGGAAGCAGTCGGGACTAGCTTCGTAATAGACCGGAAGTCATCCTGAGAAATGAAGAGACTTTCTCCTAGAGTGGGACTCTTTTGTTATGGCAATGTGGCCATTACTTCAAGATTTTGTTAATCATGTGTATTAAGGATTTACAGAAACTAAGGGTTAAATAATGTTTTGGTGTGAGTGTATATAGTTCAAATGTTGTCTAGTATGAAAGACTTTATATATATTATAGTTAAAGGGGGAACGTTACTATCATTGATTATGTTAATCTTCATCATTGTTTCGATAATTTTTCATTGTAGCCGCTATTTTGTTAATTTAACTTATATGACTATCTCGTTTTTAATTAATCCTTGTGATTAATTATTTATTGCAAGCATTAAGTATTTAGAGTCCTATAATCTCCTCTCTCCTGGTCTTGTTAAATACCTCGCTAAGTACAACAAAGTATAGGTCAAAGTATTGTTTATTGTATACTAGCAGTTGTTTACGAAATGAAGCAAGTCTGCCTAAAACTAGGGCCCAGCGCGCAGAATCTCTGTTAAGATTTACTAGTTATGTTTATCGGTTCTCTATTTATTCCTTGTTTGCATTTATCTATAATCGTATATGTGATACAATACTGAGCAAGTGTAAACAATTAATGCCGATCAATATAGTCGATATAGATCTTAAACAACAGCGTACAAGGGTATATGAAGGACAAGGAATACTGAAGAAGAAATTTGAATTCAATATCTAACACAGAGATCATTGCGCCGTGGAAGACTAGCTTACATTGCAAAAACAGTTATAGATAGACCCACACGAATAATGTTGCATAAAAGGCATTTAAATATGGATCTTTTTGTCAAAATACTGTAAATTAAGGAATTATTTTAGTCTTGGATGATGAAATGAAAATTGAGATCATTAGGAGGATAATGTGCGGTTGGATCTTAGGAACTGCATATTGGACCCTGAAGATTCTTCGGTAGGTTAAGTGGTGACATCATCAATTTGGTTATTCTCTTCTTGAAAACCTGGCTACGTTACGAGCGTTACGCAGGACAAATACTTCAACGATAAATACATACTGAAGTTGTTTTGGTAGTTTTAGTGTTGAAAACCTTAGAACTTTTCCACCCGCCAATTTCGAAAAGAAAGATTAACAGCTTTATACATGTCTGATATTCTTCTGATTCTGAGTGAAATATAGCTAAGGAAAGAGTCAGAATAGAAAAACTATTAAAATTGGCTGCTCTCAGAAAGTAATTCGCAGGTGTCAATGTATAATAATTCACTCTCTCAAATCACGGTTAATATTATTCTCCCCCCCCTCATTCTTGACCAACTTAGAAGGGACAATACATATGATTTCCCTTGAAGAAATTGCCATGTGCCTTTTTATTGCCCTTTCATGTCAAATTCGTACACATCGCAGTCTACGTACAAGACTAAAATGTTCTTATTATTTCTGGTTTCCCACAAACATCACGTACTTCACTATTACATAAGTTTTTCTTTCGCCTATTTGTTCTTCTCTCTTTGATCCAAACATTTTCGTAAAAAACTTTTTTTCTCAAATGCTCTCTTATAGTAAGAGACCATATTTTGAATCCAAAAAGTATAACTGGGAAATGACAATTTTGTATATTTTTAGTTAAATTGGGATGACAAGGCTCTCTGTGATGAGTAACAACATTTCCAGAATAGGCCTATGATTCAGTTTCTTTCTACATCTCACACCCGTTTGTAATTACTGCTCTTAAGTATTTGATTTCTGTCACTCCTTCAAAATTTCCCTCATTTGTAATTAACTGTCCATTACCTTTTAATAATACATACCTAAATGTTAACATATAGACTCCCTATTTAGTACAATTAGTATTTACTTTCAGCCCTAGTTTCATAATGTTCTTAAAAAGAATATGTATATTGCCTTTTAATATTTTGTCCCTTAAACCTAAATCATCAACTCATCACCAGTTGTACCAACAGTTGACTAATATCATAGAGCTGTACGCCTTCTTCTTACTCTAATGATTTGACAGCGTTCTCTAGTACATAATTGAATAACAGAGCACATAGTGCAATCTTACTTTAACCCACTGCGAATTTCAAAAGTATCAGAAAAATGTTTATTTACTCGCACTCTACTTTGTTATGTCATTTAGACACATTCGAATAAGTTTAACTTTTTAGAAACTCCGAATTCACAACGTACTACACAACCTCTCTGAGTTAAATCGCATGACTTTTCAATTCTCTATACAGTTGAAATGCTTGTACATTTATGACTGAATAATTGAAAATAATATATATAATCCCAAGGCGAACATCCTACCCCATACAGAATAAAAACGGAGAAAATGGATATTTTCACAAAGAGAAACACATAATTTATATCGTTATCATGTTTATTAATTGTAGGAGATTGAGATGGGCGTGTCATGTAGCGCGAATTACAAACTCTAAAACATTTTTTTTGTATTGACAAACACATAGGGAATAATAAGTACTTTTGGGATCATATATTTAAAATTGTTCAATTCTTCTATTTTGTGTAAAAAATAAATTTAATTCAATCAGAGAAACAATGATTCCTATTTGCAGTTTGCTAATTCTCTCTTTAGTATGGATGGGGTTTATAAAATTAATTTATAACGATTTATTAATATTTACAAACTATTTTGAAGTTTTACAAAGTATTGGTAGTTCCATCTCTCATAAATGGATGTGAAACCTGGACATTAACAAAGGCAGATAGTAAACAAATAGACGTTAAGAGCAATAGCAGGATATCAAAGGGCCGATAAAAAGAAAAACGAAGATATAAGAACAGAACTTAATATATTTAATCTCTGTGAAAGAATAGCATATTACCAAAATGCTTATCTTCAGCACTTATTACGAATGAATGAACAGCGCATACCAAGAAGAATGTATAATTATAAACCAAAAGGTAGAAGAACGTTAGGAAGACCATTGAAGAGATGGAAGGACCAATTCGACCTATAATGAGATCGGAACAGGCCATTGGGCCTAATCGTTGTTGTTGATGATACAAACATGTATTGCGATTATATATATATATATATATATATATATATATATATATATACATATTATACACAGCTGTAATTAATTCATCTATCTATTAGATCTTTGGGAACTTTATATTGAAAATATGAACAGGATACTGGTAGCTGAGGATAGGGATCGGCGGAGGACCTTAGCGAATGCGGCTTACCGATGGATTTCGTAAGTCATAAAGTTAATTAATTAGTGGCTGTGGAAAATGTTTTTCCATGTTACTTTCGAGAGCTTATGGATTATTTAACTCCAGTACGAGCTATGTATCTGTGTATGTATGTTTAAATATAACAATTGTGGCAATTCATTCATACAGCCTCCTGTGTAAATCTAAATAAATCCCTATCGGCAATAATAATCAGATGATATTATAACATCATTAAATGAAGCAGTTACTGGACTTAGGTCATATTTATATTCAAATTGATCAGGGAAGAGAGTGGAACCTGATTATGTAGGAGCAAAGGCCGTATAAAATGATCCAAAGAAGTCAGCATCAATGTAATTAAATTATTAGTTATTAGAGAGGATTGACAACTCAGGTAATGTAAACCTTTCTTTTGTGAAGACGGAAGTGGCTGACACATGATAATAACTTACTAATGACAATAATCCTTTGCTCGACAGATTGAGTAGAGATATCTTCTAAGCCTCCAGTTAACTGATTTAGCGTGATAACCATAACCCATTAGCTAATGTACAAGCGGGGGTTTTACCCTGACACAAAAATACGTTAGCAAAAAAGTGTGGGAACATGGCAAGTTTCTAGCGTCGGAAGCCTAGGAAAAAACCCAAGCCTAAGAAGAAAAACCCAAGCCTAGCTAATGTTTGTGACCAGACTGTACGTGAAGCCAGCACGGAAAAAAAAGGTCCAACCTCTGAAGGCGTAAATCGCCAATAATAAATTTGTAACACCCCCGGGATCAAAATAGGAGGGCGCATTAACCAATTATATGTTTCGTTATATGTGCCTAAGCACAGACCTTAGGTCCACTAGATCGAGGTAGTGGGAGTAACTAATTTACCTATAGGCGAGAGAGGCTTCTCCTCGTCACTTAATTCTCGTGTATAATTTCATCAAGTCACTTCAAAACACTTCGTCAAAACAGTTAAATAAATTCACTTCGTATAGACGATCACTTGCAGTGTATAAAAGTTAAGAATAAACTACATTTACCAGAACTTCTTTGCACATTAATTCTGCCCGACGAAGTCCTCGTGGAATCCCGAGATAAGAACCTCAACTCTACCGAATACCAACCCGAGCAACCTAAGTTCTCACACATGGAGAACTCCTTCAGTATTCCTAGTGTCACTAAATCCAATCTTTACCTCTTTGCCCAACAATAACCCCTCTCCATATTGGCTCCCTAACGTGCGGGCAGAATAGGTCGTAAAGTAACACACGAATAGAAATCAACGGCAGAACGACTAAGTCCCACGACCACGAGGCAACCAGGACAGAGAAGATGATGGCAACAAGCAGGCAACCCTGGATGCGGAACGAGAAGACAGCGACTGAAGGAAGGATGCAGTAAGTGACACAACAGCAGAATAAGCATTTTCTTTACTTTTTACATATATCTGTGTGTATTTATATTGTTAAGAAGTAAGAATAGAAAGAGACAGGCAAATAAAGAGAAAAAAATGGATAGGAAACACGAAGAGATTAGGGACAAGGCTTGTGGGCAACTGATTGAAGGAGAGAACGAAATCGTAAGGATGGGAGAGGATAACGAAGATGGCAGAGAGAACGCAGGAGCAGAAGCTAGAGGGGAAGTAGAGGACAAGGGAAATCCAAGCACCGACACCATGAAATACATGGAAATGATAATGTCGAGAATAGAGGAGATGGATAGAAGTAGGAAAATGGATTTAGAGGCAATGCAGAGGAATATGAAACAGGAATTTGAAACTTGGAGAGGACAGATGGAGATAAGCAGGGAAAAGGATGTATTTACGTTGAAAGAAACATTAAGGGATGAGATGAGAAAAGATAGAGAGATGCTAGAAGCGAAAATAAATGAATCGTCAGCGTGTGTAGAACTAAAGATAAATAAAATGGAACAAAAACTTATTAAAGACTCAGAGAAAACAGAAAACAGGGTAATAAGTCAAATGAGAACAGAGATGAACGATAGTATAATAACGTTACAAACTAACTTAGGGGAGAAACAGGAGGAATTACAAGGGGAAATAAAACGAGTCGACAAGAATGTGCTCTGTAGTGTAGAGAACTCGGACAAAAGGGTAAATTATATGTGTCTATTTGTACAAAAGCCAGCCCACGAACAAGAAACACTAAAGCCCCAAGTAGCTCAGAAAATTGCAGAGCAGGATAAACGCTCTGAATTGATTGAAATGATAGTAGAGCCTAGATTTAATGAGTTAGGCATTGATATAGTGCAGAAAGTGAATAACCAAACTGCCAAACTAAATGATGAAATAAGTGTTCCCATAGAGAAAGATAATAGTGTTTGTCAAAAGGATAGGACCCCAGAAAATAAATCATACGCGTCGGAGAGTGTTTCTTGGACGACGGCTAACCACAAAACATATGCACGTACAGAGATACTAGGGAACCCAGAGATCGCTAGTAATTCTGTGGCGCATACTAACCTAGATGATAGGAGTAAGAATCATTTGAAAAATTTTGACACAAGTCTCGTTATGTATATGTGAATCTAAGAATAAGATTGAGGCTGTAAAGACCCGATAAATTACCATGCGTGTGTTCAGAGTTTGTTTGCGTGTGAGCGTAGTATCGCAAAACATGTATATAATAATAGTACAGGAGGCCTTTGCGAGTCAACAGACTGTGAAATTAGACACTAATAGTATTAAGGGTAGACAGACGGACAGTGAAAGTTGACACTCGAAAAAAAAAAGGGGAGGGAGAGATTTTAACACGTAAGAATGACAACGGAATGGATATATTACATATGTGTGTATGTCTTGCATTGTACTATATTGTATTGTGTGCACAGGTAGACACTACTGTGATTTTAGGTATGAGATAAATGTCCATGTAAACGCTGAAATTATGCAGTACCCAGGTAAGGAAGTGGTTATATACCGACAAAATTTTGATATAACATACAAAAGGTACAAACATATAAGCTCTACATAATCCCCAAACAAAATAAAAAAAAAAAACAAGACCTGATAAATTATACTTAAATGCATGAACCAGTTTTCACGGGATTCGAACTCAATACTAGCTGAGATTAGGACATAAATGAAAAGTATTAGTGAAAAAAAAATAAATAAGTGTTGTATGGTAAAGTACCAAATATAATCAGTAATTAAAATAAATAACACTAATAAAGTGATTAAATAGGCCTAGATGAAAACGCTAATCGCGAGAGGAAAGGGCACAATGACTGCGAAAAAAATAAATAAAGTGAAATGTCGATTTAGATATTAATCATGATAATACCCCCATATTGATGAATATGATATAATTAATTGAATTAATGTGAATACATAACACATGCATGTCCACTTTCAGCTAAGATTGAGGGCGATTAATAAATTGTTGATTTGAACTTATCGATAGAGAATGGATCTATATTTTTAAATGTTTTAACCCAATCGCTCGAGCAGAAAGTTGCAGTATCTACTTAATCCAGTAAATGTTAAAATGAGCCCAGGTAGGCCATTGTCATTGTTTAATACATATAGGTAATTGAAGAAACTTGTACAACAATCTGAATACGAATAATATCATGATGATTATGATTCTTTTGTCTAAAATAACAATCAGACAGCGTAAACATAGGAGCTAATGAGACAGGGTGAAGCTCAATGCACCTTAATTGAAAGGCCGAGTGGCGGTGTGAACCTATAAAGCGTGAGGAATTTATTTGTTGATTATATTTACAGAATTTAATTTGTAGACGTGGGCCGAAGCGGCACGTCACTGTGTTTGTATAACACGTGCTATTTTGTTGAAAATATTTGAGGGCAAGGGATCCCGTATTATCTAATAATGAGATGAGATGAAGTCATGGTCGCTGGTGGAAGCGAATGTGACAATTTGTGCGAATTTGTATTCGATGTTAATAATGAGATGAGATGAGGTCATGATCGCTGATGGAAGCGAATGTGACAATTTGTGCGAATTTGTATTCGATGTTAATAATGAGATGAGATGAGGTCATGATCGCTGATGGAAGCGAATGTGACAATTTGTGCGAATTTGTATTCGATGTTAATAATGAGATGAGATGAAGTCATGGTCGCTGGTGGAAGCGAATGTGACATACTATACGATTCTGCATTCGAAGGAAATGATTTTGCACGCTTAAGAAAATAACGTCGTTTGGCTGAGCAATGATATAGCCAGTGATGCTTTGGCAAAGTAAATGGGCCGAAATATGTTGAGAATAAAATATTAAGAATCATGAATATTTCATGGATTAATAATCATGATGAATTCGTATGTATGCAATACCTATGGGGAAAATATGAGATAAGGGTGTAATACTATCAATAATAATTGTTTATAACGATAGCACAGCTGCTTAAACGCGATATTTTAGTATTTTGGTCGCAAACATATGATCCATGTAAATAAGTCTTATTGACTTAATTTAAATTAAATTTAGCAAAACTAAAGTATTATTCGACATATGGTTTGAAGTAGACAAAACTGGTTCATCGCAAATGAATTCCCAAGCTGTAGACGCACATTATAATGTAGGTAGATATTAAGGTGTAGATGAAATTGCAAATAAACAGTTACACACGAAGAAGCAATCTATGCTATACTGGTATTCAATTAAATAGTTCCGAATGGTAATTGTATAAGCATGAATGGTTTGAGTAGACCACCAAATTTATATTAAGGGTGTATTTTTTTCTTTATGAATATTTATGTATGTCTATATTGCAGAAAGTGAGTCTATTTAACCTCAAAGAACGATCCCAGGTAAAAGGGATACATATCAGTGTTTACAATCTGAACATAATTGACGTGCTGGCAACACTCTCAGGGTTAACGTGCTTTAACCAAAATATTATAGCCATTTTTTCTTTAAAGGCCACTATAGCTATGATACTAGCATTATATTACGCGAGAGGATTATAAACAAATAAAAAAATCCCTTGATTTTTTCCATTTGTTTATAGGGCATTTGTGGCAATTCATTCATACAGCCTCCTGTGTAAATCTAAATAAATCCCTATCGGCAATAATAATCAGATGATATTATAACATCATTAAATGAAGCAGTTACTGGACTTAGGTCATATTTATATTCAAATTGATCAGGGAAGAGAGTGGAACCTGATTATGTAGGAGCAAAGGCCGTATAAAATGATCCAAAGAAGTCAGCATCAATGTAATTAAATTATTAGTTATTAGAGAGGATTGACAACTCAGGTAATGTAAACCTTTCTTTTGTGAAGACGGAAGTGGCTGACACATGATAATAACTTACTAATGACAATAATCCTTTGCTCGACAGATTGAGTAGAGATATCTTCTAAGCCTCCAGTTAACTGATTTAGCGTGATAACCATAACCCATTAGCTAATGTACAAGCGGGGGTTTTACCCTGACACAAAAATACGTTAGCAAAAAAGTGTGGGAACATGGCAAGTTTCTAGCGTCGGAAGCCTAGGAAAAAACCCAAGCCTAAGAAGAAAAACCCAAGCCTAGCTAATGTTTGTGACCAGATTGTACGTGAAGCCAGCACGGAAAAAAAAGGTCCAACCTCTGAAGGCGTAAATCGCCAATAATAAATTTGTAACACCCCCGGGATCAAAATAGGAGGGCGCATTAACCAATTATATGTTTCGTTATATGTGCCTAAGCACAGACCTTAGGTCCACTAGATCGAGGTAGTGGGAGTAACTAATTTACCTATAGGCGAGAGAGGCTTCTCCTCGTCACTTAATTCTCGTGTATAATTTCATCAAGTCACTTCAAAACACTTCGTCAAAACAGTTAAATAAATTCACTTCGTATAGACGATCACTTGCAGTGTATAAAAGTTAAGAATAAACTACATTTACCAGAACTTCTTTGCACATTAATTCTGCCCGACGAAGTCCTCGTGGAATCCCGAGATAAGAACCTCAACTCTACCGAATACCAACCCGAGCAACCTAAGTTATCACACATGGAGAACTCCTTCAGTATTCCTAGTGTCACTAAATCCAATCTTTACCTCTTTGCCCAACAATAACCCCTCTCCACAATTTAAAATTAATGTAAAGTTTAATCTCGTGATCAGATCTACTTTAACTGAAAAAGGTTTCCTTCTAAATTAACATTAATGCTACTTAATTACTAGATTAAAAGAGACGAAATTGCGTTTCCACAATATATCAAATTAATTAATATTAATCCATTTATAATAAATTAAATATAGATTTAATTGTTTATATGCTAAATTAGCTTAATTTTAAGATAGTGTTCTAATTGTAATTTTTAATATTAAGTTATTTTTAAGTATGATTTACCTGTTAATTCTTTTATAAATGTAAGTCTGTTCATGATTCTATTAAATGTAATTCACTTCAGTTTTCCAAATACAGTTTCCAATACCGGTACTGTGAAGGAAAAATAATGTGATCATTTCTACCAAAATTTCTGGTTTTATTTCCTGTCTGGCCAATGTATTAATTATTTTTATACAATAATTGGAAACGGAATGCCCTATCTTCTCTAAGTTAAATTATGGGTTTTTAAGGTAATATTTTCTCAGAAACTAAACAAGATAGAAATATGAAACTTTGACTGGTTATTTACACAACCTTCCCATTAAACTCAACTTTTTTATTCTGAATTGGAATTATATTACATAAGATAAAAAATTATTCACTCCACCTATTATTATTTTAAATTTCCTGTATGTATTACTTTATAAAATTCTTAAAACTTGTCAATTTTTAAAAATAAAAGCCTCAGCATGTGTAAACCTACTGAATGAATAAGTCCTAAAAGTTGTAGTTGATAAAAATAATTCTAAACTGAGAAAATGTTCCTTATGTATTGAAAAAACAAATTTACGGGAATCAGGCTGCAGAGATGAAATATCAAAATAAGCCTGCACCATAGCTGGGGTTATCAGGATCTTCTTCATTTTCCATCAGCAACTTTCTTTTAACATCTCTTTTCTGTTGAATGGCTTCTGTGGTGATATTTTTAAACATGTTGTCTGCATTTCTGAACCGCTTCTTGACTATTCGCTTCATCGCCTCAACAGTGTTACATCCAGCACCGAGCACTAGAGACTTTGACACATTTTCTTGATTAAATGTGCATACGGCATCAAACACTCCGAAGTGAAGGGCACTGATGCCTACAAACCTGGTTTTGGGGAGGCGACTCCAGATTACATTATGAACACTTTCATTAGGATTTTCCGTCCGGTCATGCAAACATTTTTTTAGAAGATCAGGATGTGCCAAATCCCTGAAAATTGGCTTTATTTCTTTATTATGGCAGGTGGCACACTATTGGGGTGATTATATTTTTCCCCAGTAATGTTTTCTTTATTTTTTATTATATTTACACCACCTTTCTGCACCGGCCGGACACGAGCCATGGTTAGGCTTTTCATTTGTTGATAATGTATAGAAATAAATGGCCCATACAGCCCTTTGCATATTATGAACATTATCAAGATTCTGTCTTGTTACAAGGCCAACATAATGTTGTAATCTATCAATGGTACTGTCTGTTAGTCTATTTTTACCACTGATAGACTTACCGTCATCAAGAACCTTCTCCTTCATTGACATTTGCAGTCTTCTTAGCCGGGACCCCCATTCTTTTTTGGATGTGACCTATACATTATAATGTATTAATCACCACATCCCCATAAGGATTCATTTTTACAACTTCATTGTAAACTTTGGAGTCACCATCCCCCAAATAGACATTATATCGTATATTATGCCATTCCTCAGAACGCTGGAAAATGTTCTTCACGCCAGCTACTTCCACTAGGACTACTGTAATTAGCTTTACAATTGTTTTCATGGTTCATTTCATTCTTCCTGGACACGCACAATGCTTGGACATTCAATAACTTTCCCCATATACCATTAAAAGTAGCACATATGTTTCTTACACCATCATTTTCCACAACAGCATCATCTGTGGCTTCTTTCATGTTTTCTAAAGCTACATCTTCTACAGCAGAGCTTAATATATAATTATAGGAATCAAATTTCGAAGGAGGACCAGGCAGATTCGTAATGCCACATAACATGTCCCCAGCAGCTTTACCCCTACCATTGGAACTAAGACCATATACTAATCTAATGTTGGCATAACACAATTTTTTCCTCACTATTTACAGTATTGTTCACATGACCTACAAACTAAATCAAATTCTGCAGAAAGTCCTACATGTTTTTTTACTACCCCACATGTAGCAAATGTTTACATAACACGTTATTTGCAAATCTATTTGAAAGAATAGACAAATGTATGATCTCGTACTCTTCATTACCTTCATCTATTTGTTCGTACTTACTTTGAGAACTTTTCAGTTTCTTCTCAGAAGAATTAGTAGTAGTCGTAGTACTAGGTGCTGCATCACTGTTGAGGTTAGAATTACATGGAGTTGAATTTTCTGCAGCGTCATCACTGTTCACTTTTCCTTTGGCACACGCTTCTTAGTTAATCTATTATTATAACGAGGCAGTTTCATTAGCAAGTAACAAACTGTATTATCACTAAGATGGATTACAATTTACCTGGAATGAAATGCCTCATGTACAAACAATACTAGCTTGTAAACATGAAATATAAAACAATTGAATTACAGAATGCACTAGCATCAAGCCTACAGGATAGCCAAAAGATAAAAGAGCTTTCCTTGGCTTATGATTTCCCTTCATGAGGGGAAAATTTTGAAACAGAGCTGAAGAAGGAACAGCAAAAGTTTTACAGCTCAGCCATATTTATTTAAATGTCGCTGCAGGCATTTAAATAAAATTTAAACAAATACACTTCTAATAAAGGTATAAAAATAATTCACACGCCAAATTAAACAGAAAATATTTCCCATTAATATAAAAATAAAATTTAAAAAACTACTTTTTGACCCGAAAACCCATTCCGTTCCCCCAAATTTCTAGTCACATATACATCGACAATAAATAATGTAACACTGTACACCTCGGGGATTACTGTTACTTGACCCAACATTTACTATTAGAAAATAATTACAATCAAGCTGTACAAGGTATCTTTCTTATGATTAATTTATATTGTCGATTTTATCTCTTCTATGATTTTCTACCAGCACAGCGTAAGGGTATAGAATAATAATAATAATAATAATAATAATAATAATAATAATAATAATAATAAAATCAAAACATTATAAATACTATTTAATAAAAGAAGGAATAAATATACAAAAGAGAGATAATATTAATGGGAGAGAAAAAGTTAATGAAACTATATATTAAAAAACAAAAAAGGTAGAATTATTGATTCTACTCCAAAGATGACTAAAATCGTGATCGGAATGTGGAAATATTACATAATATAAATTAATAAGAAATATCCTGTGAAATTAGTCATAGCATTATGTATGTGTGCATGTGTGCGTGTGTGCGTGTGTGCGTGTGTGCGCGCGTGTGCGGTAAACCTAGCGAAGATGGTCTTGATACTATATATATAGGGCCTATATAGACCTATATATTTTATTTTTCATGTCATATTAAGTTTGCGTTGCTCAATGTCAACATTTTAATTATAACATTGAAATAAAGAAGCGTCACTGCTATAAAGTAAAATTATCTTTAATTTGCTTACTTGTTATAGAGGATACCAGAGGGCAGATGAAATCGCGTCCTCGCTATCTCTCGTAATAGAGAATATATAAGAAAAATAAATGATTGTACGAGGATTATTGGATATCGTAACTGGCAGCACACTGAAGTATAGATTCAGGGGTCTGGGTTCAAATCACCATCCAAGCACCTATTTTTCTTTTCGTGTAATATGTATATATATTAATTAATTAATTAATTAATTAATTATTTTATTTATTTATTTATACTCCTGGAAATATTTATAATTAGAATAAAGTTGAAAGAAAATGATACGCTTAATTTAAATAATGTTTTAAATATATAATTTTACATCACAACTGACCAGTTATCACACAGTAACGTTACTATAATATTTATAATCATTTAATTTTAATTATTTTTTTCATTTGCTCTTAAAGTATCATAGGCTGTTTTTGTACCAAGCAGCCAATGTATACCTAACTAACCTGAGATTAGTTGGAAGGGCAAGTATGAACTAAAGAGCGTCTAATTAAAGGTATCCAGCCCTTACTTAATTAGCATAAACAACAAGGGAAAATTCTAAAAGTCCACCTCAACAAGGTACAACTTGCAGCTGTCTATCTTCATTCTTTCTGCTACAAACCACGTCCCAGAGGTGAAATAAAACAGACACGATGTAATTGTACTCTAAACCTTGTTCCCTGCGTAAGGGTACGTCAGTTGCCTGATATCATATTAACCAATTACACTGGGACATATGAAACTCTTCATTTCTCAAATATCTCAAATTTTAATTATGGTGCTTTTCTAGATTACAGAGCGCAAAATTAATTGTCAATGACAAGTGTGTATTGTGTCATAAACATCGTTTTTTATTGAAGTGCTGATGTTGATATTTTATTACCTTTTATTTCTCACTACTGTTAATGAAACCGGACAATGAAAAATGATTTGATATCTGTCGAAAAAAAATCTGTAAAGTGTAATATCATACAATGGACGATTTTTTAATTTAATGTAGCTATCGCAGTTCCATTACTTTCATATGGAGGTACAATATGGAGATTATGCGAAGGAATGAAATTCAATCAGAAGGAAATAAGTTTGGTAAAGAATGTTCTAAATTAAATAAAATTAAAAACTACGATAAAAAGTCGTAACAATCTTCAGATTATCCTTCATCAACAGAATCGAATGTTCATGTTTTAAGAATGCTAACTTCTCGCTTTTAACAGCATTCAGTGAGAAGTCAAAATGTTAGAAGACCAAATAAATTCGAGAAAGAACCCATGTCAATTGTAAAATATTTCGGAAAATGACATTATTATATTCCTAAAAATAATAATAATAATAATAATAATAATAATAATAATAATAATAATAATAATAATAATACTTCCACTGGTAAACATGATTTTTGTCTCATGAGTAACAATAGTTGTACTTAATGCAGTTTTTTTATCGTGCTTTCAAATATGTGTTCGGTATTTCTCCATCACCCACAGTTTTTTATTTCAATTTAAATTAATTGATAAATAATTATTATTTTAATACACTTTTTTCGTCCATTTGTCCATTGTAAAATAAAACCAAATGAGCTAACTCATAATGGTTTCAGCTATGGAAAAGAGATATCAAGGCCAATGGAATCCTAATATGCTGGCCGATTACTAATGAACCATCAAGAGGGATGCTCCACAGGCGAAATACAGCAGAAAATTGTTATTTCTTACTTTCTAGGTGAGTCCGAATGTTCGAATATTGTGTAGTTAAGAATGTAGAAAATATTATAAATGCCTGTCTCTTGGAAACCTTGCGTGATGAAGAAAAACATACATCATATTCAGGAGAAAAAATACTATCAGAATCACATATTTTTCTTTCTGAGACAAAAAAAGTTTATTTTTTATGCTCAATGCTATTATTATTATTGTTATTGTTATTTTTATTTTATTATTATTATTATTATTATTATTATTATTATTATTATTATACTGTTTTATAGTGTTCGGCAGGCCTGTAACATGGTATTCAAAATATTTTCTGTGGGCAAGATTCAGGAGGTAACGCGTCTTGCTTATGACTGGATATCTGTTTCTGATACCGGGACTTGAATGTTGAAGATTTTCGTTCACTCAATTTCCTTTTGTTATTTTGACTATGCGAACTGCATTTGTTTTCATATTTGCTTTTAGTTTGCAGTTTTTTTCCCTTTTTGTTTTTCATTTGTTAATATTTTACCCTATTCCAGCATACAAAGACATGACACTCCCAGACCCAAGGTGGAAATTTAAAATCCGTTTCCCCATCTGGAATGGAACTCGGGTCGCCGAAGTGGAAGGTAGAAAACTATCGACTACAATATGACGACGGCCTTTCATTCGTGTCCAGATTATAGGCTTATTTAACCTCTATTTGAAATAAGTATTGCGAACTTTTGTTTGTGTAAAAGTCAGCCAATGCGTCAATATTTCTTCCACCCGTTGGCTAAGAATCATGAATCCTTCCTTGAATTTACGCAATAATGCTGTGCTAATATAATATATTTATTGCCAAATATGTTGCCTCAATTTGATATGAATGATGTTTGATTCAGAATATCTTGAGATAGGGAAGCACTAGGCTTCGCCCCGTTCGTAGTCAATCGTTTACTGAACTTTTTTAAGGATAACTCACAATATTTATCCATTTTTGTCTTTTATTGATGCCAAGATAATCGGGATGCGTAGATTTCCGGGCAGCGGCGGATAATCAGTACAGGGTATCTAAAAATAATATGAATATAAATTTATATAATAATAATAATAATAATAATAATAATAATAATAATAATAATAATAATAATAATAATAATAATAATAGCTTTATTTTACCTGGCAGAGTTAAGGCCTTAAGGCCTTGTCTACCACTCAACCAGGTTTAAAAAAAATACAAACAAAAAAAATAGTCTTAAATCTAAATTACAATATATATATATATATATATATATATATATATATATATATATATATATAAACGATTACAAGTTATGAATACAATACAATTAATATTTATAATGTATTTTGATTTACTCTAAATTTAACGAATTAAATATATAATATGTACAATATATATAAAAAAAACGAGGAAAAGATTAATGACATAGTATAAAATTAAATAAATAGAGAAAAATTAATTATTAGACAACAGGTAACTGTATAAGCGTGACTTAAAGGTTCCAAGTGTGCGGCAACCCCTGATATCTTGAGGAAGGAGATTCCAGGAGCGGGCAGAGGCTACTGTGAAGGAAGTAGAATAGGAGGAAGTGCTATGAAGAGGAATTGTTAGCAGACTGCTATCTTGTGATCTAGTGTCAATATTGTGGTAAGAGGATAACTTCTCAAATCTGGACGCCAGGTAAGTAGGGATGTAGGAATTCAGAAGCTTGAAAAGTAGTGAAAGAGAGTGCAATTTACGTCTGTCAGTAAGACGGAGCCAAGAGAGGTTATTAAAGTGTTCGGAAATATGGTCATAACGGCGGATATTGAAAATGAATCGAACGCAAGCATTATGAACACGCTGCAGTCTCTGCGACAAGTCATAGTTTAGATCATTATATATAATGTCACAATAATCGAAGTGTGGTAACACAAGATTCTGCACAAGGATTTGTTTTAACGAAACTGGGAGAAAATTCTTTAAACGTCTAAGATAATGTAAGATGGAGAAAGTCTTTTTACATATGTGTTTCACTTGTGTTTGCCAGGTTAAATTTGCGTCTAGATGTAGTCCAAGATCTATTACTGAAGAAGAATAAGGGATAATTATATTATTTATAGTAATGTTTGGAAGTGTAGATATGTCAAAGGTTGTAAGCAGTCTTTGTTGTCCCATTAGAATTACTTGTGACTTGTTAGGATTTAGATTTAGACCGATACTTGAAGACCAGTTAAAGATGGATATGAGATCGTCATTCATTTTTGTCAAGCTGTTATAGAGAGAATGAGGAGGTGAATGTAGGTAAATTTGGAGATCATCAGCGTAGAGGTGATAACGGCAGTGCTTTAGTACAGTTGGCAAGTCATTTATGTAGATTGAGAAAAGAAGAGGTCCGAGAACACTGCCCTGGGGGACTCCAGCCGGCACGTTGCGCCAAGACGAAGATCTAGAGTTTAATGAAACGTATTGTTGACGACCGTGCAGGTATGAGTCGAACCAGGATACAGCACTGTCAGACAAGTGTAGGTGCTTGAGCTTTATCATAAGTAAGTCGTGGTCTACTGTGTCAAAAGCTTTTTTTTTATTTACATATATGTTACAACCCGTGTTTCACCAATGGTATATCACGGGATATTTACAGTTTTACAATTGTTCAATTATTGTTCTAGTTGTTCTTGTAGTTGACGGTAGATCCTCGTAAGAAATTCTGCAACGTTGACTGTGTTAAAGTGGAACTTCAGAATATTTGGCGGAGTAGCAATTTGTAGTATAGCTGGTCGATCTCTGGAGAACATGTTGCATTCAGTCATCAGATGGTGGGCCGTCTGCAGTGATTTTTCTGGGCAGTTGCAATAAGGTGAAGCAGTTTTGTTCATTTTGTGTAGGTAGGATTTAAATAGTCCATGGTTGGTGAGAAATTGTGTGGTTATATAGTTAGGCCATAGGGATAGGGACAGTCTATAGGGTATGTTGGGGATGAACATTTTGGTATGGAAGGCGTCATTTGATTTGGTGTAAATTAAATTCCAGATTGTTTCATAGTATTCTTTTAATAACTGCTTGCCTCGTGTTATAGGGATGGAGTTATAGTCGATATTATTTTTGTAGCTAGCGGCTATTTTAGCCAGATAGTCAGCTCTTTCATTCCCTCGAAGACCTGCGTGACCTTTAACCCAGTGGAGGTCAATCTTTCTCGTCTTTTTGAGTACGATTAGCTTTTCTCTGATTTGGATCGCCAAAGGGTTGGTTGATTTTCTATTGGCTATGGCTAGAAGAGCGGCTTGTGAATCTACGTGGATAGCATATGTTGAAGTTACATCTTTTTGTAGTTCAATCCATTCAACTGCCATTTGAATTCCAAGGAGTTCTGCCTGGAAGACTGAGCATTCTATGTCAAGTCTTTTCATATTGGTAAATACCTCCTTTGAGTTTTTCTCTCGGCTACCATACCTGCTCCCACATGCTTAGTCGTTTTGGACCCATCCGTGAATATTAAGTAGTCGGCACTCCCTACAGTTCCAGTTGAATCTATTTCTATATAGCTATCTTTGGGATGAATTCCTTTCATTAGTGTTGGCATTTCAGTTCGTTTCAGTAGAGGGATTATAGCATTGGTGGCTTGGCCTCTGGATATTGCTTTAATGTCGTTGTGTAGGAGTACTGTTGGATCCATGGGCATGACGCATGCTAGAGCTTGGAGAGCATTGTATGAAACTGTTCTGTATGGTTTTGTTGCGAAAAGAAGAAAATGTCTTTGTATTTGATTCAATTTGGTTTTAGCCCGTTTGGAGATTTGTGGGCTCCAGGAATCTGCAGCATACAGTATTATAGGCAGAATGGCTTGATGATAGATTGTCATAAGATGATGGAAGGACATGCCCCAAGTCGCCTTGGAACATCTGACTAGCATATTTCGGAGATGTAGTATTTTATTTTCCAGGTATAGTGAATGGGGATACCAGTCCATTTTGTGGTCTATCATCACACCCAAATATTTCATTTTATTTACCACATTTAGGCCCGATTCTGCAACTATTGGGTGATTGGCGTATGTGTCTTTCTTTCTGACGTACATAGGCATTAGATAAGATTTCTCCTTAGAGATTAAAAGTTTGTTTCTGCAACACCAATCTTGCAGGATTTGCAGTGTTAATTGGAGCGTGTTTAGTATGTGATCATGGGAAATAGCATTAAGTATAATCATTATGTCGTCTGCGTACACCACGGTCTTCAGGTCGGGTACGTCTGCCAGCTCTGAAATAAGTCCACTTATTAAAATATTCCACAGAGTGGGACCTGATACAGATCCTTGGGGGCATCCTTTGGTGACGTTCTTACTCGTTGAAGAGTTTCCTTGTCTGAAGTAAGCTGTACGGTCATGTAGGAAGTCCACTATGATATTATAGATGTTTGAAGGACAGTTTATTTCTCGTAAACGCGCTTTGATACTTGGGTGCCAAGCATTGTCAAAGGCGCCACTGATATCCAGGGAAATGAGGCACTATTTCATCCCCTTACTTCTACTTTGGTGTACGACATCTGAGACAGCTTTGATGGCATCAGAAGAGGATTTTCCAACGATGAAGCCATATTGTTGTGGGGGAATGAGTGTCTACTCTTGGAGAAAGAAGTTGAGTCTTTACATCACCAATTTTTCCAAACATTTTCCGGGGATAGATAGTAGGCTGATTCCTCTGTATCCAGTGACGGATAGCAGCTTTCTCCTGTCTGACTTAGGGATAGCTATTACTCTTGCCTCTTTCCAGACTTTCGGGAAGCAACCTAAATGTAGACATTTATTAAAAACTATCTTCCAGAATTTTGGTAAGGTCTGATGTATGTTTTTAATAATAGTTCCATCAATTCCGTCGGGGCCTGGACATTTCTTTTCACTTAAATTGTTTATTATTTCTTCTACTTCGTGAGATGCGAAGTCTGGCTCTTGTGGTGTGTTCTGGGCTACGCAGTCTCGGTTAGATTCTCTGATGAGTCTCTGCACATCGTTATCGAGATCTGGAATGTCGTCTGGCAGGAATATATCGAGGAGTGCTTTGGCTGTGTCTTTCTCTGATAAGGTTGGAGTTCCATCGATTAAAGTAAGAGTGGAAGAAGGTGTGCTTTCGCGAAGTCAGTTTTGCAGTGCCTGTAGATTTTCCAAGGCGATTTCCTACTGAGTTCTGTGCAGAAACGTTCCCATGATTCTCGCTTAGCTTTATTTAATTCAAGTTTATACTGGTTTTTGAGAGCATTATATTTAGATGTATATAATTCTTTGAGCTTCGGGTGTTTACTTCTCTAGGCCCTTCGTTTCGCTGCATTAGTATGTTTTCTGAGAGAGTTTAGTTCTACAGACCACCAGGGTTTAAATTTATTTGTTGGTAAAACGGTGGAAAGCAATTTTTGTTGATTTCGTTTAGTTCTTGCCACATTGTAGTGATGGTTTCATCTAGTTGTTTTTTAGAGGTGGCATTATATATTTGTAGTAACCATTGTTTGCCACTTTCATTGAGTTTATTTTGGAATAATTTCCAATGGCCTACTTGCGTGGCAAACTTTCTGGTAGAATTAGTGTTCTGCGCCGGAATAAGTTGGAGTTGGAAGTGTGATACAACAGTTCAAAAGTTATGATATTGTGATCTGATTGAGTCTCCTCTTCGCTAACTAGCCATTTGTTTATTCTGTGCGCTATGTTCTTAGAAGCAACAGTAATATCGATCCAACTTTCCCCTTGTGGACCGGAAAAAGTAGGACCGTCCTTCCCATTTGCCGTGGTCAGACTATGTACTGATAGGAACTCTACTAGTCTTCTTCCTCTGGTGTCGGTAGTTCGGCTATACCACATTTTGTGTTTGCAGTTGGAATCGAGTCCCCATATAAGGTTTGTTGGGTTCAAGGAAGTTAAGAAGTGTTCGAAGGGCTGGATATCTTGTTCTAAGGTATCGTAAGGAGGTAGATAGGAACTTGCTATATAGAGAGTGGGATTAGTTGACTGTGCATCATCTGGAGTGCATCATCTGGAGTGGAGTAGCTGTGGATAAGTGTGAAGTTATGTGCTATTTCTTGTTTGATATAGATGCAGGCTCTAGGAGCGGTGTTTGACTCAATGTAGAAAGGTGTGTAATTTGTTGGTGTTAAGCTTGGTATTCCATTGTTACAATATGGTTCCTGATTTAGTAGAATATCTACATTATTTTTATTCAGGAGCATTGATAAGTTTGCCATAGCTGCTTTGCAGTGGTGAGTATTAAGTTGGGCAAAAATGAGATTATCCATGTTAGTAATCTGTGTTGTTGATATTATATAGACTTTATTCTTTGCAATCTAGGGCAGTCGTGGCTAAAGTGCTATGGTTTGTATCTAGCTTCTTGTTGTTGTTTTGGATGTAGGAATTGGCTTTAATGCAGTTAGTACATCGTGGACTTTGTGGGTTATCGCAATTTTTCCAGTAATGATCTCCGGCACATTTTGAGCACTTCTGTTGCTCCGAACAAAATTTTGCTGTATGGCCAAAGCCTAGGCACTGAAAGCATCTAGTTACAACTATAAAGTCTTCAACACCACACATACTCCACTTCAGTTTCACTCTTTGGTGTTTCATGATTTCTCTTCTTATGCGGGGGCTAACCTCTATAGCTATATGTCTGGAGTCTTCAAACATAGCTTTGGTGAACTTTACATTTATTATAGGTTCTTCTATTTGAGTTAGGTTGTTTTGTTGCAGTAGGATGTCTTTTATTTCAGAGTTATCTATATCGTTAGGGACATTTTTTTTTTTTTTTTTTTGCTGAAGTCAAGTAAGGTTAAAGGACTCAATTGACGTCTGTCCACGGCTTCACGAATATCTTCAGTAATGTTTAGTAAAGCTGTGGTTGTGCTATGACCAGATCTAAAGCCGGATTGATAAGGATCAAGGAGGTGATTTTCTTGGAGATATTCAGTCATTTGCTTATGTACAATATGTTCCAGGGCTTTAGATAATGTCGGAAGGATGCTAATCGGTCGGTAGTCATTACAGTTAGTTGGTGTACTTATTTTTGGTATAGGCCGAACTCTAGACTGTTTCCATACAGTAGGGAAGATAGAAGTTATAAGGGAAGCATTAAAAATATGAGTCACTGTGGGTAGTATAATGTCAATGATTTTATTTAGCATTAAAATGCTGATGTTATCTGTTCCTTGTGCATTGGGATTTAATCCGCTTGAGTGCTTTTTTAACGTCTATAGGCGAAATGTCGTTAAAGTAAAATTTATCTCTTCCTATATGGGGGGATGGGGATAAGTCTTTAAGAATGTCTATTTTAGTCTTGTTGTCTGGAGGTGTCATGGGTATTGAGGTAAAATGTTCATTTAAGTCATCTACAGAAATGTCTATAGAGTCAGTTGAGGGATTCAACTGTCTAAGTCCCATTGCACGGAGATTTCGCCAAGTGTCCCGTGCACTTATTTCAGGTCCGATTATACTGTGGGCGTGTCGTAGTTTGGCATTGCGTATAGTTTGTGTAGTTGTGTTTCTAAGTTGTTTGTACAGTTGCCAGTTCTCGTCATTTTTATGTCGTCTGTATGTTCGGTATGGTTTGTCTCGTTTTGACATAAGTTCACGTATTGAGTCATTCATCCAGGGAGCAGGCGCGCGGGAAAATCGTCGGGTTTTAATGGTGCATGTCTGTCATATAGTTGTAGTAACAGTGTATTAAATGTGTCTACTTTTCATCAACTGATCTAAGATTCCATATTGTGTACCAAGGTAGTTCTAAAGCGTCTGATTTTAGTTCAGTATCGTCTATGTTTTGTAAATTTCTGTACGTAATCAATTTAGAGCGTCTTTTAGGACATTGGAGTGAGTATTCTACGAATACAATGTCATGAGCAGATATGCCGGGAGCGAATTTGTCCATATGACAGTACTTTCTGTGGATGTGTAGTCACTATTAAGTCCAGTAGAGTGTCGGTAGTAGCACTATGATGTGTGGCAGAGAGAGGAACAATTGTCATATTTAAGCTTTGGAACATATTTTTAAGTTGTATGGCTGGTGAGTCAGTCTGAAGAAGATTTGTATTAAAATCGCCTGCGACAATAACGTGTTCATAATGAGGTAATGAATCGTTCAGAGCGTTTTCTAGATCGAAAAGGTGCCTTATTTTTGGAGGTTTGAATACAATGCATAAGAGACATTTTTTTTAGATTGGCTTGAATTTCTATGAATAAGAACTCGGGGCGAGCGGAATATACAGAAGGGGACTTGTGGACAATTCTTGGATTAAGCTCATTTGATATAAAGGCACAAACTCCTCCACCTCTTTTATCTATTCTGTCATTTCTGAGCAGTGTATATCCGTCTACGTGAACAAGAGACGAAGGTATGGAAGGGGTGAGCCAGGTTTCCGAAATTAAAATGGCGCTCAGTCCAAGAGATGAAAATATGGTTTCAAACTCATCAAAATGGGACAGAATGCTTTGTGAATTTACGTGAGCGATTTTAAGTGATGATTTATCAATAGAAAATGCATTCTTAAGTAGACTAGTAGTAGTTGTTGTTGGAGGGGATGGTAGGGATTGAGGAATGTTGCTACCTGCGTTAAAAGTTGTCTGCACAATAAGAGGGTGATTGGAGAAGGTGAGTGAGTCAGAGGTTGCAAACAAGTCTTCATTTGTCAGCTCAATGTTGCCAATAGCAGAAAGTAAAAATAAACTATGTACCGTAATAACTCTAATAAAATTAAAATAATTTAGCTAAGAACTTAAAAAATTAAAATAAAACAAGTAAGTTGTCCTAAATAAA
>JASPKZ010003867.1:2572500-2940000 GCA_030220185.1 Diploptera punctata | reverse complement strand
TAGGGTCTTAAAGTTTTCTTGATATTTGTTTTACAGGCGAGGATAAACCCCGATAAAAACCTCACCCAGAATAACTGCCCCGACCGGGGATCGAACACGGGCCCGCTGCGTAACAAGGCAGCACGCTACCTCGAGACCACATTGGTGGACTATATATATATATGTGTATGTGTGTGCATTGATTTAATAAATAACATATATATATATATATATATATATATATATATATATATATATATTTCCGCCACGAAACATTTAACATTTTTTCTTAAAAAAACATAAAATTCGTAACAAAAATGTTGACGTCATAAATAACTTACATTGCGGAGCAACGCAACTAAATGTGAAATTAAAAAAATAAGTTTTTAAGTTCAATTTAATAATTAATAAATATTTCACAGATTAAATCTATTTTTAACCGTAAATTTGTAGAATGAACAATGCGCAACTCTTCGTTTATCAGTAAATACTAATTACATTTAAACATACCACTTTTATCATAGATTAAATATTTGAAAATATATTACGTGTAAAAATAAGAACATTAGATAATTATATCAGGGAATTTGAATAGAGAAGAAACGGTTTCAGGCTAGAACAAACATAATTCGGAATCAAATTGGGGATCTGATTGCAGATTGCAGATTCACTATATAAAATAAATGTCAAAGTTACTTTAATCAGCTATTAAATGTACTTACAGAACAGGACATTGAGGAGGATAATTTACAGACAGCAGAAATGCTATTCGGAGAACCAAGTGCATTAGAGGTAGAAATGGCGATAGAAAATTTAAGATGTATAAAGCACCAGGTTCAGTTGAGATCCCAGTAGAACACATAAAATAAGGGGGAGAAAAATGGGTGGACAAGATACGCCGGTTGCTTAGTATGATTTGGGATAAAGAAGCTCTTCCAGGTGTATGGAAAGAATCGATTATCGTACCAATTTATAAGAAAGGAGATAAAACTAATTGCAACAACTACAGGGCATCTCATTACTTTCAACTTCGTACAAAATTCTAACAAATATATTAGTAAGCATATTGATGACATTTTAGGATATCATCAATGTGGATTCAGATAAAATAGGTCTACATCAGATCAGATTTTTAGTATAAGACAGATTTTAGAAAATAAATAGGAACATAATGGTACTGTACATCAACTATACGTAGACTTCAAAAAAGCATACGATTCAATTAAGAGGGAGAAGTTATATAGTATCCTGCTGGAGTTCGGAATTCCTAAAAATTTAGTTAGACTTATACGACTGTGGCACATAGAGTAGGGTGCGTGTAGGCAAACAGTTTTCGGACACTTTTGAAATCCAGATTGGGTTGAAGCAAGGAGATGCACTAACTCCTCTACTATTTAATTTTGTACTAGAGCATGCCATCAAATCTTCAGAGATCATTCTCACAACTCAATGGTATTAATAAGCTGTTAGTTTATGCTAAGAATGTAGTAGGCCTAATATTGGGCGATAGCGAGAAGATACTAAAGGCCAACACGCACTTACTATTGAGTAATACTAAAAAATTGAGACTGGAAGTAAATATCAATAAAATTAAATATATGGTCACACTTAGAATTGCATTATATAGTGGAAGTGGGCAGCTAGTGAAAAATGAGGGAAGTTTTGAGTAAATGGCTGAATTCAAATACCTAGGAACAATAATCACAAATAGGAATTAGATGCACAAAGAAGTTAAACATAGACTCAATTCTGGAAAAGCGTGCTATTATGCATTGCAGAGACATCTGACGTCCCAACTCCTTTCAAAAAACGTTAAAATGATAATATATAAAATTATTATTCTATCAGTTATATTATATAGGTTCCAAACATGGACTCTTACTTTAAGGTAGGAAAGGAGATTACGAGTATTTGAGAATAAAGTTGTTAGGAGCATTTTTGGACCAAAGAGAAATGAAGAAACAGGTGAATGGAGAAGGCTATATAATAATGAACTACGTGGTCTTTATAGGAATCCAAGTACAATAAGAATAGTCAAGTCTCGTAAACTGCCATGGGTAGGACATGTTGCACGTATGGGGTATGAAAGACGAGCATGGGAGCTTCTTGTAAGAAAGTCAGAAGTAAAACGCCTAGTTGATAGAATAAGAATGAGATGGGAGAATAGCATTAACTATGATTCGAGGGAAGCAGATTATACAGGGAATGACTGGAAAGCATTAACTCAGGATACGGATGTATGGAGAACTTATGTCCGCGCGGCCATGAACCTACGGGTTCGATAGTGCCAGTGAGTACGTAAGTAATTTGTACTGTTCACATATGAAAGCTAACTGCTTACACATTATAACAAATTTTGACATAAAATTTGATATGTATTGTTCCATATATTTTTAGATATAAATATGTTATTCTAATTACAAACGTAACATTGAAATAAATATATTCCTGCTTGTAATTTAAATAAATAAATAAATATATATATAGCCTACATACAAATGCCTTCTTCTTTGTTTGTCTCTCACTCCGACCCGTCAAGGTTCTATCTATATCGAGGCATAATTGAAGTATCTGCGTGTATTTTTTTATTATTTACTAGCTAATACAGGGCGTGCGCTGCTACGCCAAAATAAATGAAAATTATTGTGTTTAATGTTTAGTTGAAAAGTGAAAGGAAAAATAATTATAAATTGATATATTTTAGATACCTCGTGCTGAGTATCAGGCGTTGCTCGGGAATCTACTCATCCCGATCTTCTTATCATAAATGAGCTGAAATGCAAAATGCGATATTTTGAGTTATCCATAAAATAATACATGCCATGTGCTGTTATGCTTGTACAAGAATCTGTGTCTCGATTTTCTTGGTATCAATTAAAGACAAAAATGGCTGTTGTGAGTTATCCAGAATAGTCAATAATAATGAAATGATTATCAAATTCCGTTGAGGTGAATTAATTTTATATAGGCTACACCATTTTAACAATGTTGAGGACAACGACACCTGCCACAACAGGTACTTTTTAATTTCTAACTATTGTTGTATATCCGTAAGAGATAAACATATGCTGTCGCGGACGTTTTTGTAGAGCATTTTGTGATATTCAATTCTGTGTATATTAATTTTGTGTATTTGTTATGGTTTAGGCAGCATAAGCAATTTAAGCGTCCAAAGAGCTACATTTTTTTTACGTTTTTCACTACAAAGGGCGATTTTAAGGGTGTAGGAGTTTAGTTTCATAATTCTTTTATAGCTATGTTCATACCGGAAATCTACTGAACATTTTGTAAAAAAACCCATCTCAATCGAATCAACGGTATGACCGCTCATAAAGTACAAACAAACAAAAAACTTACATATATATATATATATATACTCCACCGCTGTGGTCTTCGAGGTAGCGTGCTGCCTTGTCACGTAGCGGGCCCGGGTTCGATCCCCGGTCGGGGCAGTTTTTCTGGGTGAGGTTTTTACCGGGGTTTTTCCTCACCGGTAAGATATATGTCAGGAAAACTTTAAGGCCCAAACAGTCCCCGAAATCATATGGCCATCATCCTTATCATCATCATCCTTCACCGGTGTGGAAAGCAACAGGAAGCTACCACACCTACAATTCCCCAGTAAATTTGCAAACATAGCATGAACGTGCTATGATTGCAGTGAAAGACCTGCCTTCAGGCAGAATTAATATGAAAAGTATAGTTTTAAAAACATTTTTTACAAACAAAAACGTACTTTTTTTTATAAAAAATCGTTATCTAAGTAAAATTAATTTACTCAGCAAGTACAAAAAATGAATGTTTTTTTATTTTTTAATTTATAATTGAAAAGGATTTAAAAATATAAACTTGTTTCATATTTATTATCTACTGGATTCGCACAGCGGCCGAAATTGTAGGACATCTTTTTTCAAGTTGTGTCACAAATACATAGTTTATGTACATTAATTTTCGATTTGTTTCAAAAATTCGAACGATAGGAAAATGTATACTACTACTACTAAAATACTTCATCTAATATATAAAAATGAATGTTTGTTTGTTCGTAATTTATGCGCGGTCATACCGTTGATCCTATTGTGATTGTTTTCTTGCAAAAAGTTCAGAAGATTACCGGTATGAATAGGGCTATAAGAGAGTTGAATACTTAACTCCTACGCCCTTAAAAACACCCTTTGTAGTGTAAAACGTGAATAGTCCGTTTTTTACCCATAAATAGCTTACGCTGCCTAAACCATAACAAATACACAAAATTAGTAATGTACACAGAATTGAATATCTCAAAATACTCAACAGAAAAGTCAGCGACAGCATATTTTTTGTTCTTTTAAGGATAGTTTAAAATATCTATCGATATCTGTCTTTCATTCATGCCACGAAAATCAGGATGCGTAGATTTCGGGTAACATCGGGTAATTAGCACGGAACATCTAAAAATAATAAGAACGTAAATTAATATTTATTTTTCCTTTCACTTATTCAACTAAATGCAAAAAAACACATTATCATCTATTTAAGTGTAACAGTGCACACCGGGTATTAGCTAATTTACACTAGAGTCCAAAATTAAAGCAACAAACTGAAATGTTGACTTTCTATCTTAATTGTGCCACAAAATATTACTGGTTCATACTAGAACAAAAGGACTAAACTCAGTAAACATTCTAATACCATTTTTCATGAAATAACAGAAATAAAAATTATTTTCTTCTTTTTTAAAGTGATCTTAAGTTCACACTTAGTATCGCGAAATGTGGTTACAAGTGCTCAATATGGCGTGGTATCACCTCTGGCAGCAACACAGGCCTCACAACGACGGTGCATGTTGCAAAAGAGGTCATCAATCTGATTTTGAGGTATGAACATCCATTCTTACTGCAGAGCAACTCTCAAGTCCTCAAGAGTGATGGATGGATGATGACGTGAAGTAATTCGTCTCTTTAACATATCCGAAATATGCTCTATCGGATTTAAGTCGGGAGACTAAGCAGGCCAATCCATTCCAGCAATGTCTTCAAGTTACTGGAATCCATAATCCACCGCTGCTCTGTGTAACGAACATTATCGTCCATCAGAAGGAAGTCTGGACCCAAAGTATCTCGAAACAAGCATACATTAGGTAATAAGATCTCGTCACGATACCTGGCAGCGGTTAAACCTTGTCGATTTACCATACAACTTCCTGTAGAGGTGCTCGACAGTTAGCACAATGCCTGCCCACACCATTATTGATCCATCTCCATATGAGTATCTTTCCACAATGTTTGATGGACGAAATCGTGTTCCAGATTCTCTCTAAATGCTAACCCATCGAGAATCGGTCTGAAGACCGAATCTGGACGTATCTGTAAAGAGGGCATTAGTCCACTGTTCGTCCATCCAACTGACATGTTGTTGGCTCCATTCTCGACGTCTTTTTTTGTGATCACGTGTCAGGGGTACATATAAAGCGGATCTCCGACAGTTAAGACCTCTATGTTGAAGCCTTCTGTACACTGTTTGTCGCGATACAAATATTTCAGTGGATGATGTGAGGTCAGATGCCAGTTGTTGTGCAGTACAACACTGTCCCTTCTTGCCCTCATTGTCAAGTAAAGTACAACACTGTCCCGTCTTGCCCTTATTGTCAAGTAACGATCCTCTCTTTGTGTGGTGACACTTGGTCTACCTTGCCCTGGTCTTCGGGTTACATTTTCTACCTCTACAAACTGTTGTCACATCCAGGAAACAACAGAACGATACACATAATCTAGTGGACACATCATTTAGAGGCTGTCCAGCTTATATTCTCCCTATCGTCTTACTACGCAGGCAGTCTGCCTGGCGTCTTCTCTGTGTCATACTGCACCTGAATGTTTACAGAGTGAATGCTGAAGTGGGACTAAAGAGAGTAAACATAAAGTACCCTTTGATAGGTGCACTGACGTTAACACTTCATTGATTTACAAACACAGGAATACTATCTCACATATAAGATATGATTATACAGACATTTGTTTACGTTCTACTGCCACTTGGTACTATTCTACTGTATATTGGACACAGGAAGGCGAAATTTCAGTTTATTGCTTTAATTTTGAACACTAGTGCATATTTCTTATCATGCAATATTAAGTTTGCATTGCCCAACGTCAACAATTTAATTATAACATATACATGCAGTGAAGGACCTGTCTTCCGGCAGAATTACTATGGATGGGTATATATGCATACACATCCTTTCTTCTTTGTCTCTCACTCTGACCCGTCAATGTTCTATCTATGTTGAGGCAAAATGGAATTATGTGCGAGTATTTTTTATTATTTACTAGCAAATACCCGGAGTGCGATGCTACGCCCAAATAAATGAAAATTAATGTGATTTTTTATGTTTAATTGAATAACTAAAAGGAAAAATAATTATAAACTTATATTTTTAGATACCCTGTGCTGATTATCCGGCGTTGCTCGGGAATTCACTCATCCCGATCTTCTTGGCATAAATGAGCTGAAATGCAAAATACGATATTTTGAGTTATCCATAAAATAATACACGCTATGCGCTGCTATGCTTGTACAAGAACCTACGTACTCGTCTCGGTCTTCTTGGCATCAATTAAAGACAAAAATGGCTGTTGTGAGTTATCCAGAAGAGTCAATAATAATAAAATTCATATAAAATTCCGCCGAGGTGAATTAATTTTATATACACTATTTTAACAAAGTTGAGGACAAAGGCACCTGCCACAACAGGTACACTTTAATTGTTAACTATTATCGTATATCCGTAAGAGATAAACATATACAGTCGCGGACGTTTTAATAGAGCATTTTGGGATATTCAATTCTGTATAGGCTACATTAATTATGTGTATTTGTCATGGTTTTAGGCAGCGTAGGCTATCTAGTCGTACAAAGAGCAAACTTTGTCACGTTTTTCACTACAAAGGACGAGTATTAAGTGTGCAAGAGTTGAGTATCACCACTGTTTTATAGCCTGTTTCCATCCCGGGAATCTTCTGAACATTTTGCAAAAGTATCCATCACAATCGGAATATCGGCATGGCCGCGCATAAAGTACGAACAAACAAAGAATCCAACAAACATACAAACAATCATTCCTCATTCTTATATATTTATATAATATAGAAATACGGTTTTTTATATAACTCTTGAATAAAATAAAATTTTAAAAGCATTATTTTTTACAAAAAACGTTATGACGTAAAATTAATTTACTCAGCAAGTACAAACAATGGATGATTTTATTTTTTATTTATATTTAAATATTAAATAGAATTTTTAAATAAAAACTTTTTTCATATGTATTATTTACTAGAGGTCCCACTGCGGCCGAAATTAGTACATTCTTTTTTTAAGTTTTGTCACAAATACGTCATTTATGCAAATTAATTTTCCATTTATTTAAAAAATACAAACAATAAGAAAATGTATACTACTACTACTACTACTACTTCATCCATTATATAAAAATGAATGTTTGTTTGTTCGTACTTTATACGCGGCCATACCGTTGATCCGAATGTGATGGGTTTTTTTGTTTTTTGCTAAATTGTCAGGAAATTCCCGTGATGATCATAGGGCTATTGGAGAGTAGAGATACTCAAATCCTACACACCTAAAAAAGCACTCTTCATAGTGAAAAATGTGAAAAGTCCCTTTTTCTTTACACATAAGGCTTATGCGGCCATGCCGATATTCCGATTGTGATGGATTCTTTTGCAAAATGTTCAGAAGATTCCCGGGATGGAAACAGGCTATAAAACAGTGGTGATACTCAACTCTTGCACACTTAAAACTCGTCCTTTGTAGTGAAAAACGTGAAAAAGTTTGCTCTTTGTACGACTAGATAGCCTACGCTGCCTAAAACCATGACAAATACACATAATTAATGTAGCCTATACAGAATTGAATATCCCAAAATGCTCTATTAAAACGTCCGCGACTGTATATGTTTATCTCTTACGGATATACGATAATAGTTAACAATTAAAGTGTACCTGTTGTGGCAGGTGCCTTTGTCCTCAACTTTGTTAAAATAGTGTATATAAAATTAATTCACCTCGGCGGAATTTTATATGAATTTTATTATTATTGGCTCTTCTGGATAACTCACAACAGCCATTTTTGTCTTTAATTGATGCCAAGAAGACCGAGACAAGTACGTAGGTTCTTGTACAAGCATAGCAGCGCATAGCGTGTATTATTTTATGGATAACTCAAAATATCGTATTTTGCATTTCAGCTCATTTATGCCAAGAAGATCGGGATGAGTGAATTCCCGAGCAACGCCGGATAATCAGCACAGGGTATCTAAAAATATAAGTTTATAATTATTTTTCCTTTTAGTTATTCAATTAAACATAAAAAATCACATTAATTTTCATTTATTTGGGCGTAGCATCGCACTCCGGGTATTTGCTAGTAAATAATAAAAAATACTCGCACATAATTCCATTTTGCCTCAACATAGATAGAACATTGACGGGTCGGAGTGAGAGACAAAGAAGAAAGGATGTGTATGCATATATACCCATCCATAGTAATTCTGCCGGAAGACAGGTCCTTCACTGCATGTATATGTTATAATTAAATTGTTGACGTTGGGCAATGTAAACTTAATATTGCATGATAAGAAATATGCACTAGTGTTCAAAATTAAAGCAATAAACTGAAATTTCGCCTTCCTGTGTCCAATATACAGTAGAATAGTACCAAGTGGCAGTAGAACGTAAACAAATGTCTGTATAATCATATCTTATATGTGAGATAGTATTCCTGTGTTTGTAAATCAATGAAGTGTTAACGTCAGTGCACCTATCAAAGGGTACTTTATGTTTACTCTCTTTAGTCCCACTTCAGCATTCACTCTGTAAACATTCAGGTGCAGTATGACACAGAGAAGACGCCAGGCAGACTCCCTGCGTAGTAAGACGATAGGGAGAATATAAGCTGGACAGCCTCTAAATGATGTGTCCACTAGATTATGAGTATCGTTCTGTTGTTTCCTGGATGTGACAACAGTTTGTAGAGGTAGAAAATGTAACCCGAAGACCAGGGCAAGGTAGACCTAGTGTCACCACACAAAGAGAGGATCGTTACTTGACAATAAGGGCAAGACGGGACAGTGTTGTACTTTACTTGACAATGAGGGCAAGAAGGGACAGTGTTGTACTGCACAACAACTGGCATCTGACCTCACATCATCCACTAAAATATTTGTATCGCGACAAACAGTGTACAGAAGGTTTCAACATAGAGGTCTTTACTGTCGGAGATCCGCTTTATGTGTACCCCTGACACGTGATCACAAAAAAAGACGTCGAGAATGGAGCCAACAACATGTCAGTTGGATGGACGAACAGTGGACTAATGCCCTCTTTACAGATACGTCCAGATTCGGTCTTCAGACCGATTCTCGATGGGTTAGCATTTAGAGAGAATCTGGAACACGATTTCGTCCATCAAACATTGTGGAAAGATACTCATATGGAGATGGATCAATAATGGTGTGGGCAGGCATTGTGCTAACTGTTCGAGCACCTCTACAGGAAGTTGTATGGTAAATCGACAAGGTTTAACCGCTGCCAGGTATCGTGACGAGATCTTATTACCTAATGTATGCTTGTTTCGAGATACTTTGGGTCCAGACTTCCTTCTGATGGACGATAATGTTCGTTACACAGAGCAGCGGTGGATTATGGATTCCAGTAACTTGAAGACATTGCTGGAATGGATTGGCCTGCTTAGTCTCCCGACTTAAATCCGATAGAGCATGTTTCGGATATGTTAAAGAGACGAATTACTTCACGTCATCATCCATCCATCACTCTTGAGGACTTGAGAGTTGCTCTGCAGTAAGAATGGATGTTCATACCTCAAAATCAGATTGATGACCTCTTTTGCAACATGCACCGTCGTTGTGAGGCCTGTGTTGCTGCCAGAGGTGATACCACGCCATATTGAGCACTTGTAACCACATTTCGCGATACTAAGTGTGAACTTAAGATCACTTTAAAAAGAAGAAAATAATTTTTATTTCTGTTATTTCATGAAAAATGGTATTAGAATGTTTACTGAGTTTAGTCCTTTTGTTCTAGTATGAACCAGTAATATTTTGTGGCACAATTAAGATAGAAAGTCAACATTTCAGTTTGTTGCTTTAATTTTGGACTCTAGTGTAAATTAGCTAATACCCGGTGTGCACTGTTACACTTAAATAGATGATAATGTGTTTTTTTGCATTTAGTTGAATAAGTGAAAGGAAAAATAAATATTAATTTACGTTCTTATTATTTTTAGATGCTCCGTGCTAATTACCCGATGTTACCCGAAATCTACGCATCCTGATTTTCGTGGCATGAATGAAAGACAGATATCGATAGATATTTTAAACTATCCTTAAAAGAACAAAAAATATGCTGTCGCTGACTTTTCTGTTGAGTATTTTGAGATATTCAATTCTGTGTACATTACTAATTTTGTGTATTTGTTATGGTTTAGGCAGCGTAAGCTATTTATGGGTAAAAAACGGACTATTCACGTTTTACACTACAAAGGGTGTTTTTAAGGGCGTAGGAGTTGAGTATTCAACTCTCTTATAGCCCTATTCATACCGGTAATCTTCTGAACTTTTTGCAAGAAAACAATCACAATAGGATCAACGGTATGACCGCGCATAAATTACGAACAAACAAACATTCATTTTTATATATTAGATGAAGTATTTTAGTAGTAGTAGTATACATTTTCCTATCGTTCGAATTTTTGAAACAAATCGAAAATTAATGTACATAAACTATGTATTTGTGACAAAACTTGAAAAAAGATGTCCTACAATTTCGGCCGCTGTGCGAATCCAGTAGATAATAAATATTAAACAAGTTTATATTTTTAAATCCTTTTCAATTATAAATTAAAAAATAAAAAAACATTCATTTTTTGTACTTCCTGAGTAAATTAATTTTACTTAGATAACGATTTTTTATAAAAAAAAGTACGTTTTTGTTTGTAAAAAAGTTTTTAAAACTATACTTTTCATATTAATTCTGCCTGAAGGCAGGTCTTTCACTGCAATCATAGCACGTTCATGCTATGTTTGCAAATTTACTAGGGAATTGTAGGTGTGGTAGCTTCCTGTTGCTTTCCACACCGGTGAAGGATGATGATGATAAGGATGATGGCCATATGATTTCGGGGACTGTTTGGGCCTTAAAGTTTTCCTGACATATATCTTACCGGTGAGGAAAAACCCCGGTAAAAACCTCACCCAGAAAAACTGCCCCGACCGGGGATCGAACCCGGGCACGCTACGTGACAAGGCAGCACGCTACCTCGAAGACCACAGCGGTGGAGTATATATATATATATATATGTAAGTTTTTTGTTTGTTTGTACTTTATGCGCGGTCATACCGTTGATCCGATTGAGATGGGGTTTTTTACAAAATGTTCAGTAGATTTCCGGGGTGAACATAGCTATAAAAGAATTATGAAACTAAACTCCTACACCCTTAAAATCGCCCTTTGTAGTGAAAAACGTAAAAAAATTATAGCTCTTTGGACGCTTAAATTGCTTACGCTGCCTAAACCATAACAAATACACAAAATTAATGTACACAGAATTGAATATCACAAAATGCTCTACAAAAACGTCCGCGACAGCATATGTTTATCTCTTACGGATATACAACAATAGTTAGAAATTAAAATGTACCTGTTGTGGCAGGTGTCGTTGTCCTCAACATTGTTAAAATGGTGTATATAAAATTAATTCACCTCAACGGAATTTGATAATCATTTCATTATTATTGACTATTCTGGATAACTCACAACAGCCATTTTTGTCTTTAATTGATACCAAGAAAATCGAGACAAAGATTCTTGTACAAGCATAATAGCACATGGCATGTATTATTTTATGGATAACTCAAAATATCGAATTTGCATTTCAGCTCATTTATGATAAGAAGATCGGGATGAGTAGATTCCCGAGCAACGCCTGATAATCAGCGCGAGGTATCTAAAATATATAAATTTATAATTATTTTTCCTTTCACTTTTCAACTAAACACAATAATTTTCATTTATTTTGGCGTAGCAGCGCACGCCCTGTATTAGCTAGTAAATAATAAAAAAATACTCGCAGATACTTCAATTATGCCTCGATATAGATAGAACCTTGACGGGTCGGAGTGAGAGACAAACAAAGAAGAAGGCATTTGTATGTAGGCTATATATATATTTATTTATTTATTTAAATTACAAGCAGGAATATATTTATTTCAATGTTACGTTTGTAATTAGAATAACATATTTATATCTAAAAATATATGGAACAATACATATCAAATTTTATGTCAAAATTTGTTATAATGTGTAAGCAGTTAGCTTTCATATGTGAACAGTACAAATTACTTACGTACTCACTGGCACTATCGAACCCGTAGGTTCATGGCCGCGCGGACATAAGTTCTCCATACATCCGTATCCTGAGTTAATGCTTTCCAGTCATTCCCTGTATAATCTGCTTCCCTCGAATCATAGTTAATGCTATTCTCCCATCTCATTCTTATTCTATCAACTAGGCGTTTTACTTCTGGCTTTCTTACAAGAAGGCTCCCATGCTCGTCTTCATACCCCATACGTGCAACATGTCCTACCCATGGCAGTTTACGAGACTTGACTATTCTTATTGTACTTGGATTCCTATAAAGACCACGTAGTTCATTATTATATAGCCTTCTCCATTCACCTGTTTCTTCATTTCTCTTTGGTCCAAAAATGCTCCTAACAACTTTATTCTCAAATACTCGTAATCTCCTTTCCTACCTTAAAGTAAGAGTCCATGTTTGGAACCTATATAATATAACTGATAGAATAATAATTTTATATATTATCATTTTAACGTTTTTTGAAAGGAGTTGGGACGTCAGATGTCTCTGCAATGCATAATAGCACGCTTTTCCAGAATTGAGTCTATGTTTAACTTCTTTGTGCATCTAATTCCTATTTGTGATTATTGTTCCTAGGTATTTGAATTCAGCCATTTACTCAAAACTTCCCTCATTTTTCACTAGCTGCCCACTTCCACTATATAATGCAATTCTAAGTGTGACCATATATTTAATTTTATTGATATTTACTTCCAGTCTCAATTTTTTAGTATTACTCAATAGTATGTGCGTGTTGGCCTTTAGTATCTTCTCGCTATCGCCCAATATTAGGCCTACTACATTCTTAGCATAAACTAACAGCTTATTAATACCATTGAGTTGTGGGCCTTCCTCATTCTCTGAAGATTTGATGGCATGCTCTAGTACAAAATTAGTAGTAGTAGTAGGACTTTATTAGACAAAAAGTAAGATATTTACAATATTATTTACAAATATGGGTCGCACGGGCAGTAAGCCGTACGTGCTGTTGACAGTCCGTTACAATAAAGTAATAATTGGTACTAGTGTAAAGAAAAATAAACAAAAACAGCAATAACATTACAATTACATAAAGAAAACACAATAAAAATATTACCATTAAATAGTAACACAATAGCATTATACACTAAAAACATTAACATTACAATTGCATAAAGAAAACACAATAATATTACAATTAAGTAATAACACAATAGCAATAACATTACAATTACATAAAGAAAACACAATAATAATATTACAATTAAATAATAACACAATAGCATTATACACTAAAAACATTAACCTTACAATTACATAAAGAAAACACAATAATATTACAATTAAGTAATAACACAATAGCATTATACACTAAAAAAACATTAACATTACAATTACATAAAGAAAACACATTAATATTACAATTATATAATAACACAACAGCATTATACACTAATTAATTTATATATAATTGTTAATAATTAACTCAGTACAAAATTAAATAGTAGAGGAGTTAGTGCATCTCCTTGCTTCAACCCAATCTGGATTTCAAAAGTGTCCGAAAACTGTTTGCCTACACGCTCCCTACTCTATGTTCCCCAGGCGTATAAGTCTAACTAAATTTTTAGGAATTCCGAACTCCAGCAGGATACTATATAACTTCTCCCTCTTAATTGAATCGTATGCTTTTTTGAAGTCTACGTATAGTTGATGTACAGTACCATTATGTTCCCATTTATTTTCTAAAATCTGTCTTATACTAAAAATCTGATCTGATGTAGACCTATTTTATCTGAATCCACATTGATGATATCCTAAAATGTCATCAATATGCTTACTAATATATTTGTTAGAATTTTGTACGAAGTTGAAAGTAATGAGATGCCCTGTAGTTGTTGCAATTAGTTTTATCTCCTTTCTTATAAATTGGTACGATAATCGATTCTTTCCATACACCTGGAAGAGCTTCTTTATCCCAAATCATACTAAGCAACCGGCGTATCTTGTCCACCCATTTTTCTCCCCCTGATTTTATCTGTTCTACTGGGATCTCAACTGAACCTGATGCTTTATACATCTTAAATTTTATATATCGCCATTTCTACCTCTAATGCACTTGGTTCTCCGAATAGCATTTCTGCTGTCTGTAAATTATCCTCCTCAATGTCCTGTTCTGTAAGTACATTTAATAGCTGATTAAAGTAACTTTGACATTTATTTAATATAGTGAATCTGCAATCTGCAATCAGATCCCCAATTTGATTCCGAATTATGTTTGTTCTAGCCTGAAACCGTTTCTTCTCTATTCAAATTCCCTGATATAATTATCTAATGTTCTTATTTTTACACGTAATATATTTTCAAATATTTAATCTATGATAAAAGTGGTATGTTTAAATGTAATTAGTATTTACTGATAAACGAAGAGTTGCGCATTGTTCATTCTACAAATTTACGGTTTAAAAATAGATTTAATCTGTGAAATATTTATTAATTATTAAATTGAACTTAAAAACTTATTTTTTTAATTTCACATTTAGTGGCGTTGCTCCGCAATGTAAGTTATTTATGACGTCAACATTTTTGTTACGAATTTTATGTTTTTTTAAGAAAAAATGTTAAATGTTTCGTGGCGGAAATAAATATATATATATATATATATATATATATGTTATTTATTAATTCAATGCACACACATACACATATATATATATAGTCCACCAATGTGGTCTCGAGGTAGCGTGCTGCCTTGTTACGCAGCGGGCCCGTGTTCGATCCCCGTCGGGGCAGTTATTCTGGGTGAGGTTTTTATCGGGGTTTATCCTCGCCTGTAAAACAAATATCAAGAAAACTTTAAGACCCTAACGGTCCCCGAAATCATATGGCCATCATCATCCTTATCATTATCATCATCATCCATCACCGGTGTGGAAAGCAACGGGAAGCTACCACACATTCAATCCCCAAGTAAATTTGCAAGCATAGCATGAAAATGCTATGATTGCAGTGAAGGACCTGCCTTCGGGCAGAATTACTATGGATGGATACATATATATATATATATATATATACACATGTGTGTGTGTGTGTGTTTTATAACTACATTTTTGACGTTGGGCAACGTAAGCTTAATGTGACATGATAAGAAATATAGATTAGATAATACCCGCCGTGCGCTGCTGCACCTTAAAACCGGATATTTATCCCCATATAAAAATAATAAGGGTTTTTATTAATATTTAAATATGTTTATATGTATTTCTATTATGGATGGAAATAAGATTGATGTAGTGAATTCAAATGTTTTGTAAATATATAAAAAATTCAAACTGGTCACTATAAACTGTTAACACAGTTAGATGTATTTCAAACTGTTTTAATATATGTAAAAACACTTCGAATATTTGAATGTACAATTTTTTATAAACAAATAAATGGGATTGGACGAATTGGATGGGAGTCAGCCAGTAGTATGCTATCCTTTTCAGTTGGAGCAATCAGATCTTCCAGATTATAACAGAAATGAAATGGTATTTTTCCCAGAACAACGAGGTGGCTAAAATACTTGAAATAAGTTATCGAGAAAGAAAAGAGAATAACTGCTTATTTCGTGATAGTAGTTAACGAAATGGTGTCACAGTTATGAAAAATAATATTGTAGTATGAATTCCTTCATCTGAAGTATATATAATCCATAAAGTGGAAATATTGTGTTAGGGAGTGAAAACTTGACCATTGGAAATATTCATCCAGTAAACGGATGAAGTAATAATCTGCTCCTAAGTAAAATGTATTAATTGAGCAGTAATGTTCGAAACTCTTGAACATTTACAAGAATCATCTCAATTTAAATGAGAACTTTAATAAAACAATATTTAATATAACTGTTAACAAAAGTGCCGTTACTTATTTATGTAAGAAGCTTTCCCTCATTCCGCTGAAGGGAGTCATCAGTGCTGTGGCAAATAGCAGTGATTTAAATTATTAAAATCATATATCTCCAAATGTCTCCACAATGTGGGACATCACATCCAACAACCTCCTTCAACCTATATAGACGATAATGTGTTTTTTTTTGCGTTTAGTTGAATAAGTAAAAGGAAAAATAAATATAAATTTATATTCTTATTGTTCTTAGATACCCTGTGCTGATTACTCGGCGTTGCCCGGAAATCTACGTATCCCGATTTTCTTGGAATCAACAAAAGAATAAAATGGATAGATATTGTGTGTTATCCTTAAAAGATAAAAACATATGCTGTCGCGGACTTTTCTGCAGAGATTTTTGAAATATTCAAATCTGTGTACAGTAGTATTTTTATGTATTTGTTATGGTTTAGGCAGAGTAAGCCATTTAAGGGTAAAAAAGGGACTTTTCACGTTTTTCACTACAAAGGGTGTTTTTAAGGGTGTAGGAGTTGAGTATCTAATCTCTCTTATAGTAGCCCTATGTTCATCCCGGGGATCTCCTGAACACCTTGCAAAAATAAAATCACAATCGTATCAACGGTATGGCCGCGCATAAAGTACGAACAAACAAACATTCATTTTTATATATTGTATGAAGTAGTAGTAGTAGTAATAGTAGTGATAGTAGTATACAGTTTCCTATCGTTCGTATTTTTTAAATAGATAAAAAATTACTGTGCATAAGTGACGTATTTGTGACAAACATAAAAAGAAGTGTGCTAGAATTTCGGCCGCTGTGCGACCTCTGATAAATAATAAATGGGAAAAAAGTTGCTATTTTAAAATCGTATCTAATACTTAAATATATAAAAAAACTTAATCTTTCATTCTTTTTACTTGCTGAGTAAACTAATTTAACTTAGATAACGATATTGTGTAAAAAAATATGTTTTTTACAAAATTTATATTATTTAAAAGTAATATAGAAATTAAGTACTTCCTAATTACACACACACACACACATATATATATATATATATATATATATATAATGTGCACCGCTATGGTCTCGAGGTAGCGTGCTGCCTTGTCACGCAGCGGCCCCGGGTTCGATCCCCGGTCGGGGCAGTTTTTCTGGGTGAAGTTTTTATCGGAGTTTTTCCTCACCTGTAAGACAAATGACAGGAAAACTTTAAGGCCCAAACGGTCCCCGAAATCACATGGCCATCATCATCATCCTTATCATTATCATCGTCATCATCATCATCATCCTCCACCGGTGTGGAAAGCAACGGGAAGCTACCACACCTACAATTCCCTAGTAAAGCTGCAAGCATAGCACGAAGATGCTATGATTGCAGTGAAGGACCTGTCTTCGGGCAGAATTATTATGGATGGATGGATGGATATATATATATATATATATATATATATAATATAGTATAAAAAATGAATGTCTGTCTGTTTGTTTGTTCGTTTGTACTTATGCGCGACCATACCGTTGATCCGATTGTGATGAGTTTTTATGCCAAATGTTCAGGAGATTCCTGGGATGAACATAGGCTATAAAAGAGGTGTGATACTCGAATCCTACATCCTTAAAAATCGCTCAACGTAGTGAAAACCGTGCAAATGTAGCTCTTTGGACGCTTAAATGTCTCACGCTGCCTAAACCATAACAAATACACAAAATTAATGTACACAGATTTGAATATCTCAAAAAGCTCTACAAAAACGTCCACGACAGCATATGTCTATGTCTTACGGATATAAGGTAATAGTTAAAAATTTAAATAGACCTGCTGTGGCAGGTGCGATCGTCCTCAACTTTGTTGAAATGTTGTATATAAAATTAATTCACCTCAACGGAATTTGATATGCATTTTATCAGTAATAACTGTTGGGGATAAGTCACAATAGCCTTTTTTTTCTTTCATTGATGCCATAATGATTGAGACAGGTACATAGATTCTTGTCTAGGCATAGCAGCACATGGCGGGTATTCTTTTACGGATAACTCACAATACCGAATTTTGTCTTTCAGCTCATTTATGCCAAGAAGTTCGAACTCTATAATTATATTTCCTTTAACTTATTAAACTAAACATAAAAACACATTAATTTTAATTTATTTAGGTGTAGCAGCGCACGCCGTGTATTAGCTAGTAAATGATAAAAAAACACTGGCACCTACTTCCATTATGCTTCGACATAGATAGAATATTGACGGGGCGGAGTGAGAGACAAACAAAGAAGAACGGATGTGTACGTATATGTGTATATATATATATATATATATATATATATATATATATATATAAATTACAAGCAGGAATATATTTATTTCAGTGTTACGTTTGTAAATAAAATAACATACGGTATATTCTTATCTAAAAATTTATAAAGTAGAACATTTCAAATATTATATTTAAATTTGTTATAATGTGTTAGGTGTAAGCTATCGAATGTCAACAGTACAACACGTAATATATTTTAAAACATTTAATCCATAATACATATGGTATTTCTAAATGTATTTAGTATTTACCTGATAAAGAAAGAGTTGTGCATTTTTCATTCGACAAATGTACGGTTATAAATAGATTTAGTCTGTGAAATATTTATATTTAATTAAATTCAAATTAAAAACTTACTTTTTCAATTTTACATTCAGTGGCGTTGCTCAGCAAAGTAAGTTATTTTTTACATCAACATATTTGTAATTGCTTTGTTACGAAATTTGTAATTTTAATAAAAACGTTAAATGTTACGCAGTGGAAATATATATATATATATATATATATATATATATATATATATATATATATAGATATTATAAATATATTTTTGACATTTGGCAATGAAGGCAAATATGATATGAAAAGAAAAATGAATGCTTGAGTCGGGATTCGAACTCGAGTCTCTAAAGTCTGTACCTTTAGCGCTCTAACCAACTGAGCTACTCAAGAATTCCAATACAAGCATACAATTTTCTTATACATGTAGTATTCTCAATTCACACAAGAGGTAGCTGAAATTGTTCCAACTGCCATCTCGCGGCTAACGTAACAGTTAAGCAAATTTTTAAAGAGAATATTTACTTTATAGCAGTAACGCTTTTATATATAGATATTATAAATATATTTTTGACATTTGGCAATGAAGGCAAATATGATATGAAAAGAAAAATGAATGCTTGAGTCGGGATTCGAACTCGAGTCTCTAAAGTCTGTACCTTTAGCGCTCTAACCAACTGAGCTACTCAAGAATTCCAATTCAAGCATACAATTTTCTTATACATGTAGTATTCTCAATTCACACAAGAGGTAGCTGAAATTGTTCCAACTGCCATCTCGCGGCTAACGTAACAGTTAAGCAAATTTTTTTTTTAAAGAGAATATTTACTTTATAGCAGTAACGCTTTTATATATAGATATTATAAATATATTTTTGACATTTGGCAATGAAGGCAAATATGATATGAAAAGAAAAATGAATGCTTGAGTCGGGATTCGAACTCGAGTCTCTAAAGTCTGTACCTTTAGCGCTCTAACCAACTGAGCTACTCAAGAATTCCAATACAAGCATACAATTTTCTTGTACATGTAGTATTCTCAATTCACACAAGAGGTAGCTGAAATTGTTCCAACTGCCATCTCGCGGCTAACGTAACAGTTAAGCAAATTTTTAAAGAGAATATTTACTTTATAGCAGTAACGCTTTTATATATAGATATTATAAATATATTTTTGACATTTGGCAATGAAGGCAAATATGATATGAAAAGAAAAATGAATGCTTGAGTCGGGATTCGAACTCGAGTCTCTAAAGTCTGTACCTTTAGCGCTCTAACCAACTGAGCTACTCAAGAATTCCAATACAAGCATACAATTTTCTTATACATGTAGTATTCTCAATTCACACAAGAGGTAGCTGAAATTGTTCCAACTGCCATCTCGCGGCTAACGAAACAGTTAAGCAAATTTTTTTTTTAAAGAGAATATTTATAGCAGTAACGCTTTTATATATAGATATTATAAATATATTTTTGACATTTGGCAATGAAGGCAAATATGATATGAAAAGAAAAATGAATTCTTGAGTCGGGATTCGAACTCGAGTCTCTAAAGTCTGTACCTTTAGCGCTCTAACCAACTGAGCTACTCAAGAATTCCAATACAAGCATACAATTTTCTTATACATGTAGTATTCTCAATTCACACAAGAGGTAGCTGAAATTGTTCCAACTGCCATCTCGCGCGGCTAACGTAACAGTTAAGCAAATTTTTAAAGAGAATATTTACTTTATAGCAGTAACGCTTTTATATATAGATATTATAAATATATTTTTGACATTTGGCAATGAAGGCAAATATGATATGAAAAGAAAAATGAATGCTTGAGTCGGGATTCGAACTCGAGTCTCTAAAGTCTGTACCTTTAGCGCTCTAACCAACTGAGCTACTCAAGAATTCCAATACAAGCATACAATTTTCTTGTACATGTAGTATTCTCAATTCACACAAGAGGTAGCTGAAATTGTTCCAACTGCCATCTCGCGGCTAACGTAACAGTTAAGCAAATTTTTTTTTAAAGAGAATATTTACTTTATAGCAGTAACGCTTTTATATATAGATATTATAAATATATTTTTGACATTTGGCAATGAAGGCAAATATGATATGAAAAGAAAAATGAATGCTTGAGTCGGGATTCGAACTCGAGTCTCTAAAGAAAAAAAAAATTTGCTTAACTGTTACGTTAGCCGCGAGATGGCAGTTGGAACAATTTCAGCTACCTCTTGTGTGAATTGAGAATACTACATGTATAAGAAAATTGTATGCTTGTATTGGAATTCTTGAGTAGCTCAGTTGGTTAGAGCGCTAAAGGTACAGACTTTAGAGACTCGAGTTCGAATCCCGACTCAAGCATTCATTTTTCTTTTCATATCATATATATATATATATATATATATATATATATATATTATTTATTAAATCAATGCACACACACAGATATATATATATATGTGTGTGTGTGTGTGTGTGTGTGTGTGTGTGTGTGGTTGTGTTATAATTAAATCTTTGACGTTGGGTAATGTAGGCTTAATATCACATGATAAGATATATATATATATATATATATATATATATATATATATATATATATATAAGCTAATACCCGGCGGTGCGCTGTTGCACCTAAGTAGATGATAATGTGTTTTCTTTTTTCTTTTTTTTTTTTGCATTTAGTTGAATAAGTAAAAGAAAAAATATATAAATTTATATTCATATTATTTTTAGATACCCTGTACTGATTATCCGCCGCTGCCGGGAAATCTACGCATCCCGATTATCTTGGCATCAATAAAAGACAAAAATGGATAAATATTGTGAGTTATCCTTAAAAAAGTGCAGTAAACGATTGACTACGAACGGGGCGAAGCCTAGTGCTTCCCTATCTCAAGACATTCTGAATCAAACATCATTCATATCAAATTGAGGCAACATATTTGGCAATAAATATATTATATTAGCACAGCATTATTGCGTAAATACAAGGAAGGATTCATGATTCTTAGCCAACGGGTGGAAGAAATATTGACGCATTGACTGACTTTTACACAAACAAAAGTTCGCAATACTTATTTCAAATAGAGGTTAAATAAGCCTATAATCTGGACACGAATGAAAGGCCATCGTCATATTGTAGTCGATAGTTTTCTGCCTTCCACTTCGGTGACCCGAGTTCCATTCCAGATGGGGAAACGGATTTTAAATTTCCACCTTGGGTCTGGGAGTGTCATGTCTTTGTATGCTGGAATAGGGTAAAATATTAACAAATGAAAAACAAAAAGGGAAAAAACTGCAAACTAAAAGCAAACATGAAAACAAATGCAGTTCGCATAGCCAAAATAACAAAAGGAAATTGAGTGAACGAAAATCATCAACATTCAAGTCCCGGTATCAGAAACAGATATCCAGTCATAAGCAAGACGCGTTACCTCCTGAATCTTGCCCACAGAAAATATTTTGGATACCATGTTACAGGCCTGCCGAACACTATAAAACAGTATAATAATAATAATAATAATAATAATAATAATAATAATAACTCCGCCATGGCCGGTCCCAAGCGCGGATGAGAAAGGAGGAGGGGGAGGAGTAACAACCTCGTTAAAAAACCAGGGTTCAGTTGGCTCCGACTGATAGTACTCTGTAAGGGCCCCTAGACAGGGTTACGGTGAAGACCTCAACGGCAGAGTCGGCGCAGAAGGAGTCCTTCATCACGGCGGATCTGGCGGAAGAGGCAACCCTATCTCTAAGGGAAATAGAGAAACGCTGCCTTGCGGTGAAGAGGGATCTTCAAAGGCTATGGGAGGAAAACCCAGACAGAAATTTTCCTGGTCCTCCAGGTTGGGGGTTTATGCTGTGGGCCAGCTCCCCACACATTAGAAAAAAAAACAAAATGCTAAAAGACCAAATCAATCAAAGCCGGACAGAAAAAAGTATGAAAGACAAAAGCAACGAAAACGGACATTGAATATAGGCACGTGGAATGTACGAGGAATTAGAAACAAAATTAATGAAGTAGCAGGAGAATTATTCCAGTACAATATAGATATTGCAGCAGTGACGGAAACAAAAAAGAAAGGATCGGGAAATTCATTATTTAGGAAATTACATACATTTTTGGTCAGGTGTAAATAAATCAAAAAGAGCTAAAGCAGGATTATCAATGTTTGTAAAAAAGAAATACAGTAAAAACATAACAGAATATGAACATATTAATGAAAGATGCCTAAAGATTAAAATGAAGCTTATGGGAAGAACAATGGTGTTCTTAGCAGTCTACGCACCAACAGATGATGCTGCACAGAGTCAGAAAGAAAAGTACTATTCAGTATTAGTGGAACAAATAGAGAAAATACGAAGTAATGAAGAATTAATACTAATGGGAGACTTAAATGGGAAAGTGGGTAGAAGAAACAATGATGAAGCAGTAGGAAAATATGGGGAACAAGAAGTCAACGATAATGGAAATAGAATCATAGAGATGTGCAAACAACATAAATTAAAGATAGTAAACACATTTTTCGACCATAAGGATATTCATAAATTTACTTGGGAACGACCTAGTCTCAATCAGAAATCAATAATAGACTACATAATTGTAAAGCAAAATACTTCCTTATTTATTAAGGACTCAAGGGTTAAAAGAGGAGCAAATTGTGGTTCTGACCACTATCTACTCACAGCACAGATCATCCCCAAATTCCTTACAGGGAAAAAAGTGCATGATGAAGCAAGGGAATCAACAATGCAACCGAAGCAGGAAGAAAAATTTAAACTGTATTTATTTAATCAGGATAGTATCAAAAACTTATATAAAGAAAGACTGAGGATTAAAATTGAGAATTTGGATTACAAGGAAGACATAGAAGAAGAATATAATCAATTAAAGGAAATAATACATTCGGCAGCAAAAGAAGCATTAGGCACAATAAATAAAAAACAAAATACCCAAGATTGGTGGAATGATGATATTGAAGAATTAACCAAAAAGAAGAAAAAATGCTACTTAGAATGGTTGGCAAATAAAACAACAGAAAATTGGATAGAATACAAGAGAACAAACGCCAAAGTTAAAAGGAAAGTGATAGAAGAAAAAAACAAATTATGGAAAAGCAAATGCCAAGAAATAGAAAGTTATATAGGAGGATCACAATCATCAGAAGTATGGAGATTTCTAAAAACACTGAAAACCAACCAAGGATCCAGCAAGATAAATGTGTTACTAAAATCAGACACAGAAAAACATTACAAAGCTTTACTGTCAGAAACTAGAAATGAGTTTATGAAAACAACAGAAAATCCAACTATAGAAATGAACGCCCTGGAATTTGATACAATAGATATAGAATTAGAAATTCAAACCCTAAAGAATAAAAAGGCACCAGGGCCGGGAAACATACCCAATGCGTTAATTAAATATGGCCCAAAAAATTTAATAGGTAGGTTGAGGGACTTGTTTAATAAGTGCATTGCAATACAGAAGTTTCCTGATGAATGGAAAATAAGCTACATTGTACCAATATACAAGAAGGGCGATAGAAGAGACGCAAAAAACTACAGAGGACTAAGTATAAATAACACATTATATAGAATATTTACGAAGTTATTAAAAACAAAGTTACAAAAAGATGTTAAAGACAAATTAGGAGAAGATCAAAATGGATTCAGACCAGGAAGGTCATGTGTTGACAATATATTTGCAATACAACAGTTAATTGAAAAACGGACTGCAGTTGGAGAAGAAACCCATTTGACAATGATAGATTTAGAGAAAGCTTATGACTCAATTCCGAGGAACAAATTATGGGAAGTATTGGAGAAATACAATATTGACAGAAACCTAATAGAAATTATTAAACAAATCTATAAAGATAACTCCGCTTATGTTAAAATGGGAAATATAATGTCTAATCCTATAAAAACCTCAAAGGGATTGAAACAAGGGTGCAGTCTATCACCAATTTTATTTAATATTTATGTAGAATTTATATTAACGAAATGGAAACAAAGCTGCAAAGGTATGGGGATCCCAATAGGCAACAGATTTTTGCTGACATTACAATTTGCCGATGATCAACTGGTTTTAGCGCAAGACAAATTTGATATGGAATTCATGATAAAAAGGTTGAAAAACACTTATGAATCATGGGGTCTCACAGTAAATTTACAATAAACAGAATATCTGGCAATAGATAGCAATGAAAGAGAAAATTTAATATTGAAGAAGGAATCCAAATAAAGCAAGTGAAACAAACTAAATATTTGGGAATAATTATGGATAACATCGAAGGTATAGGCAAAGAGAACATAAAACATAGAATTGAATTGAGTAGCAAAATAATATCATCATTAAATTCCATATGGTGGGATAAGCATATTTGGAAAGACACAAAAAAATATATTGGTAAAACATTGGTGGAATCTGTTGCAATGTACGGAAGTGAGGTATGGACAATCAATAAGTACTACAAGAATAGACTAATAGCTCTAGAAATGGATTATTTACGAAGAAGTGCCAGAAAGTCTAAATTAGAACGTGTCACAAATAAGGAAATTAGAAACATAATGGAAGCAGAAGAAAGCATAATTGAAAGAATTGAGGAAAAGGAATTAAAGTGGTTAGGACATGTTTTAAGAATGGAAGATGAGCGATGGCCGAAGCAACTATATGAATGGCATCCGAACAGAAAGAAGAAAAGAGGAAGACCAAGGTTAACATGGAAGGAAAACATGAAGATAGTAATGCAAGCTAGAGGGCTAAGCATCGAAGATGCCCAAGACCGTAGGCTTTGGAGGTTTGGCACGGGAAGACGGCAGCAGCTGTAAAAACCCGAAGATAGATAGAGAATAATAATAATAATAATAATAATAATAATAACAATAGCAATAACAATAATAATAATAATAACATTGAGCATAAAAAATAAACTTTTTTTTTTGTCTCAGAAAGAAAAATATGTGATTCTGATAGTATTTTTTCTCCTGAATACCAATATGATGTATGTTTTTCTTCATCACGCAAGGTTTCCAAGAGACAGGCATTTATAATATTTTCTACATTCTGAACTACACAATATTCGAACATTCGGACTCACCTAGAAAGTAAGAAATAACGATTTTCTGCTGTATTTCGCCTGTGGCGCATCCCTCTTGATGGTTCATTAGTAATCGGCCAGCATATTAGGATTCCATTGGACTTGATATCTCTTTTCCATAGCTGAAACCATTATGAGTTAGCTCACTTGGTTTTTTTTTTACAATGGACAAATGGACGAAAAAAGTGTATTAAAATAATAATTATTTATCAATTAATTTAAATTGAAATAAAAAACTGTGGGTAATGGAGAAATACCGAACACATATTTGAAAGCACGATAAAATAACTGCATTAAGTACAACTATTGTTACTCATGAGACAAAAATCATGTTTACCAGTGGAAGTATTATTATTATTATTATTATTATTATTATTATTATTATTTTTATTATTTTTAGGAATATAATAATGTCATTTTCCGAAATATTTTACAATTGACATGGGTTCTTTCTCGAATTTATTTGGTCTTCTAACATTTTGACTTCTCACTGAATGTTGTTAAAAGCGAGATGTTAACATTCTTAAAACATGAACATTCGATTATGTTGATGAAGGAAAATCTGAAGATTGTTACGACTTTTTATCGTAGTTTTTAATTTAATTTAATTTAATTTAGAACATCCTTTAGCAAACTTACTTCCTTCTGATTGAATTTCATTCCTTCGCATAATCTCCATATTTTACCTCCACATGAAAGTAATGGAACTGCGATAGCTACATTAAATTAAAAAATCGTCCATTGTACGATATTACACTTTACAGATTTTTATTCGACAGATATCAAATCATTTTTCATTGTCCGGTTTCATTAACAGTAGTGAGAAATAAAAGGTAATAAAATATCAACATCAGCACTTCAATAAAAAACGATGTTTATGACACAATACACACTTGTCATTGACAATTAATTTTGCGCTCTCTAATCTAGAAAAGCACCATAATTAAAATTTGAGATATTTGAGAAATGAAGAGTTTCATATGTCCCAGTGTAATTGGATAATATGATATCAGGCAACTGACGTACCCTTACGCAGGGAACAAGGTTTAGAGTACAATTACATCGTGTCTGTTTTATTTCACCTCTGGGACGTGGTTTGTAGCAGAAAGAATGAAGATAGACAGCTGCAAGTTGTACCTTGTTGAGGTGGACTTTTAGAATTTTCCCTTGTTGTTTATGCTAATTAAGTAAGGGCTGGATACCTTTAATTAGACGCTCTTTAGTTCATACTTGCCCTTCCAACTAATCTCAGGTTAGTTAGGTATACATTGACTGCTTGGTACAAAAACAGCCTATGATACTTTAAGAGCAAATGAAAAAAATAATTAAAATTAAATTATTATAAATATTATAGTAACGTTACTGTGTGATAACTGGTCAGTTGTGATGTAAAATTATGTATTTAAATCATTCTTTAAATTAAGCGTATAATTTTCTTTCAACTTTATTCTAATTATAAATATTTCCAGGAGTATAAATAAATAAATATATATATAGATACATACATACATACATACATGCATACATACATACATAATGCCATGACTAATTTCTCAGGATATTTCTTATTAATTTATATTATGTAATATTTCCACATTCCGATCACGATTTTAGTCATCTTTGGAGTAGAATCAATAATTCTACCTTTTTTGTTTTTTAATATACAGTTTAATTAACTTTTTCTCTCCCATTAATATTATCTCTCTTTTTTATATTTATTCCTTCTTTTATTAAATACTATTTATAACGTAGTGATTTTATTATTATTATTATTATTATTATTATTATTATTACTATTATTATTATTATTACTATTACTATTACTATTACTATTACTATTATTATTATTATTATTATTATTATTATTATTATTATTATTATTATTCTATAGCCTTACGCTGTGCTGGTAGAAAATCATAGAAGAGATAAAATCGACAATATAAATTAATCATGAGAAAGATTGTAATTATTTTCTAATAGTCAATGGTGGGCCAAGTAACAGTAATCCCCGAGGTGTACAGTGTTACGTTATTTATTATCGATGTATATGTGACTAGAAATTTGGGGAAACGGAATGGGTTTTGGGGTCAAAAAGTAGTTTTTTTTATTTTATTTTTATATTAATGGACAATATTTTCTGTTTAATTTGGCGTGTGAATTATTTTTATATCTTAATTAGAAGTGTGTCCACCGCTGTGGTCTCCAGGTAGCGTGCTACCTTGTCACGCAGCGGGCCCGGGTTCGATCCCCGCTCGGGACAGTTTTTCTGAGTGAGGTTTTTATCGGGGTTTTCCTCACATGTAAGACAAATGACAGGAAAACTTTAAGGCCCAAACGGTCCCCGAAATCATATGACCATCGCAATCATCATCATTCATATTCATCTTATCATCATCATCCTTCATCGGTGTGGAAAGCAACGGGAAGCTACCACACTTATAATTCCCTAGTAAAGCTGCAAAGAATAGCATGAAAATGCTATGATTGCAGTGAAAGACCTGCCTTCGGGCAGAATTACTATGGATGGATTAGAAGTGTATTAGTTTAAATTTTATTTAAATGCCTGCAGCAACATTTAAATAAATATGGCTGAGCTGTAAAACGTTTGCTGTTCCTTCTTCACCTCTGTTTCAAAATTTTCCCCTCATGAAGGGAAATCATAAGCCAAGGAAAGCTCTTTTATCTTTTGGCTATCCTGTAGGCTTGATGCTAGTGCATTCTGTAATTCAATTGTTTTATATTTCATGTTTACAAGCTAGTATTGTTTGTACATGAGGCATTTCATTCCAGGTAAATTGTAATCCATCTTAGTGATAATACAGTTTGTTACTTGCTAATGAAACTGCCTCGTTATAATAATAGATTAATAAGAAGCGTGTGCCAAAGGAAAAGTGAACAGTGATGACGCTGCAGAAAATTCAACTCCATGTAATTCTAACCTCAACAGTGATGCAGCACCTAGTACTACGACTACTACTAATTCTTCTGAGAAGAAACTGAAAAGTTCTCAAAGTAAGTACGAACAAATAGATGAAGGTAATGAAGAGTACGAGATCATACATTTGTCTATTCTTTCAAATAGATTTGCAAATAACGTGTTATGTAAACATTGTGCTACATGTGGGGTAGTAAAAAACATGTAGGACTTTCTGCAGAATTTGATTTAGTTTGTAGGTCATGTGAACAATACTGTAAATAGTGAGGAAAAAATTGTGTTATGTCAACATTAGATTAGTATATGGTCTTAGTTCCACTGGTAGGGGTAAAGCTGCTGGGGACATGTTATGTGGCATTACGAATCTGCCTGGTTCTCCTTCGAAATTTGATTCCTATAATTATATATTAAGCTCTGCTGTAGAAGATGTAGCTTTAGAAAACACGAAAGAAGCCACAGATGATGCTGTTGTGGAAAATGATGGTGTAAGAAACATATGTGCTACTTTTAATGGTATATGGGGAAAGTTATTGAATGTCCAAGCATTGTGCGTGTCCAGGAAGAATGAAAATGAACCATGAAAACAATTGTAAAGCTAATTACAGTAGTCCTAGTGGAAGTAGCTGGCGTGAAGAACATTTTCCAGCGTTCTGAGGAATGGCATAATATACGATATAATGTCTATTTGGGGGATGGTGACTCCAAAGTTTACAATGAAGTTGTAAAAATGAATCCTTATGGGGATGTGGTGATTAATACATTATAATGTATAGGTCACATCCAAAAAAGAATGGGGTCCCGGCTAAGAAGACTGCAAATGTCAATGAAGGAGAAGGTTCTTGATGACGGTAAGTCTATCAGTGGTAAAAATAGACTAACAGACAGTACCATTGATAGATTACAACATTATGTTGGCCTTGTAACAAGACAGAATCTTGATAATGTTCATAATATGCAAAGGGCTGTATGGGCCATTTATTTCTATACATTATCAACAAATGAAAAGCCTAACCATGGCTCGTGTCCGGCCGGTGCAGAAAGGTGGTGTAAATATAATAAAGAAAACATTACTGGGGAAAAATATAATCACCCCAATAGTGTGCCACCTGCCATAATAAAGAAATAAAGCCAATTTTCAGGGATTTGGCACATCCTGATCTTCTAAAAAAATGTTTGCATGACCGGACGGAAAATCCTAATGAAAGTGTTCATAATGTAATCTGGAGTCGCCTCCCCAAAACCAGGTTTGTAGGCATCAGTGCCCTTCACTTCGGAGTGTTTGATGCCGTATGCACATTTAATCAAGAAAATGTGTCAAAGTCTCTAGTGCTCGGTGCTGGATGTAACACTGTTGAGGCGATGAAGCGAATAGTCAAGAAGCGGTTCAGAAATGCAGACAACATGTTTAAAAATATCACCACAGAAGCCATTCAACAGAAAAGAGATGTTAAAAGAAAGTTGCTGATGGAAAATGAAGAAGATCCTGATAACCCCAGCTATGGTGCAGGCTTATTTTGATATTTCATCTCTGCAGCCTGATTCCCGTAAATTTGTTTTTTCAATACATAAGGAACATTTTCTCAGTTTAGAATTATTTTTATCAACTACAACTTTTAGGACTTATTCATTCAGTAGGTTTACACATTCTGAGGCTTTTATTTTAAAAATTGACAAGTTTTAAGAATTTTATAAAGTAATACATACAGGAAATTTAAAATAATAATAGGTGGAGTGAATAATTTTTTATCTTATATAATATAATTCCAATTCAGAATAAAAAAGTTGAGTTTAATGGGAAGGTTGTGTAAATAACCAGTCAAAGTTTCATATTTCTATCTTGTTTAGTTTCTGAGAAAACATTACCTTAAAAACCCATAATTTAACTTAGAGAAGATAGGGCATTCCGTTTCCAATTATTGTATAAAAATAATTAATACATTGGCCAGACAGGAAATAAAACCAGAAATTTTGGTAGAAATGATCACATTATTTTTCCTTCACAGTACCGGTATTGCAAACTGTATGGAAACTGAAGTGAATTACATTTAATAGAATCATGAACAGACGTACAGTTACAAAAGAATTAACAGGTAAATCATACTTAAAAATAACTTAATATTAAAAATTACAATTAGAACACTATCTTAAAATTAAGCTAATTTAGAATATAAACAATTAAATCTATATTTAATTTATTATAAATGGATTAATATTAATTAATTTGATATATTGTGGAAACGCAATTTCGTCTCTTTTAATCTAGTAATTAAGTAGCATTAATGTTAATTTAGAAGGAAACCTTTTTCAGTTAAAGTAGATCTGATCACGAGATTAAATTTTACATTAATTTTAAATTGTTATATTTAAACATACATACATAGATACATAGCTCGTATTGGAGTTAAATAATCCATAAGCTCTCGAAAGTAACATGGAAAAACATTTTGCACAGCCACTAATTAATTAATTTTATGACTTACGAAATCCATCGGTTTAGCCGCATTCGCTACGGTCCTCCGCCGATCCCTATCCTCAGCTACCAGTATCCTGTTCATATATTCAATATACAGTTCCCTAAGATCTAATAGATAGATGAATTGATTACAGCTATGTATATATATAATCGCAATACATGTTTGTATCATCATCAACAACAACGATTAGGCCCAATGCAAATTAGTGTGCTTTTTATGTTTAGTTGAATAAGTAAAAGGAAGATAATTATAAATGTATATTTTTTAGATAACACGTGCTGATTATCTGGCGTTCAATTGGAATCGACACACCCCGATCTTCTTTGCATAAATGAGCTGAAAGACAAAATGCGTTATTATGAGTTATCCGTAAAAGAATACCCGCCATGTGCTGCTACTCTATCACAAGAATCTACGTACTTGTCTTTACCTACTTGGCATCACTGAAAGACAAATGTGGTTATTGTGAGTTAACTGTAGGTGTAAATACTAATAAATGCGTATCAAATTCTGTTGAGGTGAATTAATTTTATATTCACCATTTTACAAAGTTGAGGACCACGGCACCTGCCACAACAGGTACATAAATATTTTTAACCATTATCTTATATCACTAAGAGATAGACATATGCCGTCGGGGACGATTTTGTAGAGCCTTTTGAGATATTTAATTCTGTGTATATTAATGTTATGTATTTTTATTGTTTAGGCAGCGTAAGCAATTTTTAGCGTCCAAATAACTATACTTTACACGTTTTTCACTACAAAGGGCGATTTTTTAGGGTGTAGGATTTGAGTATGATAAAGAGCCTATATCTATCCCGGGAATCTCCTGAACATTTTCCAAAAGAACATTTTCCAATATGATCAAAAGTATGTCCGCGTAAAGTCTATGAACAAGCAAACGAACAACCAACAAACAAACAAACAAACAAACATTTTTATATATTAGGTACATATATACATATGTAATAAGAAACACGTTTCTTTTCAATATAAATTTTTAATAAAAATCAATATTTTGAAAAGCGTTCTTTTTTACAAAAAAAAGTTATCTAAGTAACCTTAAATTACTCAGAAAATATAAAGTTTGAGTGAGATTGTTCTTTTTAATTTTATTTAAATATTGAAAAGGATCTTAAAACAGAAACTTTTTTCATACTTATTACTTACTAGCGCTCGCAAAGCGGCCGAAATTCAAGTACATTTTATTTCAAGTTATGTCACATATACGTCATATATGCACATTAATTTTCGACATATTTCAGAAATATGAACGATAGAAAAATTTATACTACAAATACTACTTCATCCAATATGTAAATATGAATGTTTGTTTGTTCGTAATTTATTCGCGGCAATACGGTTTATCCGAAAGTAATGTTTTTATTTTTTGCAAATTGTTCAGTAGATTCCCTGGATGAACATAGGGCTATACGAGAGTTCATATACTCAACACCTACATCCTAAAAAAACACCCTTTGTAGTGAAAAACGTCAAAAGTCCCTTTTTTACCCTAAAATGGCCTACGCTGCCTAAACCACTATAAATACACAAAATTACCACTGTACACAGAATTGAATATCTCAGAAACTCTACAGAAAAGTCCGCGACAGCATATGTTTTATCGTTTAAGTATAACTCAAAATATCTACCCGTTCTTGTATTTTATTGATTGCAAGAAATCGGGATGCGTACATTTCTGAGCAACGTCGGGAAATCAGCACATGGTATCTAAAATTAAAAACAAAATATTTTCATATTTAATTGTCCTTTTAATTATTCTACTACTTGCAAAAAAACACATTATCATCTATTTAGGTGTAGCAGCGCACGCCGGGTATTAACTAATATATATTTCGTAACATGACATATTAATCTAACGTAGCCCAACGTCAAAAATTACTTATAAAACACACACACGCATATATATATATGTGTGTGTGTGTGTGTGTGTGTGTGTGTGTGTGTGTGTGTGTGTGTGTGTGTGTGTGTGTGTGTGTGTGTGTGTGTGTGTGTTTGATTGTATTTATATATATTTCCGCTAAGCTACATTTGATGTTTTATAAAAATATATATTACGTAATAAAGCAATAACAAAAAGTTGGCGTAATAAATAACAAACGTTGCGGGGCAACGTCAGTGAATGTGAATTTGAAAATGTAAGTTTTTAATTTGAATTTGATAAAATATAAATAGTCCACAGATTAAATCTATTTATAATCGTATATTTGTGGAATGAAGAATGCGCAACTCTTCCTTTATCAGGTAAATACTAAATACATTAATAAATACAACATTTATCATAGACTAAAGGTTTGAAAATACATTACGTGTTAAACTGATCACATTTGAAAGCTAACTGCATACACATTGTAACAAATTTAAATATAAAATTTGAAATGTTCTGTTTCATATACTTTTAGATAAGAATATATTGTTCTAATTACAAACGTAACATCCAAATAGATATATTCCTGCCCGTAATTTATATATATATATATATATATATATATATATATATATTATACACACTCATCCCTTGTTCTTTGTTTGTCTCTCATTCTGACCCGTCAATTTTCTATCTAAGTCGAGTCTTAATGGAAGTAGGTGCGAGTAATTCTTATTATTTACTAGCTAATACCCGGCGTGCGCTGCTACGCCTAAGTAATTGAAAATGAATGTGCTTTTTATCTTTAGTTGAATAAGTGATAGGAAAAATAACTATAAATTATATTTTTTAGATAACCCTTGATGATTATCCGGCTTTCATCGGGAATCGACTCATCCCGATCTTCATGTCATAAATGAGCTGAAAGACGAAATTCGTTATTGTGACTTATCCGTAAAAGAATACCTGCCATGTACTGCTATGCTTGCACGCGAATCTATGTACTTGCCTCGATCATCTGGAATCAATGAAATACAAAAATGGCTTTTGTGAGTCATCCGTAAGAGTCAATACCAATAAAATGCATATCAAATTGCTTTGAGGTAAATTAATTTTATATACACCATTTTAACAAATTTGAGGACAACGGCACCTGCCACAACAGATACAATTTAACATATAACTATTATCTTATATAAGTAACAGATAAACTGACGACCGTCAATGTTCTATCTATGTCGAGTCATAATGGAAGTAGGTGCGAGTATTTCTTATTATTTACTAGCTAATACACGGCGTGCGCTGCTACACCTAAATTTTTTATCTTTAGTTGAATAAGTAGTAGAAAAATAATTATAAAGTTATATTTTTTAGATAACCCTCGCTGATTATCCGGCGTTAATCGGGAATCGCAGACGATTTTGTAGAGCTTTTTGAGATATTCAATTCTGTGCACATTAATTTTGTGTAGGCCTATTTGTTATTATTTAGGCAACGTAATCCATTTAAGCGTCCAAAGAGCTATATTTTTCAACTTTTCTCTACAAAGTGCGATTTTTAAGGGTGTACGAGTTGAGTATTACAAAGATCCCATGTTCATCCCGGGAATCTCCTGAATATTTTCCAAAAGAACATTTTGCAATCTGATCAACCAGCCGGGCAAAACGCACGAACAAGCAAACGAACAGCCAACAAACCAACAAACATTCATTTATATATATATATATATATATATATATATAATATAATATAAAATACTTTTTTCTTCAATATAAATTTTGAATAAAATCAGTATTTTGAAAAGCATTCTTTTCTACAAAAAATCGTTATCTACGTAGAATAAAATTACTCAGAAAATATAAAAATTGAGTGATTTTGTTTCTTTTTATTTATATTTAAATATTGAAAAGTATTTTAAAATAGAAACTTTTTTCATATTAATTATTTACTAGCGCTTGCAGAGCGGCCGAATTTCAACCACTTTTTTTTTTTAGTCTTGTCACAAATACGTCATATATGCACATTAATTTTCGATATATTTCAGAAATACGAACGATATAAAAATGTATACTGCAACTAATACTTCATGCAGTATATAAACATGAATGTTTGTTTGTTCGTAAATTATTCGCGGCAATACGGTTTATCCGATTGTATTTTTTTTTTTTTTGCAAAATGTTCAGAGGATTCCCTGGATGAACATAGGGCTATAAGAGAGTTAAAATACTCAACACCTGCATCCTAATAAAAAATACTGTTTGTTGTGAAAAACGTCAAAAGTCCATTGTTTACCCGAAAATGGCTTACGCTTTCTAAACTACTACAAATACACAAAATTACAACTGTACACAGAATTGAATATCTCAAAACTCTACAGAACGTCCGCAACGTGATATGTTTTTATCTTTTAAGTATAACTCAAAATATCTATTCGTTTTTGTATTTTATTGATGCCAAGAAATCGGGATGTGCAACATGCAAAAAACACATTATCATTTATTTAGGTGTAGCAGCGCACGCCGGGTATTATCTAATATATATTTCATATCACGACATATTAATCTATCGTAGCCCAATGTCAAAAATTATTTATTAAACACACACACACATATATATATATATATATATATATATATATATGCGTGTGTGTGTGTGTGTGTGTGCATTGATTTAATAAATAACGTATATATATTTCCGCTACGCAACATTTGATGTTTTTATCAGAAATATATATTTTGTAACAATGCAATAACAAAAACTTGACGTAATAAATAACTTACGTTGCGGGGCAACGTCAGTGAATGTGAAATTGAAAAAGTAAGTTTTTAATCTGAATTTGATAATATATAAATATTCCGCAGATTAAATCTATTTATAATCGCATATTTGTGGAATGAAGAATGCGCAACTCTTCATTTATCAGGTAAATACTAAATTCATTAATAAATACCACATTTATCATAGACTAAAGGTTTGAAAATACATTACGTGTTAAACTGATCACATTTGAAAGCTAACTGCATACACATTGTAACAAATTTAAATATAAAATTTGAAATGTTCTCTTTTATATACTTTTAGATAAGAATATATTATTCTAATCACAAACGTAACATTCAAATAGATATATGCCTGCCCGTAATTTGTATATATATATATATATATATATATATATATATATATAAACAATATGGAATCTTAGACCAGTTGATGAAAAAGTAGACACATTTAATACATTGATACTACAACTACATGACAGACATGCACCAGTAAAAACCCGACGATTTTCCCGCCTCCCTGCTCCCTGGATGAATGACTCAATACGTGAACTTATGTCAAAACGAGACAAAGCATACCGAACATACAGACGACATAAAAATGACGAGATCTGGCAACTGTACAAACAACTTAGAAACACAACTACACAAACTATACGCAATGCCAAACTACGACACGCCCACAGTATAATAGGACCTGAAATAAGTGCACGGGACACTTGGCGAAATCTCCGTACAATGGGACTTAGACAGTTGAATCCCTCAACTGACTCTATAGACATTTCTGTAGATGACTTAAATGAACATTTTACCTCAATACCCATGACACCTCCAGACAACAAGACTAAAATAGACATTCTTAAAGACTTATCCCCATCCCCCATATAGGAAGAGATAAATTTTACTTTTACGACATTTCGCCTATAGACGTTAAAAAAGCACTCAAGCGGATTAAATCCAATGCACAAGGAACAGATAACATCAGCATTTTAATGCTAAATAAAATCATTGACATTATACTACCCACAGTGACTCATATTTTTAATGCTTCCCTTATAACTTCTATCTTCCCTACTGTATGGAAACAGTCTAGAGTTCGGCCTATACCAAAAATAAGTACACCAACTAACTGTAATGACTTCCGACCGATTAGCATCCTTCCGACATTATCTAAAGCCCTGGAACATATTGTACATAAGCAAATGACTGAATATCTCCAAGAAAATCACCTCCTTGATCCTTATCAATCCGGCTTTAGATCTGGTCATAGCACAACCACAGCTTTGCTAAAAATTACTGAAGATATTCGTGAAGCCGTGGACAGACGTCAATTGACTCCTTTAACCTTACTTGACTTCAGCAAAGCTTTTGACACAGTAGACCACGACTTACTTATGATAAAGCTCAAGCACCTACACTTGTCTGACAGCGCTGTATCCTGGTTCGACGCATACCTGCACGGTCGTCAACAATACGTTTCATTAAACTCTAGATCTTCGTCTTGGCGCAACGTGCCGGCTGGAGTCCCCCAGGGCAGTGTTCTCGGAACTCTTCTTTTCTCAATCTACATAAATGACTTGCCAACTGTACTAAAGCACTGCCGTTATCACCTCTACGCTGATGATCTCCAAATTTACCTACATTCACCTCCTCATTCTCTCTATAACAGCTTGACGAAAATGAATGACGATCTCATATCCATCTTTAACTGGTCTTCAAGTATCGGTCTAAATCTAAATCCTAACAAGTCACAAGTAATTCTAATGGGACAACAAAGACTGCTTACAACCTTTGACATATCTACACTTCCAAACATTACTATAAATAATATAATTATCCCTTATTCTTCTTCAGTAATAGATCTTGGACTACATCTAGACGCAAATTTAACCTGGCAAACACAAGTGAAACACATATGTAAAAAGACTTTCTCCATCTTACATTATCTTAGACGTTTAAAGAATTTTCTCCCAGTTTCGTTAAAACAAATCCTTGTGCAGAATCTTGTGTTACCACACTTCGATTATTGTGACATTATATATAATGATCTAAACTATGACTTGTCGCAGAGACTGCAGCGTGTTCATAATGCTTGCGTTCGATTCATTTTCAATATCCGCCGTTATGACCATATTTCCGAACACTTTAATAACCTCTCTTGGCTCCGTCTTACTGACAGACGTAAATTGCACTCTCTTTCACTACTTTCAAGCTTCTGAATTCCTACATCCCTACTTACCTGGCGTCCAGATTTGAGAAGTTATCCTCTTACCACAATATTGACACTAGGTCACAAGATAGCAGTCTGCTAACAATTCCTCTTCATAGCACTTCCTCCTATTCTACTTCCTTCACAGTAGCCTCTGCCCGCTCCTGGAATCTCCTTCCTCAAAATATCAGGGGTTGCCGCACACTTGGTACCTTTAAGTCACGCTTATACAGTTACCTGTTGTCTAGTAATTAATTCTTCTCTTAATTTTTAATTTTATACTGTCATTAATCTTTTCCTCGTTTTTTATATATCTTGTACATATATATTTAATTCGTTAAATTTAGAGTAAATCAAATTGCATTATAGATATTAATTGTATTGTATTCATAACTTGTAATCGTTTATATATATATATATATATATATAGGCCCTATATATTGTAATTTAGATTTAAGACTTTTTTTTGTTTATATTTTTTTTAAACCTGGTTGAGTGGTAGACAAGGCCTTAAGGCCTTAACTCTGCCAGGTAAAATATAGCTATTATTATTATTATTATTATTATTATTATTATTTTATATATATATATATTATACACACATCCCTTGTTCTTTGTTTGTCTCTCATTCCGACCCGTCAATGTTCTATCTATGTCGAGTCATAATGGAAGTAGGTGCGAGTATTTCTTATTATTTACTAGCTAATACCCGGCGAGCGCTGCTACGCCTAAGTAATTGAAAATGAATGTGCTTTTTGTCTTTAGTTTAATAAGTAAATTGAAAAATAATTATAAAGTTATATTTTTTATATAACACTTGCTGATTATCCGGCGTTCATCGGGAATCGACTCATCCCGATCTTCATGTGAAAGACAAAATTCGTTATTGTGAGTTATCCGTAAAAGAATACCTGTCATGTATTGCTATGCTTGCACGAGAATCTATGCACTTGCTTCGATCATCTGGAATCAATGAAATACAAAAATGGCTATTGTGAGTTATCCGTAAGAGTCAATACTAATAAAATGCCTATCAAATTCCGTTGAGGTGAATCAATTTTATATACACCATTTTAACAAAGTTGAGGACAACGGCACCTGCCACAACAGGTACATTTTAATTGATAACTATTATCTTATTACGTAAGAGATAAACATGTGCTGTCGCAGACGATTTTGTAGAGCTTCTTGAGATATTCAATTCTGTGCACATTAATTTTAATAATAATAGGTATCATTGCAGCCAATGGCCATGTAGAAAGAACTGTTTTCATGTCTTACAAAAGTCTGTTATCGATGTTCCTATGTTTTTACACTGTAATAGGTGATATCGGTCGCAGTGCGACCCACATAGTGTGCACTTGCACTTTTCTTCTGGGTTATGGTGCTTCACTGTTGTGCATATCCTGTGGTGGAAACCAGCACATGTAGTCATTGATGTGTGTAGATGTATGGTACCGGCCTAACGAGAGGCCTTGACCTAATACTTGAAGTTCTTGTAGTGAAGGTCTAGTAGTAATTTAAGTGTTAGCTAGAGAGAGTGCTCCTCTCTTAGCTTGTTCTATTAGATTTGGTCTTCCATTTTACTGGTGTTCTGCATAAGCTTTCCGGTCTTAAAGTTTTTTTTTTCCTTGGAGTTTTCTTCTTTGTGGATCTATTTACTTGAAGAGATTTGGGAATTTACATAGGATAATGTGGATTGGAGGATTTGAGGGTTTTGTACGATGGTAGTAAGGAGAATAAGTAGTGATTGGAGTATGTTCTCAGGTTTTGGATCTTTGGTCGGCATTGGAGGAAAGTTGTCTTTCAGTGTTTCTTGATATTCTAGGTGTTATTTCTGGTTTTCTCGGTGTTGTAGGTTGTTTTGTTTCACGTCGTCCTTGTTGCCTCATTTTCAGGTATTTCTGAAACATGGGGCATTTTCGATGGCTTGCTGCATGTTCCTGATTGCAGTTTGTGCACTTAGTTGTTGTCTGAGTACATTCAGATAACTTGTGATCACCGGAACATCTTACACATTTTGTTGCTCGAAAGCAGAATTCTGATATGGCCGAAACCCTGACACTTGAAGCACTGAGTGCCTCCTGATAGTTTTCTGTATGGTTCCAGTCTGATGCGAATGCGGAATAGTTCCTTGAGGTCCTTTTCTATTTTTTCTTTGAGATCTTTAGTTTTGTGAAAAGTAAGAATGTAAACTGGAAGTTCAATCTCCTTCTATTCGCCGTTTATTGTTACTTGCTTTTCGATGCTCCTTATTTCTTTTATAGGCAGTTTCCTATTTTGAATTTCATCACAAATTTCAGAGATTGTGATGGACTTTGGAAGCCCTTTCATAACTATTTTGAAAATAGGAGGTCTGCCGTAGCCATGAATGTAGAATTGTGTCTGCGATTTCTTTAATTCCTTGTAGGCTCGTCTGTAAGCAGTTTTTGTCGAGGTTCTAATAGTAAGTATCCCTTGGTTGCATTTCATGGATACGTCTTTTTTATTTCCAGCCGTGATGCTTTCCAGCTTTAGTGGAGTTATGTATTTAGTATAGACCACTATGGGTGGTGGTATTTCTTCCTTGTCGTCATTTAGATGTTCAAACATGTTTCTTATTTCAATTGGTGTTATTTGTTTACTGTTGTAATTTTTCCTGGCAGTGCGACGTGCCGGCGGGTGAGAGAATCCTTCTCCATCCAGTCTTGCATTTCTGTGTTGTTCTTCGTTCAGCGAAGTTCTAGAAGCCAGCTTCTCGGTCAGAATAGAAAGAATGAAAATCAGAATGGTGGAAACAATGGACCGCGACTCTCGTCACGATGTGTCTGAGGTCGTATCTGGCTGCTGTCCATTCCCTGTAGATCATCGCATCCGTTGCGTAGAACTCAGGCAATATCTGTTCTCTCTTCTCGTTGATTTCCCACCGCAGTTCTATGTAGGCATCTGTTGCCGGCACGAGAAGGTCCAGGTGGAGCTCTTCTATGAAGAATGGTTCCTTTGCCATTATGTATGTTAGGCGTGAAGGCGTGTATTTTGATACGCTTAGCCCTATATGCACATTAATTTTATGTATTTGTTATGATTTAGGCAGCGTAAGCCATTTAAGCGTCCAACGAGCAATATTTTTCACGTTTTTCACTACAAAGTGCGATTTTCAAGGGTGCAGGATTTGAGTATGACTAAGAGCCTATGTTCATCCCGGGAATCACCTGAAAATTTTCAAAAGAACATTTTGCAATCTGATCAACGGTATGGCCGCGCAAAATGTACGAACAAGCAAACGAACAACCAACAAACCAACAAACATTCATTTTTATATATTATATAATAATAATAATAATAATAATAATAATACTTTATTTATTCTGGCAGAGTTAAGGCCATTAGGCCCTCTCTTCCACTCAACTAGCACAAATACAAATAAATATTTGACAAATATAGATATACACTATACTAACTATAAACAGTTAATGATACAATAAATGTAGCAATGTAAATTTCATGTACAAACAACATTTTATAGAATAATAGCAATAATGATTATTACGATAATAATAATAATAGTAATAATAATAATAGTAATAATAATATAAATATGATAAATTATATGAGTAACACTAATTAATATATATACCTTACACTGGGCAATAATGAAGTCGAGGTTAGAGCAAATATAAAATTAGATTTCTTTTAAAAGATGCCAATGTCCGGCAGCTCCTTATTTCTTGTGGTAGGGAATTCCAGTTGCGAGAAGTGAAGATGGTATATGACATGGAGTGATGTGATGTCCTATGTTGCGATATATTAAGCAAGAGACTATGTTGTGATCTTGTGTTTAAGTTATGGTTTGAGGATAGAAACTGGAAACGGGATGATAAATAATTGGGAATCGAGGTATGTAGGATCTTAAATAAGAGAATAAGACAGTGCGATTTTTTTCTCCCTTTTAGATATAGCCATGACAATTCGTGAAATAATGGAGAAATGTTCCAAAATATGAATCTGATACACATATTATGGACACGCTGCAGTTTTTCCGACAATCCGTCACTTATGTCAGTTATTAGAACGTCACAGTAGTCACAATGCGGCATCACTAAGGTTTGGATTAAAATTATTTTAAGAGCTGTAGGCAGAAAATGTTTAAGACGCTTTAGGGAATGCATTATGGAGAAGATCCTTTTAGATGTTTGTTTTACTTGCACATGCCAATTTAAATTAGAATCTAAGTAAAGTCCCAAGTCTTTAACGACGATGGTATAAGGAATTTGTTCATTAACTAATATGACAGCCGGCATATTGCCATTGTTTATGGAGTGTAATAGTCTTGGATGTCCGATAATTATTGCTTGCGTTTTGTTTACATTTAGTTTCAGCCCATATTGTCTGGACCATAAAGATATATGCTGAGGTCAGTGTTTACTTTGTCAATATATTCATTAATTTCGTCAGGCCTAAGGTGTGTGTAAATCTGTAAGTCGTCGGCGAAAATATGATGCTTGCAGTTTTGTAGTTTCTTGGTCACGTCATTAATATAAATAGAGAAGAGAAGAGAAACGAGGACGTCGCCTTGAGGTACCCCTTTCCTCACCAAGCGCCAGGAAGAAATGCGATTATTAACAGAAACTGATTGCTGACGATTAGTGAGGTAAGATCTAAACCAAGCAAGGCAGTTTTCCGACAGATATAGTGTCTTTAGTCTCGCTAGCATTAAGTCTATATCTACTGTGTCAAAGGCTTTGCTGTAGCCGAGTAGGACTATTGCGGTGAGTTTGCTTTTGTCCATTGAGTCTCTTATGTCCTCTACAATGTCAAGTAGTGGAGTACTTGTATGATGTCTGTTCTAAAACCAGACTGATGCTCATCAAGTAAGTCGGGTGTAGTGAGGTAGTCTGATAACTGTGAGTGTAGTATGTGTTCCAGTACTCTAGATAAACAGGGAAGAATACTAATTGGTCTATAATCATCGAGTTTGTGGGTGTGTTTGATTTCGGTGTAGGACGAACTAGAGCCATTTTCCAGAGTCTGGGATAGGTCCCGGTCATTATAGAGGCATTAAAAGTGTGGGCTATTGTTGGGAGAATAATGTCAATTATTTTTTAGTAGGAGAGATATTGTTATATTGTCTATTCCTTGTGCTTTAGATTTAATACGTAATACTGCTTTTTGGCGTCATCAGGTGAGATATAGGGAAAAAAAAGAATTTGTCTTGGGTGGGTTGGGAATATGACACTAGTTCATATATTGTCTGTTGATTGTGTTGTGAGTTATTGTCAGTAGGGAGGCGAGTAAAATGGTCATTCAACTCATCTAGTGGTAGGTCAGCTGTTTCTACCAGTTGTTTAATTTGACAAGTACGTAAAAATTCAAGACCCTATCAATCCCATGGAATATTTTAACTATTTATTACGTAAGAAATTTGTGATCGTGTAAGTAATGAAACAAATCGCTATGCTGAGCAGTTCCTAAAAAACACATTTAATAAAAGATAGGTCAAGAGCCCATAAATGGAACGAAACGAATAATGGCAAAATAATTAATTTGCTGGCAGTTGTCATTACAAGGGCTATTCCAACAAGCTGAAAATAAAAGTTATTTTTCAAGCAGGAAAATTTTGGAAAGCCCAATATTTTTGGAACTTTTTTTCACAAAGGAGATTCCACCTTCTGATTAAATTTACATTTTGTAAATAATAAGGTGTATGATGAGGCGACGTGTGGATCTAAGAGACTGTACAAACTCAAACAGACTTTAAATCACCTTAACGATATATTTAGAAGTGTTTACACTCTGGATTATGATAGTTCGATATACGAGTTGTTGATGATGTGGAAGGGAAGTCTAGCTGAAAAGTGTTCATTCCTTCTAAACGTTCCCGATTTGGCATTAAATCGTTTGAATTATGCGAGGCAAAATCGGGCTACGTGTGTAACTAACATATTTAGGAAAGGATACAATATTCGACCAGTCGTTAAAAAATGAGGCTAATGGGTCTAAAATTGTGTTGCAACTAATGAACTCTCTCATGTGATATATGGTTACCATGGACAAATGGTTTACGAGTCCTGATTTATTTGAAAAATTGTGTCAACAAGGAACTGACGCAATTGGAACTTTACGCCAAAACAGAAAAGGTGTAAATATTGAAATAAGGGAAGCCAAGCTAAAGAAGGGAGAACATATATCGGCCTAACTAACTCACTGGCACTATCGAACCCGTATGTTTATAGCCGAGCGGATATAAGCTCTCGATACATCCCTATCGTGAGCCAATGTTTTCCAATCATCTCCTGTATAATCTATTTCCCTCAAATCACAATTAATGTTATTGTCCCACCTCATTCATGATCAACAACTGGGCGTTTTCCCTCTGGTTTTCCTACAAGAATCTTCCATGCACGTCTTTCATTCCCCATTCGTACCACATGTCCTACCATCTCAGTCTGCGAGACTTAGCCTGGCTGGCTTCATATAAAGACCATGTAATTCACTGTTATGCAGTCTTCTGACATGTATCAGGCTACAAGGATAAATTGATGGTGATGAAGTGGAAGGATAAGAAGGATATTAGCCTCGTAAATACAAATCATGATGAGAAGATGGTATCTACCAAGGTTTAAGGCCAGGTTGTCACAAAGCCTAAAGTTGGACTCAACTACAATTCGAAAATGGGAGTTGTAGATCTTAGCGACGCTCATCTTGTGAGTTATCGTAGCACAAGAACGAGGATGAAGAAATATTACCAGAACCAATTAAGGCATTTCATAGACATATGCTGCCTGAATTCATATTTGCTCTATGTCAAATCAGGGGGCAATACGAAACGTATGGAATTTCGATTTAAATTGATCAAGAACTTGATACTGAAGTATTATAAATCTGAAAACAAGTCCTCTGGTAGACCTGCAAAATTAGCACCAACAACCAGGACAAATGCTGCCAGTAATTCATCCCACCATCAACATCCAAACAGAAACCCAGGCGTCGCTGTGTCCTGTGCTATAAGAAAGGTGAACAGCATCAAACAATATTCGCTGTGATGACTGGAATGTGGCATTATGTGCAGTGTCCTATTTCAAGCGGTATCACACTGTCGTGGATTGCTAAGGGCGAAATGTGATGAAGTTGGTATTCAACAAAATAAATATAAGAAATTGTGAGTAGACTGCAAGCAAGCAGTATATAATTACATTTTCAATTTTCAAGTATAGGGACACATGTAGCATTGTTTGTTACGATCTTATCATTTACTTTGTTACAGCCCATGCCCCCTCTTGCAAGTATACTGTTGTTGTAAGGTAAAAAAAAATTCTAACTGGACTTGTGTTAGGGTCAGAAAAATGTACAAAAGTGACCTAGTTAACACTGCAGTTTGGCGGGCTAAATTTGACAGTTTCTTGGAATTTATGACACCCAGCTGGGTATGAAAGACTGGGGAAAAAGTGCATTCTTACACGTCTAGTGTCATGCATGCTAAAGCTAAGCAGTGGCGTGCATAAATGATCTTACAATTTATTTTTGATTATTTTTTGTCTGTTTTTTTTAATATTCTTATTTTCTATTTTATTTCAATTATATTTTCTTCTTTTGTTAATGCATATAGAGAAACTACAATATTCACATAATATAAACATTTTTATTTGAACTACTTAAATAACATATTAACAGTAATATTAGCATTAGAAAATAAATTTATAATTCTTCAAAGAAATACAAAATTTAAATGTCCCACTGAGGGTAGCCACTACCTGGTTTAAATGTCCCATTGAAGGAGGCGCGCTGTTAATGTGTAGCTACCACTTAACTGGTTAACAAAGTTGAGGACAACGGCACCTGCCACAACAGGTACATTTTAATTTATAACTATCATCTTATATACGTAAGAGATAAACATGTGCTGTCGCGGACGAATTTGTAGAGCTTTTTGAGATATTCAATTCTGTGCACATTAATTTAGTGTATTTGTTATGATTTAGGCAGCGTAAGCCATTTAAGAGCCCAAACAGCTATATTTTTCACGTTTTTCACTACAAAGGGTGATTTTTAAGGGTGTAGGAGTTGAATATCACAACTCTATTATGGCCTACGTTCATTCCGGGAATCTCTTGAACATTTTGCCAATAATCCTATCTCAATCGGATCAACCGCATATCCGCGCATAAAGTACGAATAAATAAACATACCAACGAACAAACTAACATTCATTCTTAAAATTAAAATATTAAATTATGGAATATTCATCTGAATGGTTCGTCTCCTCATCTTAATTCATTATTTAGCTGTAGCGCTTTCGGCACTTTTCCCTACATCGGCAGGATTAAAAACTGGTGTTTCACTGAAGATCTGGTAGAGGGGGTTACATGTATTGGGTTCGTTTTCGTTTATTAGATTGTCGTTGATGTGAGGTGTTGTCATGATTTCCATCTCTTCGAGTACGTTTACCTTCGCTGGATGGAAATCACGAAAGCAGCTCACTACAACGGCAATCTGATAAACGAAAACGAATCCAATACATGTAACCCCCTCTACCAGATCCTCAGTGAAACGCCAGTTTTGAATCCTGCCGATGATGGGAAAATTCCCGAAAGCGCTAGAGTTAAATGATTAATTTAGTTGAGAAGACGGACCTTTAGGTGAATATTCTATAATTGTTTATTTTAATTTTGAATAATACCTAAACGGAACACGTCATGAATGTTATAAAAGTTAACATTCATTTATATATATATATAAAGTAGGCCCTACGTTTTTCTCTATATAACGTTTGAATAAAATCAATTTTTTAAAAAGCATTTTTTTTAGAAAAAAACGTTTTTTACAAAAAAAGCCTTCATCTAAATAAAATTAATTTACTCAGCAAGTACAAATAATGTATGTTTGTGTTTTTTATTTATATTTAAATATTGGAAAGGATTTTAAAATACAAACTTTTTTATATTTATTATTTACTAGAGGTACAGCGGCTAAAATTCTAGAAATTCTTTCAAGTTTTGTCACAAACACATAATTTATGCACGTTAATTTTGGATTTGCATATTTACTTGGGCTCTCACGACCGGAGTTATTATGATGATCTTGTAGAAGATTTCCGGATTGTTGGCCGTGGTCTTGAGGTTTGTAATTCCCCGATATTTAGCCAGAGACTGCGTCCTGCATTATCAAGGGTTGTCATGAGACTGCCAATTTTGTCGACTACCTTACCTATTTATACATTTATCCACGGATAAATGTATAAAACAGGGCAGGTAGTCGACAAAATTGCCAGTCTCAAGACATCCGTTGAGGATGACGGAGGCAGTCTCTAGCGAAACGCCCGGGAAACACAAGCCTCAAGACCACGGCCAACAGCTCGGAAATATTCTACAATTTCATCAATTTTCGATTTGTTTCAAAAATATGAACGACAGGAAAATGTATACTACTACTATTACAACTACTACTTGATCTAATATGTAAAAATGAATGTTTGTTTGTTCATACTTTATGCGCAGTCATACCGTTGATCCGATTGTGATGGGTTTTTCTTGTAAAATGTCCAGAACTTTCCCAGGATGAACATAGGGCTATAAGAGAGTTGTGATACTACATTCCTACGCCCTTAAAAACCACTCTTTGTAGTAAAAAACGTGAAAAGTCCCTTTTTACCATTAAATGGCTTACGCTGCCTAAACCATAACAAATACAGAAAATTACTACTATACACAGAATTGAATATATCAACAACTCTACAGAAAATTGCGTGACTGCTTATGTCCTTATCTCCAATGGATAAGTCACAATATCCATTCATTTATGTCTTTTATTGATGCCTAGAAATCGGGATGCGTAGGTTTCCGGGAATCGCCGCGTAATCAGTACGGGGTATTTAAACTAATAAGTATAAAAATGTATATTTATTTTTCTTTTTAATTATTCATCTACATGAAAAAACACATTATCACCTATTTAGGTGTAGCAATACACGCCGAGTATTAACTAATATATATTTCATATCATGGCATTACTTAGCCCAACGTAAAAAAATTAATTATACCACACACACACACACACATATATATATATATTTATATATATATTTATATATTTATATATATATTTATATATATATATGCGTGTGTGTGTGTGAGTGTGTGTATGTGTGTGTGTCTGTGTTTGTGAGCATTGATTTAATAAATTATATATATTTCAGCTACGCAACATTTAACTTTTTTATTATAGAAATCAATTTCGTAAAAAAGCAACAACAAAAATGTTAACGTAATAAATAACTTATGTTGCGGGGCAACGCCACTCAATATCAAATTGAATAAGTAAGTTTTTAATATGAATTTAATAGAATATAAATATTTCACAGAATAATTTTTTTATAACCGTAAATCTGTGTAATAAAGACAACGCAATCCTTCTTTTACCAGGTAAATACTAAATACATTTAGGAATACCATATTTATCATAGATTATGTTTGAAAATATATTACGTTTTAAACTGATCACATTTGAAAGCTAACTGCATACATTGTAACAAATTTAAATATAAAATTTGAAATGTTCTGTTTTATATACTTTTAGATAAGAATATATCATTCTAATTGCAAACGTAATATTGCAATATATACATTCCTGCCCGTAATTTATATATACAATATATACACACATCCCTTCTTATTTGTTTGTCTCTCACTCCGACCCGTCAATGTTGTAACTATGTCGAGGCATAATGGAAGTACGTGCGAGTATTTTTTATAGTTTACTAGCTAATACCCGGCGTGCCATGATATGCCTAAATTATTGAAAAGTAATGTGCTTTTTATCTTCAGTTGGATAAGTAATAGGAAAAATAATTATAAAGTTAAATTTTTAGATTACCCGTGTTGATCATCCGGCGTTAATCGGGAATCGACTCATCCCGATCTTTATGTCATAAATGAGGTGAAAAACAAAATTCATTATTGTGATTTATCCCTAAAATAATACCTGCCACGTACTGCTATGCTTGAACGAGAATCTATGTACTTGTCTCGATCATCTGGAATCAATTAAATACAAAAATTGCTACTATGAGTTATCCGTAACAGTCAATAGTAATAAAATGCATATCAAATTTTGCTGAGGTGAATTTATTTTATATACGCCATTTAAACAAAGTTGAGGACAACGGCACCTGCCACAACAGGTACATTTTAATTTATAACTATCATCTTATATACGTAAGAGATATACATGTGCTGTCGCGGACGATTTTGTAGAGCTTTTTGAGATACGCAATTCTGTGCACATTCATTTTTTGTATTTGTTATGGTTTAGGCAGAAATAGCCATTTAAGAGTCCAAAGAGGTATATTTTTCACGTTTTTCACTACATAGGGTGATTTTTAAGGGTGTAGGAGTTGAATATCACAACTCTATTATAGCCTACGGTCATTCCGGGAATCTCTTGAACATTTTGCTAATAATCCTATCTCAATCGGATCAACCATATGGCCGCGCATAGTGTACGAACAAACAAACTTACCAACAAACAAACTAACATTCATTCTTAAAATTAAATATTAAATTATGGAATATTCACCTGAATGGTCCGTCTCCTCATCTTAATTCATTATTTAACTGTAGCGCTTTCGCGACTTGTCCCAACATTGGCAGGATTCAAAACTGGTGTTTCACTGAAGATCTGGTAGAGGGGGTTACATGTATTGGGTTTGTTTTCGTTTATCAGATTGTCGTTGATGTCAGCTGCTCTCATGATTTCCATCACTTCGAGTACGTTTATCTTCGCTGAATGGAAATCATGAAAGCAGCTCACTACAAGGGCAATCTGATAAACGAAAACGAATCCAATACATGTAACCCCCTCTACCAGATACTCAGTGAAACAACAGTTTTGAATCCTGCCGATGATGGGAAAATTCCCGAAAGCGCTATAGTTAAATGATTAATTTAGTTAAGGAGACGGACCTTTCAGGTGAATATTCTATAATTTTTTTTAAATTTTGAATAATACCTCAACGGAACAAATCATTAATCTTATAAAAGTTAACATTCATTTTTATATGTTAGATATATATATATATATATATATATATATATATATATAGTATAGAAGTACGTTTTTGTCTATATAACGTTTAAAAAATATATTTTTTAAAGCATTTTTTACAAAAAAAATCCGTTCTTTTTTACAAAAAACCTTCATCTAAATGAAATTAATTTACTCAGCAAGTACAAATAATGAATGTTTGTGCTTTTTTATTTATATTTAAATATTGAAAAGGATTTTAAAATACAAACTGTTTATATTTATTATTTACTGGAGGTCGCACAGCGGCTAAAATTCTAGAACATCTTTTTTATGTTTTGTCACAAATACATAATTTATGCACGTTAATTTTGGATTTGTATATTGACTTGGGCTCTCACGACCGGAGTTATTATGATGATCTTGTAGAAGATTTCCGGGTTGTTAGCCGTGGTTTTGAGGCTTGTAATTCCCCGATATTTCGCCAGAGACTGCGTCCTGCATTATCAAGGGTTGTCATGAGACTGCCAATTTTGTCGACTACCTTACCTATTTATACATTTATCCACGGATAAATGTATAAACAGGGCAGGTAGTCGACAAAATTGCCAGTCTCAAGACATCCGTTGAGGATGACGGAGGCAGTCTCTAGCGAAACGCCCGGGAAACACAAACCTCAAGACCACGGCCAACAGCCAGGAAATCTTCTACAAGTTCAACAATTTTTGATTTGTTTCAAAAATATGAACGACAGAAAAATGTACTATTACAACTACTACTTCAACTAATATATAAAATTGAATGTTTGTTTATCCGTTCTTTATGCGCGGTCATACCGTTGATCCGATTGTGATGTTTTTTTCTTGAAAAATGTCCAAGATTGTCCCGGGATGAATATAGGGCTATCAGAGAGTTGAGATACTAAACTCCTACACCCTTAAAAACACTCATTGTAGTGAAAAACGTGAAAATTCCCTTTTTACCCTTAAAAGGCTTACGCTGCCTAAACCATAACAAATACACAAAATTACTACTCTACACAGAATTGAATATCTCAACAACGCTACAGAAAATTGCGTGACTGCTTATGTTCTTATCTCCTAACGATAAGTCACAATATCTATTCATTTTTGTCTTTCATTGATGCCAAGACATCGGGATGCGTAGGTTTCCGGGAATCGCCCCGTAATCAGTACGGGGAATGTAAAACTAATAAGTATAAAAATGTATATTTATTTTTCCTTTTAATTATTCAACTATATCAAAAAAACACATCATCACCTATTTAGGTGTAGCAGCAAACGCCGAGTATTAACTAAATATATATTTCATATCATGACATTACTAAGCCCAACGTAAAAATGTAATTATAACACACACACACACACACATATATATATATATATATATATATATATATATATATATATGTGTGTGTGTGTGTGTGTTGTGTGTGTGTGTGTGTGTGTGTACATTGATTTAATAAATTACATATATATATATATATATATATATATATATATTTCAGCTACGCATCAGTTAACTTTTTTTTCTTATATATGTATTTCGTAACAAAGCAATAACAAAACTGTTGACGTAATAAATGACTTACGTTGCGGAGCAACACCACTCAATGTCTAATTGAATAAGTAGATTTGTGATATGAATTCAATAAAATATAAATATTTCACAGACTAAATCTACTTATAACCGTAAATGAAGAATCCGCAAATCTCCCTTTATCAGGTAAATATTATATACATTTAGAAATACCATATTTATCATAGATTATGTTTGAAAATATATTTCGTGTTAAACTGATCACATTTGAAAACTAACTGCATACACATTGTAACTAATTTAAATATAAAATTTGAAATGTTCTGTTTTATATACTTTTAGATAAGAATATGTCATTTTAATTACAAGCATAACATTGAAATATACATATTCCTGCCCGTAATTTATATAGCTATACAATATATACACACACATCTCTTCTTCTTTGTTTGTCTCTCACTCCGACCCACAATTTTCTATCTATGTCGAGGAATAATAGAAGTAGGTGCGAGTATTTTTTATTATTTACTAGCTAATACCCGGCATGCGCTGCTACGCCTAAATAATTGAAAATTAATGTGCTTTTTATCTTTGGTTGGATAAGTAATAGGAAAAATAATTATAAAGTTATATGTTTTTAGATACTCCGTGCTGATTATCCGGCGTTCATCAGGAATCGGCTCATCCCGATCTTCATGTCATAAATGAGGTGAAAGATAAAAATCGTTATTGTGAGTTATCCGTAAAAGAATACACGCCATGTGCTGCTATGCTTGCACAATAATCTACGCACTGGTCTCGATCTTCTTGACAACAATAATAGGCAAAAATGACTATTGTGAGTTATCCATAAGTGTCAATACTAATAAAATGCATATCAAATTCCGTTGAGGTGAATTAATTTTATATACATCATTTTAACAAATTTGAGGACAACGGCCGTGGCTACTCTGACATATTTTCGACGGTTTTTAAGGTCTAACTCGTACGATTTATGCCGAAAAAATTGAATGTATGATTTATTGTACCAATTGAACCTTAGACTACAAATCTCATTTGGTACTGTTCTCCTCAAACAACAACTTAGTAGGATAAAAATTAATTTTGTTTAGGTCTGTTTTGCCCATGTGCTGGGGCTACTTTGACATCACATTTGTTTTCACTAAAATTCAAAGTTGACCCACTGGCACCAATTTATCTTTTTAAAAATATTTTTATTGTAAACAACCATGCTAGAAATGTTTTTATAACTGTAATTTGACAAAATAAAATTAAACTTCATTATAAATTTTGACACGCAACAGAACACAAAATTAATTTCCAAATTAAGTAAGCATATTGCATGTTTTAGACTACCATATAATTATTGTAATTAGACAATCAGGAATTTATTAGAAGACATTTATTTACAACAGAGCGGATATTACTCTTAGACATAGGAAAGCCCCTGTCTGCAACAATTCCTAAGGTTCCAGAAATCAACTTCTCCTCTTCTTGATTCAAAATTGTGGGGTTCACTGGCTTTTCCTGATGATCACCACGGAGTTTGTACAAAAGAGTGATTCTTTATCCGTTATATTTCTCTGCAGCCTGCTTCTGAGATAACTTTCCACATCTCACTTCTTTAAGTGGTTTATTAAGATCTTCAAGTTCCTTCGTATAGCCTCTAACCATTGTAACTCCTTTCCACACAGAAACTCAACTAAGAAATTATTAACAAATTAATTTTATCCTTGCTGGAAATTCATTGTTGTTTAAAGTGACACAGATGTGTCTCCAACAATTAACATCCGCTTTTAAACCAACTTAATTATTCGTGCGCCTTGAAGGAATTATCTACACCATTGCATTGTTGTCAAAATATCCCAAAACACGCAAGAAATTTAACATGTCAAAGAAGCCTCAATTCTGTCAAAGTTGCCCCTCGAGTCAAAGTAACCCCGGTTGACGGGGGACAGCTTAATTTTTAACTATTATCTTATGTCCGTAAGAGATAAACATATGCTGACACGGACGTTTTTTGTAGATCTTTTTTGAGATATGAAATTCTGTTTACATTACTTTTGTGTATTTGTTATGGATTAGGCAGCGTAAACGATTTAAGCATCTAAAGAGCTACATTTCTCACGTTTTTCACTATAAAGGGCGATTTTTAAGGGTGTAGGAGTTGAGTATCACAAATCCTTTATAGCCTATGTTAATTCCGATAATTTCTTGAACATTTTGTAAAAACCCCTATCACAATCCGATCAGAGGTATGGCCTCGCACAAAGTACGAACAAAAACAAACCAACAACCCAACAAACATTTTTATATACATACATTATATAGAATTTTTTTTCTATATAACTTTTGAATAAAATCAATTTTTTAAAAGCATTTTTTTACAAAAAACCGTTATCTAAGTAAAATGAATTCACTCAGCAAATATAAACAATGATTGTTTATGTATTTTTTTAAATTTATATTTAAATATTAAAAACTATTTTAAAATAGAAACTTTTTCATTACTAACTAGAAGTCGCACAGCGGCCGAAATTTTCGCACATTTTTTTTCAAGTTTTTTCACACATATGTCATTTATGCACATTAATTTCCGATTTATTTAAAAATACGAACGATAGGAGAATGTATACAGCTACTACTACTACTACTACTACTACTACATCTAATATATAAAAATGAATGTTTCTTTGTTCGTACTTTATGCTCAGTCATACCGTTGATCCGATTCTGAAGTTTTTTTTTTGCAAAATGTTCAGAAGATTCCCGGTATGAACATAGGGCTATACGAGAGTTGCGATCTCAACTCTTATACCCTTAAAAAACACCCATTCTAGTGAAAATCTAAAAATTCACTTCTTTTACCCTTAAATGGCTTACGCTGCTAACCATAACAAATATACAAAATTACTACTGTACACAGAATTGAATATCTCAAAAAATCTACAGAAAAGGCCGCGACAGCATATATTTATCTTTTAAAGATAACTCACAATAATCGGTCCGTTTTTGTCTTTTATTGATGCCAAGATAATCGGGATGCGTAAATTTCCGTGCAACGCCGGGTAATCAGGACGGGGTGTCTAAAATAATAAGAATGTAAATTTACATTTATTTTTCCTTTTACATATTCAACCAAATAAAAACACATCATCTATTTAGGTGTAGCAGCGCACTCCGGGTATTAGTTAATATATATCTTATATCATATTATGCTTGTATTGCCCAACGCCAAAAATTTGTTTATAACACGCACACTCTCACACTCACACACACACACACACATATATATATATATATATATATATATTCATTCATTCATTCGTAGTGTTCTGGTCAAGAGCAGGTCTTTGACTGCAAACTCAGCATTCTCCAGTCTTTCCTTAACTCAGCTTTCCTTTTTGTTTCTGCATACAAACCATTATATGTATATGTATATATATGTTATAATTAAATGTTTAACATTGAGCAATGCAAGCTTAATATGGTATGATAAGAAGAATAAATGCCTGGACGGGATTCGAACCCGGATCTCAGAGATCCGGGTTCGAATCCCGTCCAGGCATTTATTTTTCTTATCATACCATATATATATATATATATATATATATATATATATGTGTGTGTGTGTATGTGCGTGTGTGCTTGTGCGTGTACATTGATTTAATAAATAACACTCACACACACATTTATATATATATATATATATATATATATATATACGTATAAAGGCTTTTATTAAAAATATAAATTTCCTAACCAAGGAATAACAAAAATGTTGATGTAATAAATAACTTACGTTGCGGAGCAACGCCACTGAATGCGAAATATAAAAAGTAAGTTTTTAATTTAAATGAAATAAAATATAAATATTTCACATAACCGTAAATTTGTGGAATGAACAATACGCAACTCTTCCTTTATCTGGTAAATATCAAATACATTTAGAAATATAATATTTATAATAGATTAAATGTTTCAAATACTGTATATTACGTGTTGTACTGTTCACATTTGAAAGGTAACTGCTTACACATTATAACAAATTTAAATATAAAGCTTGAAATTTCTGTTTTATACATTTTAAGAAAATATTATGCTATTCTAATTACAAACGTAACATTGATAAATGTATTCCTGCTTGTAATTTGGCAATGAAGGCAAATATGATATGAAAAGAAAAATGAATGCTAGAGTCGGGTTTTGAACCCGAGTCTCTAAACTCTGTACATTTAGCGCTCTAACGACCTGAGCTATCCAAAGTATTCCAATTCAAACATATTTTCTCTTATATATGCAATATTCTCAATTCACACAACAGGTAGCGGAAATTTGTTCCGATTGCTATCTAGTGGTTAACATAAGAGTTAATCAAATTTTTAAAGAGAATATTTACTTTATAGCGGTAACGCTTGTATATTTAGTTGTTATAACTATATTTTTTGACATTTGGCAATGAAGGTAAATATGATATGAAAAGAAGAATGAATGCTTGAATCGGTATTTGAACCCGAGTCTCTAAAATCTGTACGTTTAGCGCTCTAACGATCTGAGCTACCGAAGTATTCGAATTCAAACATAATTTTTTTTCTTATATATGTAGTATTCTCAACTCACAGAAGAGGTAGCGGAAATTTGTTCCGACTGACATCTAGTGGCTAACATAAGAGTTAAACAAATTTTTAAAGAAAAAATTTCCTTTATAGCAGTAATGCTTCTATATTCTGATGTTATAATTATATTTTTGACTTCTGGCAATGAAAATATAGTTATAACATCTAAATACACAAGTGTTACCGCTATAAAGTAAATATTCTCTTTAAAAATTTGCTTACTGTTATGTCAGTCGGAACAAATTTCCGCTACCTCCTGTGTGAATTGAGAATACTACATATATATAAAAAAATGTATGTTTGAATTGGAATACTTGCATAGCTCAGGTCGTTGTAGCGCCAAACGTACATATTTTAGAGACTCGGGGTCAAATCCCGAATCAAGCATTCATTTTTTCATATCATACACACACATATATATATATATACACACACACACACACACATCCCTTCTTCTTTGTTTGCCTCTCTCTCCGACTCGTCACCGGAGTGCGTTGCTACGCCTAAATAAATGAAAATTAATGTGCTTTTTATCTTTAATTGAATAAGTAATAGGAAAAATAATTACAAATTTATATTATTTAGATACCCGTACCGATTATCCGGCGTTGATCGGAAATATACTCATCCCGATCTTCTTGGCATAAATGATTTGAAAGACAAAATTCGTTATTGTGAGTTATCCGTAAAAGAATACTCGCCATGTGCTGCTATGCTTGCTGAAGATTGTACGTACTTGTCCCGATCTTCTTGGTATCAATGAAAGACAAAAATGGCTATTGCGAGATATCCGTAAGAGTCAATACTAATAAAATGATTATCAAATTCCGTTGAGGTGAATTAATTTTATGTACACCATTTTAACAAAGTTGAGGACGACGGCACCTGGAACAACAGGTACATATTAATTTTTAACTATTCTCTTATATCCGTAAGAGATAGACATATGCTATCGCGGAATTTTTTGTAGAGCCTTTTGAGATAGTACATTCTGTGTACATTATTTGTTGTATTTGTTATGGTTTAGGCAGCGTAAGCCATTTAAGCGTCCAAAGAGCTATGTTTTTTGACATTTTTCATTACATAGGGCGAATTTTATGGGTGTAGGAGATGAATGCCACAACCCTTTTATACCCTATGTTCATCCCGGAAATCTCCTCAACAATTTGCAGAAAAACCATCACTATCGCATCAACGGGATGGCCGCCAATAAAGTTCGAACAAACAAACAAACCAACAAACAAACAAACATTCTTTTTTTTTCTAAATAACTTTTGAATAAAATCAAAATTTTAAAAAGCACTCTTTTTTGCAAAAAAACGTTAACTACGTAAAATTAATTTACTCAGAAAGTTCAAACAATGAATGATTGTGTTTTTTAAATGTATATTTGAATATTGGAAAGGATTTTAAAACAGAAACTTTTTTCGTATTTATTATATACTAGAGGTCGCACACCGGCCGAAATTCTAGCATTTTTTTTTTAATTTTGTCACAAATACGTCATTTATGCACATTAATTTTCGATTTATTTAAAAAATACAAAAGATAAGAAAATGTATACTACTACAACTACTAATTCATCTAATATATAAAAACGAATGTTTGTTTGTTGGTACTTTATGCGCGGCCATAACGTTGATCAGATTGTGGTGGTGTATTTTTTTTTTTTGCAAAAATATGTGTGAACAACAAATTTGACAAATGAATTGTAAAGATGTTCGTGGTAATTGTAGTTTTATTTTTCACTACACTTCTGCTATATCCTGTAATTTAGTGAATTGTGATCCCCCAAATGATCCATATTATTCCACAATCAATAGTCAAATAAACAAACTATTTTATAATTCTATTTTTCACAATAAATACAAATACAACTGTACGTACTATCACATTTTCTTTTGTATCTTTTTCGACCCCACTACTCCACTTACGTCATACGAAACGCACAACTTCGGTTGGGTTAAACACATTCTTGCAAAATGTCTTAAATTACGGTAATGTGACTTATTTAAGTACTGTCTGGCAAAAAAATTGAAGATTTCCTAGAAAAATCAAATTTCTTTTCATGTGTTACTATGGTTTAATGTGACATTGTTTTTGTTACAGTGGTGTACTTGCCAATTTATGTAGGCTGGTAAATTATCAAAATCAATTTATATTCTCGCAAAATGAGAGTAAACGATGAAAAAATTACAGTAAGAAAAGGAAATAGAATTTCTGAATAAAAAATGTATTTTATTCAAAACCACAGACTTAAAATAAGAATGAGATGTCGCACTTATTGACATTTGCTGATGTGTTTTATATAATGTACCATATAGGTAGTATCAATCAGCTAAAATGTTGCTTTGATGACTTGGATGACATAACAGATTTATGAAGCTACTGCTTCTCAGATCGTGAAATTCTCCTCCCTGTTAAGCTGTAACATCGTCCTACTATTTTAAAACTGATGTTTGATAGGTAGGCCTACTGTTGTAAAAATGGACCTAAACAGAAGCGGTCCAGTCGTTAAGAAGAAGAGGAACTATTTGTAAATAAGAAGCAACAGATGACGGGTGCTGTATTCTATGTTGACTTATTTATAATTATTCTATAATCTGCAGCATTACCACTAACAAAAATATATTATCTACTTAATAAAACTAAAAATAGTCCACCGTTGTAGTCCATTGCCTCGTACACAGTGGGTCCGAGTTCGATCCGCGGTCAGGACAAGTTTCCTCAGTAATTGATTTTTTCGTTTCTTTTTCACAGGGAGAGTGAGAGTTAAGATCCAAACAGTGCCCGATCATCATAATCATTTTCATATCGCCATGCTTAGTATGAAAGTGTGCGTGAATGGAGTGTTTCGTCTTATTGTTGTGTTGTTCAGGAGGCCTTGATATTGAGCTGATCACTCTTTAGGGAGACCCTATATCCTCATGTGGCTAAAAAAGTACATCTGGGATCCATAGTTTAAAATCCCTCTCCCGACACGTCGTGCTACTATAAGGCCCGGTGACGTGTGGTACGTAAATGTACCTGTAAGGTGAGAGGTTAAACTGCGGTAATAGTATGGGGAAAAAACTAAAAAATATGTTCTATCATAACAGTTACAAAAAATATGTACGTAAATAATTATGCAGAAAAGTTTGCTTGTACAAGTAACAACACTGCTACAGCTGTTAGCAGTATTTTCACGGCATTGTAGAAGGGCGTGGGTCACAAGTCTCGTGAGTGGTATTGTTATAATACACGTATTTTTCGACTCGTCAGAAATTCAGGCGTTGCGGTATTGGTTCATACGGTAAGAAATTTGCCGTGTAGTCTGGTACCTGGAGTAAGGTTGTGTAAGTGATTTTATATGTAAAGTTAACAGTAACAAGCAACAAATTTTAATTGTTTGGTTTTTAATTTTACTATCGACACAAAAACTGAAAGAGACATAGATTTGAAACTGTGAAAATTTCAAATAATATGCGGAACTATACATAAAACATTAAAGAACAAAACATGAACATATACTAGATTCAAGTTTTATAAAACATTGGCAGTTCCTGCACTACTTTATGGGAGTGAAACTTGGGCAATGACCAAAAAAATTACAAAGTAGAATACAAAGCGTAGAAATGAACTTCCTTAGAAGAACAAAAGTTTGCACAAGATTAGATCGCATAAAGAATGGAGATATAAGAACAGAATTAAATATATATCCACTGAATGATACATTCAAGGAATATAGAGACAAATGACATGTAGACATGTAGCAAGAATGAATATAACAAGATTCCAAAAGCGGCATTTAACTATAAGTCAAGAGTTCGAGGAATGTAGGAAGGCCAGTGAAAAGATGAACAGAACAACTGTGAGGTGGAACAGGCAATTTGCCTAGCCCGTGCAGTAAAGAAGAAGAAGAAGAAGTTAACCGTGTTTCTTCGGCTGTTTCTGTACAAGGAGTATTCTACCAAAGTGAATCCAGTAAGTTAATATTTTAACCTCCCCCAGAACCGTAGTTATTGCAAGAACATACAGCATTTTTTATTATTTTTTGTTTGTTTTATGTAATGTATTTTTGTACATAACTCTATTTCGTCATAATGTGGATGAATTAAGTTTTTAAAATGACGGATTAAATAATGCATTTAATTACTGTGTTATCCATTTTTAGGGATTTCATAATTTACACAGAACTAAAAAAATCCATTAATTAAATAGGTTAATGTTATAGTAATTTTAGTTACCGGTAGTAATGTAAATATTATAGACATACAAATTAATTCAATTCAAGCCTCTACATCAATTTTGGAATCAGGTGACACTCCAAAAATAACAGGTTTGTTCTCAAATGTATTGCAGGATCTTTTGCATTATTAATTTTTGGAACACAAAAACTTCACAGTTACTAATTGCCAAATGAATCCAGTTCATATCACCAATAGTCGGTCTCCTAACATCCTTCAAACATTATCCTCCCACCTAAGCATATAGACCTTCCTAATGACCTTTTTTTTTTCAAAGCTTCCCAACAATAATTTTGATAACATTTTGCCTCACACCCAGTTGGGCTAGGCCTACATCTCAGTCTCTTACACGCAGTGATCTAAACAGACAGCAAAATTATATTGTGTGAATTATGGAGTAGCTCGCTGTCAAGGTTTCTCTATTCTAATATTTGCATCAGGACCCATTTTCGAATTCATATAGTTTCCCCCTTAATATAAGTGACAAAATGTAACACCCTTGGAGTATCCTAGACAAGATAATCTTTTATACATTTTAATATTTAGATTCTCCCGGTCGTAACAAGTTTCTTGGGTGATGGATTTTTCGTGATTTTTCCCTCACCTGTAAGACAAATGTCAGGAACCTTTAAGGCCTAAATGGTCCCCGAACATCATCTGGCTATCATTGTCATATTCCCCATGATCAATGTGAATAGGTGTGTGTGTGTCTGTGGATGGTGTGTTCCGTCTTAATGTTGTGTTGTCTCGGAGAAGGCCCTGACATTGAGTTGATCACGCATGTCCTTGTGAAGTCAACATCCATAGATAAAATCTCTCTTCCGACAGGTAGTGTCACTGTAAGGTCCGAGTGGCACGTTAAAGTACCTATAAAGCAGGGCCGTCCAAACTACGGCCCGCGGGCCGGATATGACCCGCTATCACTTTCTATCCGGGCCCTGTAGGCCTGTAATATTTTAATGAATTAAAATCTGCTAAGGGTTTAGGCCTATATTATTAGTCTATCAGTAATGGAACAACAACTTGTGAAATATATTATAACGGTATAACAAGAAAAGTAGCAAATCAACACACAAAAGTAATAATAATAATAATAACATTAATAATAATACTAATAGTAATAATAATAGTAATAATAATAATAATAATAATACTGTAATAATAATAATAAACAATAAAATTGTATGATCATGTAAAAAAATGACAGAAGACAGATTCCGAAGAAGAATACAAAAGTGGCTGTGCCACTTGGTAGAAGAAAAGGGGACATCCAAAAAAAGTGGATTGATATTTTGAACAGCATGAAAGCAAATGGATTGGACGATGGGGATTGGAATGATACAAGATATGTGGAGGAGATTGACAGTAGATTAATTTGGCGCAGAAAGATGTTGTGAAACATTGTGAAACCTGATAAATAAATAAATAATAATAAGAATCCACAACAGCTATTATAGGGCATATGGCCCGTACCATCATCATGCTTCTTCAATTAGGCCCGCGATACAACTACGTTTGGGCGGCTCTGCTATAAAGTGAGAGGTTAAACTGAGTTAATGGAATGGAGTGGAATATTTAGCTTCTCAGACAAAAGCCGAGAAAAAAATATTAATATTAACATGAATATCCTTACATTAGACGTTACGTACCAGATACAACAAGAATAGTTAAGGCTTGTAGATTGCGATGTGATGGACGTATGGCACGAGTAAAAAATAAATAATAGCTTTATTAGAAAACCGAACTACAAAATTGAAAAATAATTTTAATTTCCAATACGCTTGGGATAAAATTAAAGTGGTCAACAAAAAATAATCTCCAACACATATAGAATAAAACTAGAGTTATCAACAAAAAGGAAATAATTTTACCATCAGAAGCGTGGGGTGCTCTATATCAATTAATATATTTGATAATAAACAGATATTGGTAAAAGTAAAGTCTCTAAGAGGAAAAAGTAAAAATAATAAAAAGCACCCCACGCTTTTGATGGTAAAATTATTTTCTTTTTGTTGATAACTCTAGTTTTACTCTATATGTGTTGGAGATTATTTTTTTGTTGACCACTTTAATTTTATCTCAAGCGTGATGGAAATTAAATTATATTTCAATTTTTTAGTTCGGTTTTCTAATAAAGCGTCTTGTTTAGTTTTTTAAAACTATTTTTTATTTTTTAGTTTTAATATTTTACAGAATAAGATAAAAAATGTAAATATCTTTAAATTCGATACTGAGCCAAATGAGGTAAATTTAGAGCAATTGGGTTGTGTTAGACGGGAAACCACCAAGTTACTAAAGAGTAAAAAGAGGGAATATTTGAGAGAGAAGATTAATGATCTTGAAATGAATGCAAAAAATAGGAACATTAGAGAATTATATCAGGGAATTACTATAGAGAAGAAAGGGTTTCAGGCTAGAACAAACATAATTCGGAATGAAAATGGGGATATGATTGCAGATTCCAAGAGTATATTAAATAGATGGAAAAGTTACTTTAATCAGCTATTAAATATACATACAGAACAGGACATTGAGGAGGATAAGTTACAGACAGCAGAAATGCTAGTCGCAGGACGAAGTTCATTAGAGGTTGAAATGGCGATTGAAAAATTGAAGATGTATAAAGCATCAGGTCCAGATGAGATCCCAGCAGAACTGATACAATCAGGGGGAGAAAAATTGATGGGCAAGATACATTGGTTGCTTAGAATGATTTGGGAAAAAGAAGCTCTTCCAGATGAATGGAAGGAATCAATTTTCGTACCAATTTATAAGAAAGGAGATAAAACTGATTGCAACAACTACAGAGGCATCTCATTTCTTTCAACTTCGTACAAAATTGTTACAAATATATTAGTAAGCAGACTTACTCCCTATATTGATGACATTCTAGGAGATTATCAATGTGCATTTAGAAGAAACAGGTCTACAACAGATCAGAATTTTAGTATAAGACAGATTTTAGAAGATAAATGGGAATATAATGGTACTGTACATCAACTATATGTAGAATTCAAAAAAGCATATGATTCAATTAAGAGGGAGAAGTTATATAGTATCCTGCTGGAGTTCGGAATTCCTAAAAAGTTAGTTAGACTTATACGAATGTGTCTAAATGGCTCAAAGAGTAGGGTGCGTGTAGGCAAACAGTTTTCAGACACTTTTGAAATCCAGAATGGGTTGAAGCAAGGAAATGCACTATCTCCTCTACTATTTAATTTTGTACTAGAGCATGCCATTAAATCTTTAGAGAATGAGGAAGGCTTACAACTCAATGGTATTAATAAGCTGTTAGTTTATGCTGATGATGTAGTACTATTGGGCGATAGCGAGGAGATACTAAAGGCCAACACGCACACACTATTGATTAACACTAAGAAATTGGGACTGGAAGTAAATATCAGTAAACTAAATATATGGTCACACGTAGAAATTCAGTATATAATGGAAATGGACAGCTAATGAAAAATGAGGGAAATTTTGAGGAAGTGGCTGAATTCAAATACCTAGGAACAATAATCACAAATAGGAATGAGATGCACAAAGAAATTAAACATAGGCTCAATTCTGGAAATGCGTGCTATTATGCATTGCAGAGACTTTTGATGTCCCAACTCCTTTCAAAAAACGTTAAACTGAAAATATATAAAACTATTATTCTACCAGTTATATTATATGGGTGCGAAACATGGACTCTTACTTTAAGGGAGGAAAGGAGATTACGAGTATTTGAGAATAAAGTTCTTAGGAAAATTTTTGGACCAAAGAGAGATGAACAGACAGGTGAATGGAGAAGACTACATAACAATGAACTACATGGTCTTTATAGGAAGCCAGATATAATAAGAACAGTTAAGTCTCGTAGACTGCGATGGGCAGGACATGTTGCACGTATGGGGAATGAAAGACTTGCATGGAAGCTTCTTGTTGGAAAGCCAGAGGGAAAACGCCCAGTTGGTAGACCAAGAATGAGGTGGGAGAACAACATTAACTATGATTTGAGGGAAGTAGATTATACAGGGAATGATTGGAAAGCATTAGCTCAGGATAGGGATGTATGGAGAGCTTATGTCCGCGCGGCCATGAACCTGCGGGTTCGATAGTGCCAGTGAGTAAGTAAGTAAGTAAGTATTGTAGTATGAGCTAAAAGTAATACTCTTTAAAAAAATCCTCGCAGCCGGATTTGAACCAGCGACCCATGGATTACTAAAATTATATACGACTAGAGTTCACCGTTCTACCAACTGAGCTCTTACAACGATTCGACAAGTCCGCAACCTATTATACCAGTTTTCATTTTTTTTATTTTCTGATGATTCTGATGATTCTGGCCAGGATTGTTGAAACTAAATATGAAATTATTGTATTGTCACGGGTTCGTTATAAGTATACAATGTTTCAAGTCGATCCATTGTTTCTAATTGTGTGAAAATCGTGTTCAAAGATTCCGTTACATAGATACAAAGACACTTTTTTGTTCTTCTGACGATTCTGGCCAGAATTTTACAAACAAATATGAAATTATTGTATTGTCACGGGTCCTGTACAAGTACACATAGTTTTATGTCGATACAATGTTTCTATGTGGGGGAAATCGAGTTCAAAGATTCCGTTACATAGATACAAAGACACTTTTCTTTATTTTCTGATGATTCTGGCCAGGATTTTAGGAAAAAATATGAAATTATTGTAATGTCACGTGTCCTTTACAAGTATACAAAGTTTCAAGTCGATCCAATGTTTCGAAGTGGGTGAAAATCGTGTTCAAAGATTCCAGTACATAGATAAAAAGACACTTGTTTTGATTTTCTGGTGATTCTGGCCAGGATTTTATAAAACAGATATGACATTATTTTATTGTCACGGGTCCTTTACAAGTATACAAAGTTTCAAATCGATCCATTGATTTTAAGTAGGAGAAAATCGCGTTGAAATATTCCGTTAGCATGACGGATGGACGGATGGACCGATAGATGGATAGATGGATAGATGGATAGATGGATAGATGGGTAGATGGATAGATGGATAGATGGATAGATAGATAGATACAGGTCAAGCTAATATAAAGCGTGTAAAAAAGACATGGAAGCGTGTTGTAGGAAAACCAGAGTGAAAACGCCGAGTTGGTTGACCAAGAATGATGTGGGAGAATAACATTAACTATGAAATGAGGGATATATATTATACAGGAGATGACTGTATAATATTAGCTCAGGATTGGCATGTATGGAGAGCTCATGAACCTACGGTATTCGATAGCACCAGCTAGAGTGATTTAGTATGATTTTATTCATGGTACTGATTTTAGGCGTAAATTGGAAACTGCCTATATAGTTCTCCATTTGTATTTTTGTCTTTTTTGATAATACTGTACAAAATTAAAAATATTTTCAGTACTATATTTTCAAGAATACCCTCACAGGCGTGTGGTCAAAACTTTTGACTATTGTTGATTAGGTCTCCGGTTTGATTCCCGCTCAGACAACTGGAATGTTTCTTTAAAGACAAGTGATCATCCATGGTCTGGAATTCAGATTAAGTTTAGAATTAAAGACTCTCCTGGTACTTCGTTAACATTTATAAATCGAATATCATCAGGGTAGTAACTCCGTCTTTCAGGCGCCCCAACCTCAGAAGTGCGTTACAATTCCTCCAAAGTCAGGAGAAAATTCTATAAATGCTGTCGTAACTCAAAACAGTGGCATTGGGCAAAATATGTCGTTTCAATTAATATTTTATATTATTATTTAATCATAGTTTAACCTACAAGAAAGTTGAATAATCTTACGTATAAATTACTAAGCTTGCAAGACAAAAGTTCCTGTTACCGTATTACACATTTCTATATAGGCAACTAATTAATAACTCATTTGATTTAAAATTTCCCTTAATGCCGGGTCTCGTAAGTAAATTTTTATTTAAAGATTAATTAATTTTCATAAAATGAAAAAGTCTGAAAATTATTCTTTAGGACTATGTTTTATATTCCATCGGAGGATTTCTAAGAAAACGCAGAGCGTAATCACTCAGCTGAACGTAAGGACCAAGCCATGATGAGATATATATATATAATTAATACACATCAAACTTACCCTTAGTGAGTTTCAAGGCAAAACGACTTTCACTCCAAGTTTCTAGGAAGCGAATTCTGTTTGATAAGCTCGTTAATATTTCATGGACCTAGACTTAGCCCCCTACTGCCCCATATACATCCCTTCGACTAAAATTATAGGCCACTACTTCAAAGTAAAGCATCTGTTATGTAGCCTACAATATCGTAATTTCTTGTAAAGTGCAACAGATGTCGCCATACATGGGCGCCGCCTGTTGCTAACTTGTACACTACAACTTTCAAAAGTGATTTTGTTCAAGAAAAAAATAATTTAAAGATAGGGATACACTACATCCAAATAAAATATTTTTCAATTGTAAAACTGGAAATAATTATCATAGATTACGATACATTCTGAATCATTTAACTTAAGTTACATTACAAGTACGAACAATACCAGTACAAGCAAATGAATGAGATCCGAAAGATTTGAAACTTCTACCTCTTTCAGTCCCATTGTAGTCATTGAACAACGTAATATTTGAAGATGTGATGTAGCGTAACGAGTGCATCAATGTTTCAAGTACCATTGTTGCTAAACAACAAGCTTCATGTATCGAGTTATATCACAGGATGGTGCATACAAGTACAATATTTCAGATGTTTCTGAACATCATCATGTGAACAAATTAACTGTTTGACAATATATATATATATATATATATATAATGTTACTAGACTGTACTGATAGAGAAAATATCTATATAAAGTTTTCCCGACTGAATTCATAGCGTGAGATTAAAGGGTTACTTAGGATATCCCCACTTAATATCACAACAACCTTGAGTACTTTCTTTTCAGTCTTCAGGATAAATATTACATCCAAACTTTAAATCATAATTCCATATTATTTTACGTTTAATATCCATTAAACTTGAGAAATACAGATGTATATAAACAACAATAAGAAAATCATCTATAAGGCTGGTGAACGCGACATGCTGTGAAGCCAAGGAGTACATGAACAGTAGACACCCTGATATTTAACCACTTCGATACACAGCAGAGTACACTCTTGTAGATCGAAAAAAAGAATGAAGAAATTTTAGAAGAATTAAAAGTTGAATCAGTAGAACAAAAAAACTTAACAGATATAAATTAAAGTGGATAGATCATGTGATAAGAATAGACAATTCAAGAATCCCAAAAGTGACGATGCAATATAAACCCAAATGACATCGTCGACCAGGAAGATATTTAAAAGATTGCTAGATAGGGCCGAAACAGGTCTACAAAGGCCTAATTTGTTATGGATAATGATGATGGTTATGATGATTTTTGTAGATACCACAACCTACTTTTAATTGCATGATCACGTGACCATGAAGTCGGACACTCGTTTGTATACTATCAAAATTCCTAGAGTCGAGCCGTTCTTAATTCCGGCGAGGCCACGCCTTTCCGATTTTTGGCGCGACCGCTGCAAGTGGTTTACAAGACAAAGCAGTGTTGTCAAATCAGTAGTACGGACTTCTGTGGTAGACAAATCAGTTGGAATATCACTACAGTGTGGTGTTATCGGTGAATTTTAAGCGACATAATGCCGCAGAGGAGTCGGAAGGCTATCAATTCGCACATCATAGAAACATTTCTTAACGTTAGAGATTATTTCGAAAAAAAGAGCGTGAGAACAATTGACTAGCAGTTTATCGTGGTACCTTTACAAATGCATAGTAATGGAGTAGACTTCGCAATACAGTAACATCCTCCATAAGTGTGACATTCGTCTGCGACGCACAACCTTGACGACAACCACTGTTACTGAAGAAGCTAATCAATCAGCTGGCCAAAAGCTTTCGTGTGATTCGCTGCCGGATATAAGAGTGACTCTGCTATATACTCGATGTGACCAAAGATGTTAAGTCGTCTAAATATAAAACGTAAATAAAGAAAATCACAAAGCAAAGTATTTGAAAAAATCATACACTGTAAACTTAGGACGCCTCGGCTAATAGAACACAACATGAAAACACACTATGGAAATAATAGATTTCATTAAGTTTCGTTTACACTATGGATAAGAAAGAAAGACCATTAATGAGTTATTCATTGTAACTTTCTCCGAGCGATAGGAACAATATTTTGGCAAGTTGTATCTATATTCATTAAATGTTAAGCCGTTTTTATCCATATGATATTTGTCGAAAAATATTTTTCTCTTCAGGTCTTTATACGATTGAGAGTAAACAAAACGCATCCAGACTTAGGATCTCCACGTGCTTTCAAACTTCCAATAACAATAGAATAGTATTTACACTTTCAAATTGGTTAACCAAGGATTTCCACAAATAGATCGCTTCCTTGTAAACATCACTGATCACATAATTTGTGAAATGTTTCTCTTCCCTGGGTAAATAGTCTACATGGTGCAAGAAAACCGTGTTGGATATAAAATGAAAAATATTTACATATATTTTCTTCCAACTGTTATAGCCTAATATTTTTTTTTGCGCAATACGATAATGCGTTTTGTCGTACTTACAGCAATGGCGACCATGATTGAAAGTTCAACTTCCTACATTTCGGGGTTGCCAACCTAAATAACTAAACTGTAATATTACATACGTATTACAAACACGGTTGTGAGAAGTGAAAGCACTGCCCTCTATATATATTATATACAATGTATATACAAAAAATATCCAAAAGGTAGTGATAACATACATTATACGAAACAAATCACTGCATTTTGAATGAACTGAACTTTATTTGAAACAATATAAGACAATAAATACGTACTTGCCATTTTATAACTAAATTGGTCTCACGGTCTCCTGTTGTTTCAACTAATAAACATTGCCCACACTGTTAACGTTAGTTAATTGCTTATAATGAACGTAATTATTTCCAACAAAGATGATATTATTTTACTATTATTTATTATTTTGAAAACACCATCGCTCAAAAAATATGTACAACGCATGTTTGTGAAGTGTTTTATAGAATCTCGGAAATTATTTCCTAGATTCTGTAAAAACCACTTCCCAACGTCGCATCTAAATATACTATTATCTGTTATTATAACAATCAGTGACGTAGTTACTAGGCAATATAACCTATACTTTATATTCTAACAAAATACTCTATCAAAACATAAAATTCAGGTTCAACAAAACGTAAAATTCTGTTTAATGATGATTTTGTATGACTACATAAATAAACTTTCCTTGCCTTTTCTGGAAGTATATTAATAGTTGAATTTTTTTCTTGACGAATAGTGAAAATCACCTTCTCCGCTCATTTTTACTTTAAATTCACATATGAAACTAGCACCCAAAATTGCACAATATAACAACAATGTTTGATAATTTATCGCGTATTTTTGTTTTTTTTCTTTTCTCCGAAGCCCACATCACTGTTTCTTTACACATATCGTTTTCCGCAATAAATAAATTTCATTAAATGTATTATATATACAACATACCAAAATAATCTGTAGAAAACATGTTACAAAATTAGTTTAGTAATATATGAAACTAGCACCCAAATTTGCAGAATATAATAACAATGTTTATTGATTCGTCGTTTTTTTTTTCTTTCTTTTCTCCAAAGCCCACATTACTCTTTCTCTAAGCATATCGTTTCTGCGATAAATAAATTTCCTTAAGTATATTAAATATAAAACATATATTAAAATACTCTGATCGTAGATAAAGTATTATAGAAAACGCGTTACAAAATTAGCTGTAGTAAGTCGGTGCACTCCGATCCGTCGTGCTCTAACTTGAGCATCTCGTTACTAAACCTTCGATTTTGTAAATATTCGTCTAAATAACTATTATCTGGAGAAAAAGTAGCTAATTGTACTTTATTTCTTGTACGTTTACAGAATTATTTAACGCTCTTGATTTTTTTCAAAACAAAAAATAAATCTCTCATAAAAAGATTGCGTTTCTTCCAGTTTTGTTTAGTTTCAAACTCAATATATGTATTCTATGTACTATTCTCCGCGGAATAATTAAAGTTTGGAAGTTCTACGGTCTAATTATTACATTTCAAAGTTTCTCCATAATCAACCGTAGTTGTCTAATAGAGTTTGAAACGTTGGAAGAGTTTTAAAATAGCCGGGATGTGGAAATTGTGCAAATAAAAATAAGTTTATGTAGAAAAACACATCTTGTTTAACTTGACAACAAGTTGATGAAGTTGACTCAGACCTGTGACCTACATGTGGTTCACGTTACCAACTTAATGAACTGCAAGACAAGTTGGGAAAAATGGCTGGTGGGACCACAAATTCTTAGAGGAAAGAAATGTATATCCTGCAACATAATGCAGATATGTTGTTGTCATTAGAGGAGATTTTTATGTGTACACCGTTATGAACGTTGCCTCGAACTCACCGGACCGGGTTTAATCCCGATCGGGAAACGTTTGCTAGATGATTTTTTTCCGGGGATTTCTTCAATTTTCAGACAAAAAATAGGATACATCAAAGGCTCAAACAGTCCTCGTTCATAATTCTGACAATCAATTATTCGTATTGTTTAGTATAAATACGCGCCACGATCTACTGGTTTAAGGGATGATGCCTTGGCAGAGTTACGGTCTTGCGCTGGGTCGAGTTCCCATACAGGGAAAACAATCTCGTTGAATTTCGGCCAACATGGGATCGGTGCCCATCCAGTTCGTCAAGAATTTGGGTAACTACAATAAATAGTTACTCCAAGTAGAAAAAAAAACAGGAAATATAACGGCTGAAGGAACTCGACATCTGACCACATGGCACCGTTATACTGGCCTGCACTTCTGTAATTTAAACATATGGATGTGAAGCGAGCAGCCGTTGTTAGGGAAAGGGTCTTCTAGATATGTCGCGCCATGGAGAGGAGTAAATATGTGAGTGAATAGTTTGTCTTGTCGTAAATGTGCGCGATGTCTCTCATAGGGGCAGGAGGGAGAATCGACATATCTTTGTATGAATGAAACCCAGTATTATCTTCTCCTAGCACATCGCGTCCCTGCAATACCCAAAGGCGTGACAAAAGTAATACTACTTACAAAAGACAGATTACACTATGTAAAAGAAACTGGACTCCATGGCGCAACGTATCTAGAAGGCCTACCATCATATAAAGACAATGACGTTTTTACTTTTGACTTTTGTCAAAAACAAATATTCCAATTTTGTTTTCACTTTATAATATAATAAGTGTTCATTGTTAAGTTTTTTATATTGTTACAATTATAATTTTATTGCCTCTATTTCCTGTGAGGCATTTGAAAAGCTATGATAAGTAGCGGTTCCAGGTTGAGATAACTACCTGTAACTGTTGGGGATCCGACATGCTGACCACATGTCAGCCCTATACTGGCTGTATGATCGTCTACCTCTGTGATTAACGCATGTGGATGTGAAAACAGCAGCCGGCTGATAGGTGAAGGACTTTATAGGCTTATCGCGGCATGGAGAAGGAGGAGGAGTTCTATTTTCCTGAAAGATGAACATTATGTAATCTACAAAAATATAAGTGTCACATTTTACCCGACGGGATGGCCAAAACTGGATACTTGTGGCTTTTTTTAAATTGTCATTTCTTCTCATGTGCATTCCAATTTTTCGAAAATTTATGGTTACAATTAAAAATTCAAAACCAGAGAAATTCTTCTTTCAAACGTTAGGAGGCTCTACGCCCTTAAATATCCTGTATTACTTAACTCTCCCCTACAACACTGCAAGAAAGGATACTACGAACTACCTTGCACAAATTAGATGTATTATATTTCCAATACGCGAGAGGTCCAAAATGCCTTGAATTACTAGCCGGCACCTGATCATATCTATACACATCCAGTTGTTATCGATTGTTTTATCACCCCGACGTAGCTCCTTATAGTATCAATTGAATTCCTCGATGATGCTGAGCGAAAACAGGTAACATGCAGTGCCTTGAGAAATTTTATTTATTTCCAGATAGGAGTTGAACCAGTGCGAGTTCGTTATTTCTGGGTCAGGCAGGTGATATCCACCTCAAGTTGGAAATCTTAAGAAGTTAGTATCAATTTTATTAAATTCTATAAAATACAGGGTCTACAATTTTATATAATTATAATAGTTTGAAGAATGTATTTTTTTATTTTGGGAATTTCCCTATTCATTGAGGGTCGAATGCAACCAATCTTAGTAATTAACATAAATTTTTAAAAAACATATATGTAAATGTGTACGGGATTACAGACTATCAGTTTGCAACAATCATTCACAAATTCCCCCTAATTAAAGTTCTCCATCATTCTCTGTCCTCTGTGTCTTCATCTGTTACACCAATTTCCCTCGTTGAATTTTTAATCTTATTCTTCCACATTGTTTTTGGTTTTCCTTTTCTGCTCCTTCTTTTAATTTTGCATGCATATACAGCCTTTGGTAGTCTTCCATCCTGCATTCTTCTTACTTGTCCATACCATTTTAGCCTTCTGTGTTCAATCTCATCCATTATATTTCTTTCTGCATTTATCCATTTTGTAAGGTCTGTATTTCTAATTTTTTTTCCCAGTCGATATTTTCTGGCAGCTCTCCTTCAAAAATCCGTTACAACTGCAGTTATTATGTTGACATGTTGTTGTGTCAATGTCGAAATTTCCGATCCATATAACATTATACTTTCTAATATGGATTTATAAATTGGTTGTTTTGTTCTGTTAATATGTAATTATTAAATGTATTAACAAATCACTTTTATATTACGAATTTAGGGCATAGGGGTTTAGGGTGTATATATTTTGATCAACTTACTTGAACAGAAGAATAGAACAATGTTATATTACATACAGGGTGAAACCAAAATCTATCAACATTTTTTTCCTTGAGTGTTTAATATAAGGAACGCATGGTATCCGGTTGCTCATTACCGAGTAATCTTATTGTTTTCGTTTTGTTAGAAGACCTTCAACAAAGTAAATATTTCATCGGAAGGAAGGATATATTTAAGAATTAAATATTTTTATAAATATTCAAAATTCAAATAATTTACAATAAACAAATATAGGTACAAGTATCCAGCTGTCACGATGGCTTAGCATCGTCCAATGTGTTGCACCTGGAACCTGATACATCCCCTTGGCAGCTATTAACTTACTGACTATCGTTACAGAGTTTAGTCGATTATCCTTAGCTATTTGGTGGCGTTTTTTAGTCTTCCTGTTGACGATGTTGATATCCATACATAGTAATTCTGCCCGAAGGCAGGTCCTTCACTGCAATCATAGCATTTTCATGCTATGCTTGCAGCTTTACTAGGGAATTGTGTAGGTGTGGTAGCTTCCCGTTGCTTTCCACTCCGGTGAAGGATGATGATGATAATGGTAAGGATGATAATGATAAGGATGATGGCCATATGATTTCGGGGACCGTTTGGGCCTTAAAGTTTTCCTGACATTTGTCTTACAGGTGAGGAAAAACCCCGATAAAACCCTCACCAAGAAAAACTGTCCCGACCGGGGATCGAACCCGAGCCCGCTGCGTGACAAGGCAGCACGCTACCTCGAGACCACAGCGGTGGACGATGTTGATATCTTAAGAGAAAAATATGGCCCCCCAAGAACAGGGCATCAGAAACTGCACGGCCGATGAGCATTTTCTCTATCTTACAGCACACAACAAACCCCGCAGCTCCAGTTGTGGGATAAAATATATATCTTAGTTAGCCGGATTCTTCGTTAGGAGTGCAGTGAGAAACTTTGTAAATAATTAATCTATGATTAATCAATATTTATTATACTTTAGATATTCTCACATGAGAAAATGTATTTTCGAGATTTCTTCTTCCCATAAATATAAGACATTTTAGAGCAATGAATGTGTGATTTGAAAGAAAAGCATAGTAGGTTCTACAAAAATTAACTAGACGAAGATAAATTGATAAAGAAAAGATAGATGCTATTCAATAAATGTGATAAAATCCACCTATAACGTACAACATTGAGAGGTTAATAGCAAACAAAATTCAAAATAAAATGATGTGCTGTTCCATACGTATTGTTTTAATATCAGAATAGCTACAAATTAGTTAAAATAAATCTATAAAACTACAACTAATAATTTCTAACAAATTCAGACCATGTATTTCTAAAGAGAATTTGTTATTGCGGCAAACTGGTATGGAAAGAATTCGTTCTTGCAATCAGATACGAAGCGCTAGAAATCTTCCAATGTGCAATGCACGGGTTTCTGAACGCCGTTGCTTGGCAATACTCAACCGTTGCTGCACGGCTGAGTTTACAAAGTGTGTAATATCTTCTCCACACACATCTCGTCTCTATTGTTATCTTCTGGTGCATTAGTGGTACAAGTACATTGATCAATACAACATGCAATAAAATTACTTGTATTGTAAAGTATTTCTAATGGAAATGTTCATTTACCTTTCAGTGCCAGTTCTTCCTTTGGCAATCTAGATTACACATAATTATTTTGAGCAAATAGAAATATGACTTGGGGAAAACACAGCTAAGAAGGAAGTGATTCTCAGGAATATCTTACAAGCATATACGCCATGAAGGTTCGTACAACTAAATCTTCAGTTTTCCAACGGGCGTGCTAGTTCCAAGTCCGATGGACAATCCATACAATATACAGTATGCTTGATATAAACCACACTGATCGGTAACATATGACTGTTCGTGTTTGGTACTGTGACGGTTGGATTTCTTTCCGTTTACTTTACCTAGCACTTGCATTATCTTAATCTTGTGTAGACTGTACGAAATGAAAGAAAACATACACTTCTACTCAGCATGAGACTCCATGGCCCTTGACCTACCAGCCGGCTGTTGGTTTCTAATCAACATGTATTAATCACAGAGGTGGCAGATCATACAGTCAGTATAGAGAAGACATGTGATCAACGTTTAGATCCCCCAGTCGTTATATCTGGTTTTCTCAACATGGACCCGCCACTTGATTTAGCTATCGAAATTCCTCATGATACTGGATGGACATCGGTTCCACAGTGGTCGGAATTCTATGAGAAAATGACTTCCCCCATGAGGACTCGAACCAGCACAAATCCCATAGCTCTGCACTAAAGAATTCTTGTCTTAAAGTGCTTGGGAAACGGTCCACTCAGCATAGGCCTATTTAATATTATATAAAATCTCCACATAATTTAAAAAATGAATTTACGAGAAGTCGGTAAACCCTAAATTATAATTTCCTGCGCTTTTTACAAAGTAAAATGCATTAAAATTGCAATTATTTGAACATAATGAAGAAAAACAGGCAAACATGTTACCAAATGGTCTTCACAACAAAATATTCAAGAAACGTCTGTTTGAAAATTAAATAAAAGCTAACATTCGGTACCTCTGCTTTAGCAAAACTTTTTTTTAAACGGTAACAAAGTTGCGATATTGCATTTCATAAGCAAAATTTAGCAATTTAACCAAATTACGGTATTATCAATAATAATGTGTATAAACATTGAACTCGACAGTATTGCCACATTTTCCCCATAGAGTATTCGAGTTTCAAACAAAATATTAATCATCATAGAGACTTTTTCGTAAACAACAACATTTCATAATTTTCTATTGGGAATTCAGCGGTAGTAGCCAAGTTATTTGTGTGTGTGTGTATGTGTATGTGCATGTGCATGTGCATATGCGTGTACACGTGCGTGTGCGTATGCGCATGTGCATGTGCATGTGCATGTGCATGTGCATCTGCGTGTGCGCGTGCGCGTGCGCATGTGCATGTGCATTTGCATGTGCGTGCGCGTGTGTACATGTGCATGTGCACGTGCGTGTGCGTGTGCGTGTGCGTATGCGTATGGTCATGTGCATGTGCGTGTACGTATGCGTATGCGCATGCGCATGTGCGTGTACGCGTGTGCGTATGTGGATGTGTGCGTGTGTGCGTATGCGTATGCATATGCGTATGCGTATGCGTATGTGTATGTGCAGGTGCATGTGCATGTGTGTATGTGTGTATGTGTATGTGCATTTGTATGTGCGTGTGCGTGTGCGTATGCGTATGTGTATGCGCGTGTGCGTGTGCGTATGTGTATGCCTATGCCTATGCGTATGCGTATGCGTATGAGTACGCGTACGTGTACGTGTACGTGTACGTGTACGTGTAAGTGTACGTGTACGTGTACGTGTACGTGTACGTGTACGTGTACGTGTAAGTGAACGTGTACGTGTGCGTGTGCGTGTACGAGTACGTGTGCGCGTACGAGTGCGTGTGCGTGTGGGCATGTACGTGTGCGTGTACGTGGGCGTGTGCGTGTACGTGTGCGTGTGCGTGTGAGTGTGCGTGTACGTGTGCGTGTGCGTGTGCGTGTGTCTGTACGTGTGTGTGTACGTGTGTGTGTACGTGTGTGTACGTGTGTGTGTGTGTGTACGTGTGTGTGTGTGTGTACGTGTGTGTGTGTACCTGTGTGTGTGTACGAGTGTGTGTACGTGTGTGTACGTTTATGTGTACATGTGTGTGTACGTTTGTGTGTACGTGTGTGTGTGTACGAGTGTGTGTGTGTGTACGTGTGTGTGTACGTGTGTGTGTACGTGTGTGTGTACGTGTGTGTGTACGTGTGTGTGTACGTGCGTGTGTACGTGCGTGTGTACGTGCGTGTGTACGTGCGTGTGTACGTGCGTGTGTACGTGCGTATGTACGTGCGTGTGTGTACGTGTGTGTGTGTACGTGTGTGTGTACGTGTGTGTGTACGTGTGTGTGTACGTGTGTGTGTACGTGTGTGTGTACGTGTGTGTGTACGTGCGTGTGTGTACGTGCGTGTGTATACGTGCGTGTGTACGTCGTGTGTTTGTCGTGTGTGTGTACGTGTGTGTGTACGTGTGAGTGTGTACGTGTGTGTGTACGTGTGTGTGTACGTGTGTGTGTACGTGTGTGTGTACGTGTGTGTGTACGCGTGTGTGTACGTGTGTGTGTACGTGTGTGTGTACGTGTGTGTGTACGTGTGTGGTGTACGTGTGTGTGTACGTGTGTGTGTACGTGTGTGTGTACGTGTGTGTGTACGTGTGTGTGTACGTGTGTGTGTACGTGTGTGTGTACGTGTGTGTGTACGTGTGTGTGTACGTGTGTGTACGTGTGTGTACGTGCGTGTGTACGTGTGTGTACGTGTGTGTACGTGGGTGTGTACGTGTGTGTACGTGTGTGTGTACGTGTGTGTGTACGTGTGTGTGTACGTGTGTGTGTACGTGTGTGTACGTGTGTGTGTACGTGTGTGTACGTGTGTGTGTGTACGTGTGTGTACGTGTGTGTGTACGTGTGTACGTGTGTGTGTACGTGTGTACGTGTGTGTGTACGTGTGTACGTGTGTGTGTACGTGTGTACTTGTGTGTACTTGTGTGTACGTGTGTGTGTACGTGTGTGTACGTGTGTGTGTACGTGTGTGTACGTGTGTTTTACGTGTTGCGTGTACGTGTGTGTGTGTACGTGTGTGTGTGTACGTGTGTGTACGTGTGTGTGTACGTGTTTGTACGTGTGTGTGTACGTGTGTGTGTACGTGTGTGTGTACGTGTGTACGTGTGTGTGTACGTGTGTACGTGTGTGTACGTGTGTGTGTCGTGTGTGTATCTGTGTGTACGTGTGTGTGTACGTGTTTGTACGTGTGTGTACGTGTGTGTGTACGAGTGTGTGTTAACGTGTGTGTGTTCTTGTGTGTATGTGTGTGTACGTGTGTGTGTAAGTGTGTGTGTACGTGTGTGTGTACGTGTGTGTGTAAGGGTGTGTGTAAGGGTGTGTGTACGTGTGTGTGTACGTGTGTGTGTACGTGTGTGTGTACGTGTGTGTGTACGTGTGTGTGTACTTGTGTGTGTACGTGTGTGTGTACGTGTGTGTGTGTGTGAGTACGTGTGTGTGTACGTGTGTGTGTACGTGTGTGTGTACGTGTGTGTGTGTACGTGTGTGTGTACGTGTGTGTACGTGTGTGTGTACGTGTGTGTGTACGTGTGTGTACGGTGTGTGTACGTTGTGTGTACGTGTGTGTGTACGTGTGTGTGTACGTGTGTGTACGTGTTGTGTGTACGTGTGTGTGTACGTGTGTGTGTACGTGTGTGTGTACGTTGTGTTGTACGTGTGTGTGTACGTGTGTGGTGTACGTGTGTGTGTACGTGTGTGTGTACGTGTGTGTGTACGTGTGTGTGTACGTGTGTGTGTACGTGTGGTGTGTACGTGTGTGTGTACGTGTGTGTGTACGTGTGTGTGTACGTGTGTGTACGTGTGTGTGTGTACGTGTGTGTACGTGTGTGTACGTGTGTGTGTACGTGTTGTGTACGTGCTGTGTGTGTACGTGGTGTGTGTACGTGTGTGTGTACGTGTGTGTGTACGTGTGTGTGTACGTGTGTGTGTACGTGTGTGTGTACGTGTGTGGTACGTGTGTGTGTACGTGTGTGTGTACGTGTGTGTGTACGTGTGTGTGTACGTGTGTGTGTACGTGTGGTGTAGTGTGTGTGTACGTGTGTGTACGTGTGTGTGTACGTGGTGTGTGTACGTGTGTGTGTACGTGTGTGTGTACGTGTGTGTGTACGTGTGTGTGTACGTGTGTGTGTACGTGTGTGTGTACGTGTGTGTGTACGTGTGTGTGTACGTGTGTGTGTACGTGTGTGTGTACGTGTGTGTACGTGTGTGTACGTGTGTGTGTACGTGTGTGTGTACGTGTGTGTGTACGTGTGTGTGTACGTGTGTGTGTACGTGTGTGTGTACGTGTGTGTGTACGTGTGTGTGTACGTGTGTGTACGTGTGTGTGTACGTGTGTGTGTACGTGTGTGTACGTGTGTGTACGCGTGTGTGTACGCGTGTGTGTACGCGTGTGTGTACGCGTGTGTGTACGTGTGTGTGTACGTGTGTGTGTACGTGTGTGTGTACGTGTGTGTGTACGTGTGTGTGTACGTGTGTGTGTACGTGTGTGTGTACGTGTGTGTGTACGTGTGTGTGTACGTGTGTGTGGACGTGTGTGTTTACGTGTGTGTTTACGTGTGTGTGTACGTGTGTGTGTACGTGTGTGTACACGTGTGTGTGTACGTGTGTGTGTACGTGTGTGTGTACGTGTGTGTGTACGTGTGTGTACGTGTGTGTGTACGTGTGTGTGTACGTGTGTGTGTACGTGTGTGTGTACGTGTGTGTGTGTACGTGTGTGTGTGTACGTGTGTGTGTGTACGTGTGTGTGCGTGTGTGTACGTGTGTGTGTACGTGTGTGTGTACGTGTGTGTGTACGTGTGTGTGTACGTGTGTGTGTACGTGCGTCTGTACGTGCGTCTGTACGTGCGTGTGTACGTGTGTGTGTACGTGTGTGTGTGTACGTGTGTGTGTGTACGTGTGTGTGTACGTGTGTGTGTACGTGTGTGTGTACGTGTGTGTGTACGTGTGTGTGTACGTGTGTGTGTACGTGTGTGTGTACGTGTGTGTGTACGTGTGTGTGTACGTGTGTGTGTACGTGTGTGTACGTGTGTGTGTACGTGAGTGTGTACGTGTGTGTGTACGTGTTTGTGTACGTGTGTGTGTACGTGTGTGTGTACGTGTGTGTGTACGTGTGTGTGTACGTGTGTGTGTACGTGTGTGTGTACGTGTGTGTGTACTTGTGTGTGTACGTGTGTGTGTACGTGTGTGTGTACGTGTGTGTGTGTACGTGTGTGTGTACCTGTGTGTGTACGTGTGTGTGTACGTGTGTGTGTGTACGTGTGTGTGTACGTGTGTGTGTACGTGTGTGTGTACGTGTGTGTGTGTACGTGTGTGTGTGTACGTGTGTGTGTACGTGTTGTGTTACGTGTGTGTGTACGTGTGTGTGTACGTGTGGTGTGTACGGTGTGTACGTGTGTGTGTACGTGTGTGTACGTGTGTGTGTGCGTGTGTGTACGTGTGTGTGTACGTGTGTGTGTACGTGTGTGTGTACGTGTGTGTACGTCTGTGTGTGAACGTGTGTGTACGTGTGTGTACGTGTGTACGTGTGTGTATGTGTGTGTTTGTGTACGTGTGTGTACGTGTGTGTGTGTTTACGTGTGTACGTGTGTATATGTTAATGTGTGTGTATGTGTGTATGTGTGTATGTGTGTGTTTAGTTTTTCTTCCCATATAAATTGAAATAAAATTCATTGGAATATTCTACATTAAAATCTAAAACTAAATTTACAATTTTGGCCTAACCTTTTACAGTTTCAAATTTTAACTATTTTTCTCCTTAAATATATATCCAACTTGTTACATGAATAGTAGTAAATACGCAAAAACTTCAATTAATATAAATATATATATATATATATATATATATAGAGAGAGAGAGAGGGAGAGAGAGAGAGAGAGAGAGAGTACATACACTGATGAAGAGGCTAAAAATCTCATGGAGGATTTTAAGCAAAAATTCAACAAGTTTATTATATTCCTATGACTTGTGAACGGCTTATAATCTTCTCTCTTTCCAAATTACATACCTAGGACAATTTCTCGATATTTATTTTAAAAGCGGCTGAATGAACAGAAAAAATTATTCGCTATGTAGGATCGAACCTGAATTGTCTGAGATATCTGGACCAATATGGGTCCTAAGAGTAGAGATAGATTAAGGCTCCCGCATTTCCAGACAATCGGCTAGATGTGTCAGCCGAGTTGTCAGCCCTGCGAAACGGCCGCCTTTACCCCATAACATATTTGGCACTGATTTCAGCTAAAGGCTGAGTCAATGTGCAGCCAGAATGTTTAGGCAACTTTAAGAATACCCAACCCCCGTTGTTCGACCTTGCAGTAACCACAACCTGAATACATTGTCTTAAGTATTTGTAGTTCTCTCAACTGTTTGTGGTTATATCTCAGTTTAAAATATATTTAACGTTTTCACAATTTTAGAGGAACATTATTTGCGTGCTCGCAATTTCACGAATTTTAAAATACATCAATCTGAAAAAAAAAATCGAACTTTAAATACTGAAATTAGGCATTTAATGCGTATTTTGTGCAGATGTGGATAAAAAGAAATTCTATACATGTCTAAATTCTCTTTACGATTTTCTTTCTTTTTTAAACAAAACAAGATCAACAAACATTTGCTTCTTAGACAATCAGTACAACGCACATCTTTTGTTCAAATCCCATGGAATTCCCTCGGAGTGCCGGAAAGAAGGTAAATTCAGAGTGATCTTCATTTGTTTCATCTCTTTGACAAGTGAAGCGCGGAAAAGCGATGGTAGTTGGCGACACTTTGATCGAAAAACGGCATTCAAGAAGAAAAAGGAAGAATGTATCTTTCCTTTCTATTGTTACTGACATCTAGTGAAGAAAAAAATCGTTAAATCTTCAGAAGATACCATAAAAGACAAAAAGAAAAAAACTCAATTTGTTCAGGTATTCGATCACATATTTTTAAACACGTATTTCGTCAAAAGAAAGTGTATAAAAAGATTTTCTTTTGTTCACTAAAATATTGACTTTGTTTAACTTCAGTTGTTTACCTCTACTTTATTTGATATTGTTTGCGCAGTTCTTTTTAAACATAGGTTGGATGGGTTCAAAACGGAAGTGATAATATTTGTTTCGCAATAGTTGAGGAGATAGTTTTTTGTCTCATCTTTAAAGAAAAGAATATGGTATTAAAAGAAAGGGAGTTTCTTGAGTAGGAAAATCAGCTCTAGTGTAAAAGCTTCAAAGTGAAAACAAACAAATAAAATGTGAACCCTTAATAGAGAACAACGCTACATAATGTCCGCTTAAATAAATAAGTACAAATAAAATGTCTAGGCCACTTTTAAAACAATACTTACTTTGCATTGCAAATTTAAAACATGATGTTACCAAGTATACAGCCAAACTTGCATTTCTTAACTAGATTTCTTCTTTTTTTAACTACTATTTTAAGTTTCCTATGGATCTGCAATATTTAGTAAATAACTAAGTTTTTATTGTAAAATAAATGTACTCAGAAATATTTCTTTGGCTTTTATCATCCACACGGAAGATTCAGATTTTGAGCTCCTCAATTTTTAGTACATTAATTAGTTAATATCCTTAATTCCCTTCCATTAACATCTTTCGAAAAGTGTTAGGCATACCCTATTTATAATTATAACAAATATTTTAACTGTACGTGTAAGGCCTGGGTTCCCCATCTCATATTTAGTTTAAGTGAAACTCCAGTAATAACCAGATAGATCTTCGTCTTTTACCATTATAGTCTATACTGTAAGTATTTTTCACGTATTTTCGTTGATGGGAAAAAGTCACAAAGAAAAATGCTATTCTGAATCCTCAATTGTTAGAATGAGTTCAAAATGACCAAGAATATTAATTCAAAATTCTCTTTTTTTCAAATACCTGAAACATTTTCTACGTTAAATGTTGTGTACTCTACTTCAATCTGTACTTGAACCTTCAGTGAAATGCAAGTTTCATTGTATTTTAGAATTTATATGGTATTTCAATTGGATCCATGCCTTTGTGCGTATCGGGTTACTTTGACCTCATCCTACTTTATACGTAAGTATTTTTCTCGTTATCCAGAATAGTGATTTTTCATAATTATTTTATAATAATGATAAATTTATGTTTATCGATTTTTAATAGTAAGAGAAGCGTTACTAGTGAAGAGCGAAATCGAATTTAAATGATTCAGGTGACTAATATAAAACTTAAGTTGACTATTTAACTCATGCCCCAAATGGGAGTCCAAGACCAATCACATTTCAATGAATTTTGATTCTATATCAATCACAATCGTTTTTCACCTCGAGTGTAATTTTGTCACTTTAAAATCAAGCTCCTCATTTTTAAACATTCTGAATAGGCCAGAGCATCATTTGCAATGACTGATTCTCTAAAAAATACGGCTACCAGATTCTATATATAGTGCACGAATGTAAACAGATACTGCTTGCGGTAATATAATAGAAAACATTCGTAGTAATTAATTATAGCACAAAAAAGAAACCACTGTTTGCACTTTCTTAAACGTATTATTTCCCAGGAATTTACGTTCCAGAAAAAAATAATTTACATCATAGGACATCAGAAATTAATTAATATGTTGGTTATAAACAGTTTGATGTGTCATTTGTTCTCCACTAGGGTGCATTCTTACAATAATGCGATCCTTTGGTAATAAATAATATGATCTGGTTGCAGTCATGAACAAATGAAGCGTAACAATCGTTTCTCATTGTTTTCGAACATAGCTGTTTACATTAAATATATAAATATTTTAAAATAACTCTATTTAAATAATGATTTGTGAGTAAACAGCGTAATTTTATTCGTTAAATAGTTCTGAAAATTGGCACTCTTGATTTCCAAATTCTCTAGATAAATTGGAAATCATTCGTGGCATTACTTTTGACGAAAAGTTTGCTATTGAAAGTAAACACGACACTCATAATTATTATAATGATGATGATTAAAATAACACAGCTTTTATCTGAGTTGATTTTCATCTGTAGAAGTAGCTAATGATTTGAAGACTTGAGTAACACTGAAACAATGTGGGAACAATAAGAACAAATAAGAGACATTTCTGCAGAATTTCTTCCACAGAGAAAAAGAGAAGTATAATTTAATCTATAATTGTGTCCACTGGACAGAATATGGAATAGGCCTACTATTTTATTGTATGTTAAAAAAAAAACTATCGTTCTGATTTTCTCTTCGCATCACAGCAAAAGTGTCGATTAAGGCACAAAAAGCCACAAATAATAAAAATGTTATAATAGGCATTAAAAATGCGGTGTTGATTTCTTGGATCACAAAGTTCTAACATATACCATTGTCAGAAGGACGAAGCAAGGCAATGATGATTTTTTCCCACAATATATAATATAATGCTTCAGAACGTTTGTTCTGTGTATTTATGACAAGCAAAGGAGACCAAAATCCATTAACAGGCGTGAATTCATTATTAATCTCTTGTGCGTCCTGAACTTGTTCGAAGAAGTAATATTAAGAAATTACATCATGAAATCTGATAGATAATTGCAAAAATGAAATTATTAAACAATTATAATATCGATGACGAGGAGTGTTACTCAAACAAGGGGGGTCCTACATGGAGACCCGATGAGTCCCATACTCTTTAATGTAATGACGTCAGACATCGGAGAGACTATAGACACAAGAAATGTTAAGCTACTCATGTACGCAGACGACATGATCATCCTCTCTAGGAATCAAGGAGACCTCCAAACAGCCATGGAGAAAATTAGGAAATGGGCACTTGAAAACTCGATGGAAATAAACAGCGCCAAGACAAAGGCAATGAAATTCAGGAAAGGAGGAAGGCTGGCTAATAAGGACCATCTTATATGCGGAGGAGAAACCCTAGAATTCGTATCAAGCTACAAATACTTGGGGGTGACCTTACAAACAACTGGAACAGCTTTCTCACTTCATATACAGGATCGAGCAACAGCTGCAACGAAAGCCATGTACGATATCCCTAACTCCAAAGTCTATCCCTCTCAACTGCAATGAAACTCTTCAATCTTAAAGTAATGTCGGCCGCAACATACGGAATGCAGCTAATATTGAATTACTTGACGGTGAAAAATCTTAAGAAACTGGAGAACGTTAAATCAAGGTTTCTCAAAAGAGCACTGTCAATTTCAAAATATACAAGAAATAGTTATGCCTATACAATAGCCCAGGAATCCTTCTTCATCGAAGATATCAGACACTGTTTCAGACTACCGGAAACGCAAGCATACAGAATCGTCATCGAGGACAGACAGAACAAAGCCGCTCAGATACCGACAGAAATTATGGAAACAGACGCAATGAAAACAGAAACCTGGAAGCAACCGAACTTCGAACTTCGACACTTGTACACACGCTTCGCAGCCCATGGATTTCATGGGAATATATGCCTGAACAACATGTACCATGAACCCAAGGAGGACTGCATCTGTAAATTATGCAACAATCCATGTCCCAAATATCATCTAGCGAAGTGTAAAATCAGGACTCTACCACTAAACACAGTAATTAAAGACTGGTAAAAAGCTAACTTAAAATTAATGTACACATTGTGTTTAATAAAGTCAAAAAATAATATCGATCCCAAGTACGAATAATGTGTAGAATCCAACATTAACTCTTGAAAAATGAAACTTATATTCTTCCTGTTCTCGTGGTCAGTATAAAAAGCTGAAAAAGTTGAGAAATATGCATAAAATAGCTTTGTGCGGAATGTGCGTAAAATTTCTCTGGCTAATTTCAATAATATTTTTAATTTAGGAATACGAAGATTGAACTTAACTATTGAGTGTGAATAATGACAACACTGTAAGTTTCCTTATTACAGTGATAGGTTTAGTTATTACTATTATGATTATGCATATGTATAGAGTTTTAAATTGCCGTTATTTTTACAACCTAAATCACAAAAATTAATAATCCCTACTATTGCTATGTTAAATATTCTTTCTTCATTATATCAATATACTTTATACTTCTTTTATTCTAATGCGAGCCAATAACACCTATAACGCATTTCAAATGCGCTCCATCAAAAATAAATTACATTTAGTTGTTAAGTGGTTATATTTTAGTTCAAATTAGGTAAACATTTATTAATACATTATATTAGTTATATCCAAATAAGAAAATGTTAATATATGCCTTTCCTTTATTGTATTATTAAGTTCCAATGACTCCACCCTACCAGGTATGTAATAGAAATGTAACCCTACCAGTTGAGGGCTACGATTTACGTTTACGTTAGACATACCTTCGCATGGAAAACAGCATTCTCTAAGTAATAAGATATTTATGCTATATTTATAATAATTTAATATCCGGATAAATAAAGAAGGAAAATTACTGAAGTTAAGCGTAAGAAAAATCTTACTATTAATCATATTCACATCACCCTTTGCGACAGGATCTACATCCTCTCTCCAGAGTGCCTTTAAACCCATCAAAATTTCATTTTTCATACGTGAAACGCACCCTCTTCTTCCTTTTAAAACCACACGCGCGCTCTCATTTTGCACACTCTGTCTCTCCCCTTGACATTTCTTCCCCCGTCAACATCAGGCTTGCCATCAGTCTTGCCACGGAAATTCTACCCTTCTCAATCTCCCTCTAGAGAAAATCTCGATACCTAGTATAAAATTTGCATTCTGTTTTTATAGATTACAAACCCTAGCTTAGAAGTAACGGGTGGTTTGCGTAAACATTTCTACTGGCATTCATGAAGAAAGGTTGATACATTTACAGAAGCGTGCAATAATCAAAATAATTTTGGGTGAATTATATTTTTGATTGAATTGTTCAGAATTGTGCACATATTTCATGAATTATTGTGCATTCCAATTCATCAAGTGCATGATGCTAATCCCTTCATGTTCAATGCAATGAAATTTGCATAAAATACCGTTTAATTACTCGTATTGAAGTGAAACATTGTGTATCGAGATAAATATCGAGAAAGGTTAAGCGCAACACAAATATGTTTATTAAACTTCTTTTTATTAATAGAGAAGTGGGGAAATTGATGAAGTAATTTGGAGGAAAAAAACATTACATTCCCTAGAAATAAAATAGGCTATTTAATTGTAATGAATGTATACTTTATTTTTTACATTTTATAATACAATATTTAACTACAGTGAAACCTCGATAATATGAGCCTGTTATTACACCATCCCATATTAGATGCCCTTTTCTCCCTGTCCCTTCACGTTCCCTACATAAAACCATTTGAAGTTCACTGCTTAATACGCTCGTCAACCCGTTCAAGATACCCTCTTTGCTCTGAAAAATCTTGAAATACCCTACACATTTTAAAAAGTATGAATATTGATAAAGTGTGCCAGTAATTGTCAACTTACCAATACCTACTGCATCCCTGAAATCTGTGTTAGGTGAATATAACACAATTGCACTTCATCCATTAGCATGAACGATCCCTGCAAGACTTGTACAGAGAGTTTATTCGTCTGGTTGTCACCTTTCAATTACATGTCAGCGAAGACTTGGTTGTCAGCTTTATATTCGATTTTCAGCGAAGACTTCAACATGTACGTTGTGTCCAAATGTATGTGGCTTCTATTACAGTGCCAAGATGTATAAAGGGGTAAAACTAAAAGTTTTGTCGATATCATATGAATTACAGATTAGTTACGTAAATATAATGAAAACACCAGTATCAATAAAAAATAATTAGCAGAATCACCAGACATCCCTTCATCAAAAATGAAGACTTCAGTATGAAATGGTGATTCTATTCCCGAGGCTGCAACAGGAGGATGCAAGCGACTTGAAGTGAAACCTGCGAAGCACGAAAATATTCAAAAGTTCTTATAGAATGGTTTCACAATTCTTGGGATGCTTCCATTCATTTAAGTGAACATGAAAGCTCGAGAAATAGGAGAAAATATGAACATTGATTTTCAGCATGAAATAAGCTTTAAATACAGATACCATTTGTTTATCGTTAGATTATTGAAACATCTGAGTCGGCCAGTAAAAGTGTCGTATGTGAATGACAGCGTGAAGTGCTCTCAAACTACATTACTACATACGCCCCTCGCCATATTTTTAATGCTGATGAGTGTGTTATTTTTTAACTTATCCCTGACAAGTATTATGTCTTCAAATAATAAAGATGCGATAGGGGTACATTGTATAAGGAAAGGGTCACAGTACTTGTTGCTGCAAATTCGAACGACTCTGAAATGTTCATTGTTGGAAATAGGCAAATCACGAAAACCACACTGTTTTAAGAATGTTAAGAATCTGTCACTTGATTACATAGGCCAAGCACGCGCATGGGGATCTGTTTGCCACATGGTTGAAGGACTTGGACAACAAAATGATGATAAGTTCTAAGATTTTGCCGTTTCAAAACTGCTCTGCGCACTCAAAAAGTGCAATTATACACAAGAGAAGATGAACATGTTGCGAAAGTACTTCCTTTTATAAGATTCATGATGTGTTCCGTTGAGGTTTATTCAAAATTAATATAAAATTATAGAATATTCACCTGAAAGGTCCGTCTCCTCAACTTAATTATCATTTAACTGTAGCGCTTTCGGGACTTGTCCCATCATCGGCAGGATTCAAAACTGGTGTTTCACTGAAGATCTGGTAGAGGGGGTTGCATGTATTGGGTTCGTTTTCGTTTATCAGGCTGTCGTTGTGAGCTGCTTTCTTGATTTCCATCTCTTCGAGTACGTTTATCTTCGCTGGATTATTTTCTCTGTGCATTACTGTTAGGGTGTTTTCAATATTTAAACATGCGATGTCCTTCATGGATAACGTGTTTTGCATAGCTTGATTTACCTTCTGCGTGAATGAAGTCTCGAAAATGTTCTTTGAATCTGATGTTAAAACTCCTGTTTGTCCTTCCTATATAAAATTTGTTGCAGTCCTTACATGTCAGTTTATAAACTCATTTGCTGTTGAAAATGTTATTTTCTTCAATGTTATTGTTTATTATGTTGTTTAATTTGTTATTGGTTCTGTATGCTATTTTTACGTTTTTATCGGCTTTCTTTAGTGCATTGGCTAATTTTGTCGTTTCTTTTCCTGTGTATGTAAGTGTTATCCATGTTTTGTTGTTGTTGTCAGATTCTTTTTCTAGTTTAGTTATGTTGGTTATGTTGTTCTTCCTTTTTTGTTTTTTTACGAGCTTATCTATGAATTCTTCATTATAGTCATTGGTTTTTGCCATATACTTAATGTAGTTGAGTTCTTGGATATAATTGTCTTTGCTTAATGGGAGTTTCAACATTCTACTGACTAAGCTATTAAATGTACTAATTTTCTGTTGAAAAGGGTGTGTAGAATTTTGTTTATGGCCAGAGCATTGTTTGTGGGTTTCCGGTAGATACCGATTTCTAGTTTATTGTTGTGTAGATTTTTGTCTATAACCAAAAATCTACACAACAATAAACTAGAAATCGGTATCTACCGGAAACCCACAAACAATGCTCTGGCCATAAACAAAAATTCTACACACCCTTTTCAACAGAAAATTAGTACATTTAATAGCTTAGTCAGTAGAATGTTGAAACTCCATTAAGCAAAGACAATTATATCCAAGAACTCAACTACATTAAGTATATGGCAAAAACCAATGGCTATAATGAAGAATTCATAGATAAGCTCGTAAAAAAACAAAAAAGGGAAGAACAACATAACCAACATAACTAAACTAGAAAAAGAATCTGACAACAACAAGAAAACATGGATAACACTTACATACACAGGAAAAGAAACGACAAAATTAGCCAATGCACTAAAGAAAGCCGATAAAAACGTAAAAATAGCATACAGAACCAATAACAAATTAAACAACATAATAAACAATAACATTGAAGAAAATAACATTTTCAACAGCAAAGGAGTTTATAAACTGACATGTAAGGACTGCAACAAATTTTATATAGGAAGGACAAACAGGAGTTTTAACATCAGATTCAAAGAACATTTTCGAGACTTCATTCACGCAGAAGGTAAATCAAGCTATGCAAAACACGTTATCCATGAAGGACATCGCATGTTAAATATTGAAAACACCCTAACAGGTAATGCACAGAGAAAATAATCCAGCGAAGATAAACGTACTCGAAGAAATGGAAATCATGAAAGCAGCTCACAACGACAGCCTGATAAACGAAAACGAACCCAATACATGCAACCCCCTCTACCAGATCTTCAGTGAAACACCAGTTTTGAATCCTGCCGATGATGGGACAAGTCCCGAAAGCGCTACAGTTAAATGATAATTAAGTTGAGGAGACGGACCTTTCAGGTGAATATTCTATAATTTTATATTAAAGTACTTCCTGTTATTTTCTTCTTGTAACCCATGTTTCCCTTAACAGAGATTAGGCGGTGTCCCCCTAGAGGGAAGAATTTAAGCACACTAATTTAGTTACACTTGTTTTCGTATAGATGTCATTTTTGAGTGGTTCGTGGTCTGCGTTGCGCCTCATACTGACATCTAGGAAACCAAGATAGTACTAGGACGGGAAAATTCGGTAAACGTTGTTTAGAGGCCTTTTCATTCAGGCTTAAGGATTTTTTACGAACCTGAAAATCTTCAGACTCAGGACCCACGGCTTAAAGTCCCTCCCGGAGGACTTGCTCCTTGGATTTTTCCATCCTAAAAAATCCATCGACCCCGGCCGGGTTTGAACCCGCGACCCTCGGGACCAGAGACAAGGAGCATAACCACTAGTCCACCGCGCCCGATTACTTCCTGTTATTTTACAACATTAAAAAGTTAAGGACGACTCAGGTCTCGGGTACCAATTTTATATTAATTCGTACGCGGTGTTTCGTTATGAATTTTAAAAGTATTGTAATATAAAATTGCTGAAATTTTGTAAAGAATGTAATCTTGATCTTTCATTGAAAATATATTTGTTACGAAATGTTATTTTTTAAATAAACTATAGCAAATATGATAAAAAGTATTGGCCGGTGTCCAATTGCACGGAAGTGGATATAACAAGGGATCTGTCAACCATTATATTCTGAAACCAACCTTCAAATTTCTCCCAGAGAACCGTTGTCATATACCAAGTACGTGTCCAAAAAAATATCTGTCATTTTTAATTGCCAGGCACAGAAATCGAATCTAGAATCCAGCAATGGCAACCCACTGTACGGAGCAGATGGACTCCCTACATGAGTAAGAGTGGAGTGAGACGCGGACGGCAGGTAGTGAGGGTTATCTAATCTATCAATTCACGAGTTGTATTATTTCCGTATAGTTTAATGAGACGTCTGGCGCTGGATTTTAATGCTTACAGTTAAAAGCGGCAGATAATTTTATGGACACGGCCTTGGTACATCACAACGCTTATCTGGAAGAAATTTCAAGGTAGGTTTCGACAGATCTTGTAATGATCATGTCAGTTGTATTATGCTTTTTGGCACGGCAGTATCCTTGCTTACTACTACTCAGATATCTAGAGAGAACAGCCGTTAATCAACTGTCAAAAATGTGGTTGAGGAGCTTTGATCCGTTGCTACAGGTGACTCAGTCGGGGTATCAGCTTGTAAGTCTCATAAGCTCTAAAAATAGGGAGGATGAAAAAAGAATTAAACAAACAATGGAAACATCTGATTACATTTTTATATTGTCAGGTTTTGGTTTAACCTGAATTATTTTCAGCGTATTTTGTGTTTTAAACAATTCCTCTTCCAATATTCTCTCTGAATTAATACAACAGAAATAGATTTAAAATTAACAGGGAATTATCTATTCCACCTCGAAATGTCAGTTGCTTTACACTTCTGACCCTGTTCATTTGAATTCAGATCAGTATTATTTTGTATGAGTTTTAATATCATATATATTTGATTGTGTCTGGTTTGACGGAATGCTGGCGGTGAATTGATGCGGAGAAATCCATCACCATAGCAACCTGTTTATCAATCACTTGTAACTCGGTGAAAAATGGCATCTGTCTGGAATGCATGCAGCTAGAGTAAATCAAGTCGCACTGACAAATTAGTACGTGGAACCAGCTCTTAATTAATAATTAATGTTGCAAAAATCGCTATATCAGCTTTACTATTACTTATATGCCACCTACTTAGTGCTACATTCCCTATTTTGTACCTATTCTTATCATGCATACAACTGTTATATATAATATAGGGTCTAATTTTTGTATCATTGTAACAAATCAGCGAAATTTCAATCCTATTTTAATTGTGTAGTTATTTTAGATTGTTACTCCGTACAATCTTACGAAACATAATCTGTTTTTCTTTCCTTAAGATGTTGTAAATGTGCACAATTATAAAGAAAAAATAGTAGACAAAACTTTTATAGGCCTATAGATTCCTTATACAGACAGTATACAAAGAAATTTCTTATATCTAGTTGGGTCTGGAAGTGCTTGGTATTTGAATTTGAAAAAATGATCATAGTACTCCCCAGTTTATCTTCTTTTTTATTAGGTTTAACCTCTTCCTTTGATGGCACTTTCTTGTGCATCACAATAGGTTTGCTCGTTGAAATTATCACCATCCTGTGTTTACATATTCTGAGATGAAATATTCAAAATATCAACTTCCTGCTTGAATATAGTATGCAATTGTTTCAAATATTTAGCACACTTATTTTATGGCAGTCTTAAAACCTATATATATATATATATGTGTGTGTGTGTGTGTGTGTGTGTGTGTGTGTGTGTCTGTGTGTGTCTGTGTGTGTCTGTGTGTGTCTGTGTGTGTCTGTGTGTGTGTCTGTTTGTGTCTGTGTGTGTGTCTGTCTGTGTGTGTGTGTGTGTGTGTGCGTGTGTCTTTGTGTGCCTGTGTGTGTGTGTGTCTGCGTGTGTATCTGTGTGTGTGTCTGTGTGTTTGTCTGTGTGTGTGTCTGTGTGTGTCTGTGTATGTGTCTGTGTGTGTCTGTGTGCGTATGTGTCTGTGTATATGTCTGTGTATATGTCTGTGTATATGTCTGTGTGTGTGTCTGTGCGTGTGTCTGTGATTGTGTTCTGTGCGTGTGTCTGTGTGCGTATGTCTGTGTGTGTCTGTGTGTGTCTGTGTGTGTCTGTGTGTGTATGTGTGTGTATGTGTATGTGTCTGTGTGTGTTTTGTGTGTGTGTGTCTGTGTGTATGTGTGTGTCTGTGTGTGTGTCTGTGTGTGTATCTGTGTGTGTCTGTCTGTGTGTGTGTCTGTGTGTGTCTGTGTGTATATGTGTGTGTCTCTGTGTGTGTGCGTGTGTATCTCTGTGTGTGCGTGTGTCTGTGTGTGTGTCTGTGTGTGTCTGTGTATGTGCCTGTGTGTGTCTGTGTATGTGTCTGTGTGTGTCTGTGTGTGTGTGTCTGTGTGTGTCTATGTGTGTGTCTGTGTGTGTCTGTGTGTGTCTGTGTGTGTGTCTGTGTGTGTCTGTTTGTGTGTATGTGTGTGTGTCTGTGTGTGTGTCTGTGTGTGTCCGTGTGTGTCTGTGTCTGTGTGTGTGTCTGTGTGTGTGTCTGTGTGTGTGTCTGTGTGTGTATCTGTGTGTGTATCTGTGTGTGTCTCTGTGTGTGTGTCTCTGTGTGTGTCTCTGTGTGTGTCTCTGTGTGTGTCTGTCTGTGTGTGACTGTCTGTGTGTGTGTCTGTGTGTGTCTGTCTGTGTGTGTCTGTGTGTGTCTGTCTGTGTGTATGTGCGTACGTACGTGCCTGCGCGCGTGCGTGTGCGTGTGCGCGTGGTCGCGGTGTGTGCGTGTGCGCGTGGTGTGCGTGTGTGTGTGTGTTTTATCCTCCGTTTTTTGTAGTACTTAAGAAGACAATACCGTCGCGTCGGTAGGTTGACTGCAGTAGAAACCAATGAACTACGAATCACATGAATTGGCAGATTTCCACAAATATGTGGTTACGACGATACTAGGTCACCGATGAAGATGAGTACATGACACCATAAGCCAAATGACACTCGCCCGTACCCAAAATGGAAATTTAAATACCGCCGAGAAACGAACTTCTAGAACCATCGTCCCAGTGAAAGATCGGATTGCAATCGCAGCGGAGTCGACGACAGGGACTCAAGCAGCCACCACACTTCGCGACCATGAATTCCTCATCATACTTATAAACAAAAAAAAATCACTTGATAAATAAATTGTTCGTAATTAGATGCAATATAACTACTGTAATATTAAAAATATCATTAAAGTGGATTTTTTACGTTTTGTACTATTTAACATTGTCCACCGCTGTAGTCTTAAGGTAACATCGTTGCCTCGAACGCAGTTCCCTCAGGTTTAATCCCGCCGGAATACGTTTCCTGGGTGAGGTTTTTTCAGGGATTTCCCTTGTCTCTAAAATAAATTTCGAGAAACATTAAGAACCAAATGGTTCCCAACACCTTGTGGCCTTCACAATCATCCACATCATATTCACCTAATTTTTTATTATGACTGAATGATGCATACGTTTTAAATGTTCGTTTTGTCCCGGAGATGGCCTTGGCATTGAACTGACCACTTATTCAAGGATGACCTCCATGTATTTTATGTTGTCAAAGAAGTTTGTATGATCTAGAGTTGAAAATCCTCTCTCGATAGGTCGGTTCTTATGAGGATCGTATGGCGTTGGTCATGTAAAAAGGGAGAGGTTAAAGTAAGGTAGAGAGAGAGAATATTTAAAATTGGTTCGACTTTTAATGCAATGTATATCTTACTTCATTGCTTGAGTGGAAAATAAGGTCCTATCACCCTACATCTCCCAATTTAAATAGAAAATTATTATTATTATTATCATTATTATTATTATTATTATTATTATTATTACTATTATTATTATTATTATTATTATTAGCCAATGGAAGAAAAGTAATAGATTACGCAGTATATGTACACCCTTAGACAAAAAATGAGACATCTCTTGATTCTATCAACCGATCGGGGAACTTCGTGAGCACTCGCAGAAGCCTTATTCACATTAACACGTTTTCAGTAATTGTACTGTGTTGTTTGCTAGTTAACGCAGTGCACACTCAAGTAACATCAAAGAGATAGCTTGTCTTTGTGTGTTTCCGTGGTCGAGCGGTTTAACACACAACTGCGTTCGTAACCTGACGGGTTCGACTCCCGTTCTACTTTTTTTTTACTGAATGTTAGGATAACATTTCGCCTGCAATATAGTTTCATATTTAATTTTATATTTGAGGTTTATGGCTTTAATGCACACACAAAACACATAAATGAAAACCTTCTAATAATTAAATGATGAAGGAAAGAATATCTTCTAATATGAAAAACTTTAACAAAAACAAATTCAATATCGGGTGTATGATCCTCAGCATCTATTGCCGCCCTCAATCTGCGGGGCATTGATGCAAAAATTTCTACAGGCACGTGGACGATCGGCTAGAGCATCCCAGGCGTCTTGAAATTTGTGCCCATAAGCCATCTTTCGTTTTTCGTGCATCTGCAGGCCAATTAGAGATCATCTCTATTTTCATCTTAGCCCATACATTTTCGATTGGATTCAACCTGGTGAACAGCGAAATTTGATTTGCCTTCTCCTTCAACAATGAAATCAAATTTCGCTAAACATATATCAGAAAGTGGCCACACTTTCAACAATATCGATAATACAATGTAATAAATTATACACAGATAAAACAACAGACACAAAATTAACATTTTACAAGAAATCGAAATTATCAAGAAGGCCAAGAATACAAACATTCTCAACGAAAATGTGTCTAATAAGCAAAACCCTCTATTAGACATACAGTTAATTCAATACTACTGCAACAAATCCAGAAGATGAAGCATGCATCGAAAGGCCTAGAGTGAAATCAACGAAAATTTTAGATAGTTGAGGAAGACGGTAGTATACAAGGTAAAAATAAATAGTAGTTTAAACAAACTAAAACAACACGCTTTATTAGAAAACCGAACTAAAAAATGAAAAATAATTTTATTTTCCAAAACGCTTGGGATAAAATTAAAGTGGTCAACAAAAAAAATAATCTCCAACACATCTAGAATAACACTAGAGTTATCTACAAAAACAATAATTTTAATATCAAAAGCGTGAGGTGCTCTATAGCAATTAATATTTATATTTGATAATAAACAGATATTTCTAAAAGTAAAGTCTCTAAGAAGAAAACGTAAAAACCATAAAAATCACCAAACGCTTTTGATGGAATTTTTTTTTGTAGATGACTCTAGTTTTATTCTAGATGTGTTAGAGATGATATTTTGTTGACCACTTTAATTTATTTCCCAAGCGTGTTGGATATTAAAATTATTTTTTTTATTCTTTAGTTCGGTTTTCTAATAAAGCGTGTTGTTTTAGTTTTTTAAACTATTATTTATTTTTCATCTTTTAGTTTGGTTATCTAATAAAGCGTGTTGTTTCAGTTTTTAAACTATTTTTTTTTATTTTTAGTTTAATTGTCATAAACCGGAATCCCATGAAAATTTAATTGCTTAATATTTTTCTATAAAAATTCTCCGGCCCGGATTTGGACCAGCGACCTATTAATTGCTGAAATTATATACCACTACAGTCCACCGCTCTACTAACGGAGTTCTCATAACGATTGACTAAAAAGTCGATAAGTCCACAAGCTATTACACAGGTTTTTATTTTTTTGATTTTCCGATGATTCTGGCCAGGACTTTAGAAACAAATTATGAAATTATTGTATTGTCATGGGTCCTTTACAAGTATACAAAGTTTCAAGTAGATCCAATGATTTTTAAATGGATGAAAATCATGTTCAAAGATTCCGTTACATAGAAACAGGATCGTTACATAGACAGATACAGGTCAAGTTAATATAAAGCATGTAAAAATATATAATTTAACATTGATACAACCTCCACGGCATAAAAAAATTATGAACTTAAAAAGTTTAGATTAATTCAAATTTCGAAATAAAATGTATTTAATTCATAAAACGTTTTAATACAAATATCACGAAAAAAAACTGCGTAATTGAAGACGCGAACCCGCGATCTTAAAACAGAATCAGTGACCGCATGCTTTACCGCTGAACTATCAGGACACGTAGGAGGGTCTTCAGTTTATGCCACATAACACAGTAGCTCAGGGACTGCACAATTATGACTAGTTTCCTAGTTTGAACCCAGCGCTGTGCCGAGTATGACTTAGAAGAAATGTACATTCAAGAGATGACTCATTTTTTGTCGAACGCTGTACAATAATACGAAAATTACAAATTCTTTATTTTCTCATAAATATATTCACAACTACACAAGGAGTGCAAGAGACTAAATCTATCATAGACTATGTGTTTGCAAACACAAAAATGTCATGATGGTACATCATTATACAGATGTATAAATATTGGAAGTTAACATTACCTACTTATATAAAAATAGTAATAGCTACGAAATAGGAAAGTACACAAGAGCAGGAAATTTAAATCCACAAGACATTTAAAGTGCATATACTTCAAGAAGAGAGTATACGTCAATTGTACCAGAAATGGATAAAATCGTTACATTAAATAGAAACAAATTGGTACCAATGTCAATAAAAATGGGAAGACGTAAAAGAGAAGATTACAAAAACTGCAAATGAAGTCATTAGGACAGAAATAAACATTACAACAAAAGAGGTATTAATGTATGGAGTGAAGAAATAGCACAAATTGTTAAAGTAAAGGAAAAGTCATGTCTGAAATATTTACAAAAGACAAAAAACAAAAAATATAATAGATTGTAAAAGGAAAAGTATAATTGTAAATAAATACATCTAAAAAATAGTAAAAATCCTTGGATATTTTTACGTGAATAATATGAAAAACAGTCTAGGCTTACATTGAGAACAGAACTTTGTTTACAACGCACTAAAATACCTTAAGAAATTGAGGAAAATAATTAAAATTTAAACCTACTAACAGAAAAACAATGGCACTGTGTTTCAACAACGGTCAACAAGTACGAACCTAATGCATTATGCTGATGATGGGACTAGTCCTGAAAGGCCTACAGAGTTTTAAAGCAAGTTAAGTTGAGGAGAAGGAAGTACAAGGTGGCTATTTTATAGTTTTAATCATATATTATATTACTTAAAATTTAATAAAACAATGGCGGATTTAAAACAACTATATGGAACGGAACACTGTAACTTAACCAAAAACTAGGAAAGAATAACAGAAACTTCAGAAATGAGGTTCTTGAGGGATATGGCTGGCTATAGAATAGCAGATCGAAAACGTAGTGAAGTAATACGAACAGATCTAAGTAAATTAAAATTGCTAGACAGGATTGCACAACACAGAGGGAACACATCAATAACAACAGCATCCCGAAACACATTCTTCATTACAGACCACTTGGACGAAGAAGACCCACTAAAAGATGGACAGACCAATTCTAACTTGAAAACGGAACAGATCCTAAGGTCTAATCCATGATGCTGATGATTATATTATTATTATTATTATTATTATTATTATTATTATTATTATTATTATTATTATTATAATGACCCAGATATAATAAGAACAGTTAAGTCTCGTAGACTGCGATGGGCAGGACATGTTGCACGTATGGGGAATGAAAGACTTGCATGGAAGCTTCTTCTAGGAAAACCAGAGGAAAAACGCCCAGTTGGTAGACCAAGAATGGGGTGGGAGAATAACATTAACTATGATTTGAGGGAAGTGGATCACACAGGGAATGATTGGAAAGCATTAGCTCAGTATAGCGTTGTATGGAGAACTTATGTCCGCGCGGCCATGAACCTACGGATTCGATAGTGCCAGTGTGTAAGTAAGTATTACTATTGTTACTACTATTGTTACTACTATTACCATCACCACCACCACCATCACCATCACCACCGTCACCGCCGCCACCACCACCGCCGCCATCACCACCGCCGCCGCAGCCGCAGCCGCCGCCGCCGCCACCATCACCACCACCACCACCACCACCACCACCACTATTACCACCATTATTACCACCGCTATTACTATTATTATTATTATTATTTCATTATTTTCTATTATTATTCTTATTATTTCATTATTATTTATTATTATTATTATTATTATTATTATTATTATTATTATTATTATTATTATTATTATTATTATTATTATTATTATTATTGCCTATAGAAACCACTGATGAGTTCAGAAATCATTCAGTCTCTCTATTGATTATTGTTTTCATATAACTGAACCCAGTTCACATCATAGGTACCCAGTCCTAAAGTTCAAACCAAATATATCCACCTAGTTATACTAATTCTTCTTATAATAGGCCCTATATATTTTTTGCAAGGCAAAAATAATTTGTCGATAATATTTTTGACATAATTTCTGTTGTTATTCATTCGATCTATATTGACTTCTCATTTCAATGTAATGTATCTGTCGACCGTGGCGTAGTCGGTCCCTACCTTCCACTCCGGCGACCCGGGTTCGATTCCCGGCGGGGTAGGGTGGATTTTAAATCTCCACCTTGGGTCTGGGTGCGTGTCCTGTCTTGTGTTTGTATGTGTGAATACGATAAAAAAGGTTAACAAAGGTAAAACAAAAAGAAAGAACAGTGTAAACAAAAGAAAACGACAAAGAAAGAAATTAAAAATAAAATAAAATAAACTTAGGTTATAATAACCATGGTAATATGAACAGTGATATAAATTACGGAGGTCTTTATCGAGAAGGTCCCTCGTTTCTCCACATCGATATATAATGTTATAAATATCTCATATTAATAAAAAATAGAAAAAATAGATAACGAGATGCAATATGTTCATATTTGTAAGCCAAATAACTCAGAACTATTCACTTCCTCCTACTCTGGTATGGTGTAGTAACAATACGTTTGTATTTTATGAAGTTAACAAAGGTTTGTTTATAGAATGAACGTGTTTCTTCACACTCTGTTTTTTTATATTGTACTACGTTATATCGAGAATATAATTTTAACCTTTTTCATTAGAGAACAATGTTAAATTTCAAAGGAAAGTTTCTTTAGTAATTGTACAAACTCCATATGGCAGGCTTATTCGTCTTACTAAATTAGATTCTTGGACATTTTTGAGGTAATCAGATAACAGAAGGAAAAATCGCGTAAAATGTATGAGTTAGGCCTAGCAGCTTTTATATTGTCTATGTTGCTATTTATAATTCAAAATTGAAATTATATAAGAATAAGTCATTTTGGACCTTAATTAGGGATTAGATTAAATTCAAACCGTGTTTTCAAAATTATATATTTACAAACTTAATAAAATCCTTCATTATTTCGCAGCATTTTAACACAAACTCCAAAAGACAAATTTTGATAATGAATTACCCCTCTGGATTAGTGAAAAGCTCATCCATGTCAGAGTGAAGAAATTCAAGAATTGATATGTAAATCGATCTTACATTCATATTATACAAGAAAAATATGGGCAATTAAGATACCCAGAGGGAGATCTGGGACTTCATGGAGATTAAAGTATTCTTAAAGTAGTATAGTAGGTGAGTAAAACAGTGACAAAACATAAGCCTCTATCGAGGATCAAACTCACACCCGCTGATATGGCTATGGCATTATCGCTACATGACGGGGAAGAGTTGAATTACAATTGTATTGAAATTGACCTTGTCTTGTAAGCCCATGTTTCCCTTAACAGAGATTTAGGCGCTCTCCTCCTACAGGGAAGAATTTGAACCATACTAATTTAGTAACACTTGTTTTCGTATAGATGTCATTTGAGTGGTCCATGGTCAGCGTTCCGCCTCATAATGACATCTAGAAAAACAAGGTAGTACTAGGACGGGAAAATTCGGTAAATTTTCTTAGAGGTATTTTCATTCAGGCATAAGGATCTTTCAGGGCCTGAAAATCTTCAGACTCGGGACCCACAGCTTAAAGTCCCTACCGCAGGATTTGCTTCTTGGATTTTTCCATCCTAAAATAATCCATCGATCCCGGCCGGGTATGAACTCCCGACCCTTGGGACCAGAGACAAGGATAAACCACCAGTCCACCGCGGCCGATATTATACATTTAAAAATTATATATTTTCCCGTTTCAAAATAAATGTTGTAGCGTTTGAGATATTTGTGACGTTGACTGTACGATAAATGTTAAAAAGAAATAAAAAACTAAAACATAGAAATAATGGAGCATCTACCAAACGAAATTCATTCTCTGCAGTACATAGGAAGCCATAACGTACAACAATGACCACAACTCTGTGTTTTAATGGGATTCTTCTGTCTGCAAGTTCTAAAACACACTGACAATGAACATCACCATAGCTTTTTAACATCGTATTCCTTTTGAATTTTCATCATGTAAATATTGTTACAATTTTTTACATTTTCTGATATTCCAACTCATACAGAGTGTCAAGGAAAAAGTGAGCAGCACTTCAAGAAGTACCCGTACGCAACTATGAAAAATCAGACCCTATTGGGTCCGAAAAGTTTGATTTTTGAATTGTGGGACCATAAGGTAATCGATTAATACTTTAGATACAACTATAACTTAATTCTTCTTTCTTCTACTTGTTCACTTCACGGGCTAGGCAATTTGCCTGTTCCGCCTCACAGTAGTTCTGTCCATCTTTTCACTGACCTTTCTAAATTCCTTGAACCTCTTGGCTTGTAGTTAATTGCTGCTTTGTTACATTCATTCTTTCTACACGTCTAAACCGTTTATCTCTATATTCCTTAAATGTATCATTCAGTGGACACATATACCTATATATATCCACCGCTGTGGTCTCGAGGTTGTCACGCAGCTGGCCCGGGTTCGATCCCCGGTCGGGACAGTTTTTCTGGGTGAGGTTTTACCGGGGTTTTCCTCACATGTAAGACAAATGTCAGGAATACTTTAAGGCCCAAACGGTCCCCGAAATCATTTAGCCATCGCAATCATCTTCATTCATATACATCTTAGATTAAGTTTAGGATTAGGGACTCACCTGCCGCAAGATTATCAACATTATCGCCCATCATATAATTCTGGCAACGTATCCCCGCCTTTCAGGCGCCCCAACCCCAGAAGTAGGTTACAATTACCGCCATTGCCAGGAGAGAATACCAGAAATGTCTAAAAAAGGACAAAATTTGTGACATTAATATATATATATATATATATATATACACCTGTTCTAATATCTTCGTTCTTTATCCGATTCAATCTTGTGCTGCCTTTTGTTCTTCCAAGGAAGTAAATTTCTACGCTTTGTATTCTACTTTGTAATTTTTTGGTCATTACGCAAGTTTCACTCCCATAAAGTAATATAATTTAATTAAATAGACTAAACGTTTTTCTATAAATATATATATATATATATATATATATATATATATATATATATATATATATATATTATACACTTGTTTGATTGTGTAGGAACGTGAAATGGGCCTAAGTCTGATATCCAATGGAACATATTTAACGCCACGAAGAAGAAGATATTGGACAGACAGCACTGCACAACACAAGAAACTGATAGATATTGGGAAGTTCGATCAAACCCTTGTAATTGATTGGGAAAGTGATGAAATGCATTTTATTTATTTACTTGTTTATTTTACCTGATGGAGTTAAGACTGTAAGGTCTTCTCTTCCACTTCACCAGGATTAAATTATACATACAGTAAGAATTATGATAAATGATATTCATGTCCCTGCCATTACAATAAATATATCATAAAAGCCTGCAAATGGTTTTTCTCCTCCAAATTATAAGTAGCCTCATGAGGGAATTATCTATCTCATAAATTTAAACTTCTGGTCGTGAATAAAGTTTCATCTATTTCAAGTAAATATTCCCAGTGCACAAAAATAGTACACCTACGTACTTTCAAGAAGCATACACGTAGAATTCAACATGAAATTAGATTGTTTTAATAAATTAAGATTTATTTAAAGTGTCACTTATTTGTGATATTCGAGCGATGATTTCTACACTGTATTAGGCTAATTCTGTGAAAAGGAAAAACAATTAAGGTAACTGCACCCCATATAGCCTAGGACTCCATATGGCCTAATGGCTATTCTTTGGTAAGTGTATGGGAATCTGAAAAATGACACTCCTGCATGTTTACCTCTGCATACAACCTATTGCTCAGTTGCTATTAGTCGTTTCATAGGAGGTTTTGGAGAGAGTTTGTATTGTTTATCTTACAACTGTTATTTTACGCAATTAACCTGCTTGTTTTACTGTACATCAACGTGATATTGTGCCAGTTGCTTGATGCGTTTGTTCTGCTTTAACTCATGTGATAAGTTTTACCAATGCAATAACATTTCTCTAATTCTATTTGTGAAAATTATTTTATTGTATCCCGGAACCAAACCCACTGGGTTTAATCCCACCAAACCAAATATGGCCAGGTAGTCATATTGAGTATATGCATTATTGACTCGTAAGCCATATTGTGTACACACATTATTGATGGTTTATTTATTTTCTGTAGTTATCACTTCAAACCCTGATAATACAAGGGATCGATTAAGCCAGGATTACCTCAATAAAGTGATAGAAGCCATAAAAATGCTCGATTATAAAGCTAAAAAAATAGTATTCCACGAAGTACTGCTCGTAGATATAACAAATCTAAATTTAAATTAAAAACTAAATTGGGAAGAAGTACATAATGGTGAGCTATCTTCTCGAATATTACAGTTGGCAGAAGTGGACTACTCATTAACAATAAAAATTTTAATTCTGTATGTCTACAGGTTCTGTAATAAAAACAATATTACACATCAGTTTTTCTAATGTTGAGTAGATTGCAAGATAAAAATTGATAAGGCAATTTTAAAGGCTAATCCTACAGTATCTATCAGAAAATTTCGAAATCTAAATCCGGCATGAGCCCAGAAATTAAATACGAGGTAGTTTTTACAAACTTAAAATGTTTTGAAGAAACTTGTATGTTTTTTTTTCGGAAAAACCCGAAAGACTGTCCAATAAGGATAAATAAGGTTGCAGATTCAATTTGCACAAAGAATCAATAGTACTCGCAAATAAGAGTGCACGAAGAGTACATATCATGGGAATGAACATGAAAAATTTAACTGTTCTGTCTTGTGGTAGTGCAAACAGGAGCGTTTATTCCTTCCTTGATCTTATTTAAAGGTAAACGCATGAACCCAGAATTTGCTGATCTTTCTGCAGTCTCTGTGTGGCCCATTACTCAAAATAGATTAATGACGAAAAAGAACTTTGTTGACTTCTTTCACCATTTTGGTCATCATAAACCTGCTGGTCGTTGTGTAGTAATTTTTTTATGAAGTCAAAAGCCAGTTGAATTATAACATAATGCAGATAACTGCTGAACAGCCTTATCACACTCAGTTGTTTAATTTTACTAATCAGTGTTCTCACAGATTAGGTATACAACATTTTTAAACCAATACTTCTTTTAATAAATTCTGTGAAACAATTTTCTCATATGAGAAAATTCCTTAAAATTAGTAGGCCTACAGTTATCAAATAATTGCACTTCGATTAATTTTCGTTAATAAATACAGTAAAACTTGCTGAAAGCGGAATCACATGGGACCAATTGTTTTTCCGATTAGACAAAATTCCGCATTATAAAAAACTGAAGCATTAATAATCGTAGATTATAGAGTACCCGTTTGTTCAAAGTTAAAAATGTATCTTAGGCGCGTATCCTAAAATCTTCGTAGTCGTCGTACTCGTCGTACTCGTCGTAGTCGTCACATCATAATCGTTGTCGTCACATCATCATCGTCGTCTCATGTCATCATGCCATGTCTTCATGTCATGTCATCCTGTCATGTCATCCTGTCATGTCATCCTGTCATGTCATCCTGTCATGTCATCCTGTCATGTCATCATGTCATGTCATCATGTCATATCATCATGTCATATCATGTCATATCATGTCACATCATCGTGTCACAACATCGTGTCACATCATCATGTCACATCATCATGTCACATCATCATGTCACATCAGCATGTCACATCAGCATGTCATATGATCATGTCATATCATCATGTCATATCATATCATCATCATTATTATTATTATTATTATTATTATTATTATTATTAATTATGATTATTATGGTTTGCGTAGTAATTTTATTTGCACCAAATCACAATATTGTACGTTTAATTTGATACACTTCACATTGTAATTAACACGCACAAATTACTATCAAACAAAAACATTTTAAAAATCATTATCCTTAAGTATGCCATATGGGATATGACATAAATAAATACCATCATAAAAAAGTAAACAAATAAACAAAACTTTTGTAGGCCTACGCAGTGTGAGCTGAATAAATTGTTGTACATAAAAAATGAATGAATGAATGAATGAAGAGATGGATGATACGTCCTTCTTAAAATAGTATTTTAAAGTTTAGAAAAACTTTGTTAGAGATTTGAGAAATATTGCACATAACAAGATCAGCTTAGGGGAGGGCAGCGGGAAATGGAGCAAATTTTCCTCTTGGTTAGAGTAAATAACGAGCAGAAGTATCTGCTGCTGCGTCTACTATAACAAGGACCATGAAATCCTATATATAAAAGAAGTTAGGGTAGTTAAGCTTCACATACTGATATAATATCTTCTAACAAATATCTAATTCCTGATAACTTACATAATAACCTAACACATACAAATGTTATTATTGATATTTCATTAATGTATAATCATCATCATTAGATAATATGCGTTATATAGTACATGTATATCTAGGTGTTTAGTCTATAAAGTATGCGCATAAACTCCAAAACGAACGTCATATTTTACCTTAAATTTTGAATCTTTTATAATTGCCGAATCTGCAACAATTTTTTAAGACTTTCAGATGATTCACCACCTACATCCAGTGTTCTTCTAGAATTAAAAAAAAAGTTATATAGGGTGGAGAAACTCGGAACCAGATAGATCATGTATTAGTGGACAAACGCTGGTATACTAGCAACATCGATGTTAGATCAGTTAGAGGGACAGACTGCAATTCGAATTATCATCTGGTCAGTGTGAAAATCAGACAACGGCTATCGCTTATGAGAGGAACAAACGCTAAAGATGATTCTCAAAAATTTGAATTAAAAAACTTTATAAATGATGAAATGCGGCAAGAATACCAAATCAAAATTGCTAATAGATTTGAAGTACTGGAATCTTCAGATGACAATGTGGCAAACGAAGAAGAAACTGATATAAATGAAGAATGGGAGGCTATAAGAGATACTATTAAATTGTCAACAACAGAAAGCATTGGTTATTAAAAGAGGCAAAACAAGAAATTGTTTGATGAGGAATGTGCCGACATTCTACACAAAAGAAAACCAGCAAAAATGAAATGGTTACACGAGCCAAATGAGGTAAATTTAGAGCAATTGGGTAGTATTAGATGGGAAACCACCAAGGTACTAAAGAGTAAAAAGAGGGAATATATGAGAGAGAAGATTAATGATCTTGAAATGAATTCTAAAAGTAGGAACATTAGAGAATTATATCAGGAATTAGGATAGAGAAGAAACGGGTTACACGCTAGAACAAACATAATTAGGAATGAAAATGGGGAAATGATTGCAGATTCCAGGAGTATATTAAATAAATGGAAAAGTTACTTTAATCAGCTATTAAATGTACATACAGAACTGGGCATTGAAGAGGATAAGTTACAGACAGTAGAACTGCTAATCACAGAACCAAGTGCATTAGAGGTTGAATTGGCGTTAGAAAAATTGAAGATGTATAAAGCACCAGGTTCGGATGAGATCTCAACAGAACTGATAAAATCAGGGGGAGAAAAATTGATGGACAAGATACACCGGTTGCTTAGTATGATTTGGGGAAAAGAAGCTCTTTCAGATGATTGGAAAGAATCGATTATCGTACCAATTTATAAGAAAGGAGATAAAAGTGATTGCAACAACTACAGGGGCATCTCATTACTTTCAACTTCGTACAAAATTCTAACAAATATATTAGTAAGCAGACTTACTCCCTACATTGATGACATTCTAGGAGATCATCAATGTGCTTTTACAAGAAACAAGTCTAAAACAGATCAGACTTTTAGTATAACACAAATTTTAGAAAATAAATGGGAATATAATGGTACTGTACATCAACTATATGTAGACTTGAAAAAAGCATATGATTCAATTAAGAGGGAGAAGTTATATAGTATCCTGCTGGAGTTCGGAATTCCTGAAATGTTAGTTAGACTTATGCGAATGTGTCTAAATGGCACAAAGAGTAGGGTGCGTGTAGACAAACAGTTTTCGGACACCTTTGAAATCCAGATTGGGTTGAAGCAAGGAGATTCACTATCTCCTCTAGTATTTAATTTTGTACTAGAGCATGCCATTAAATCTTTAGAGGATGGGGAAGGCCTACAACTCAATGGTACTAATAAGCTGTTAGTTTATGCTGATGATGTAGTACTATTTGCCGATAACGAGAAAATACTAAAGGACAACACGCACGTACTATTGAGTAACACTAAGGAATTGGGACTGGAAGTAAATATGAATAAAACTAAATATATGGTCACACATAGAAATGCATTATATAATGCAAATGGACAGCTAATGACAAATGAGGGAAATTTTGAGGAAGTGGCTGAATTCAAATACCTAGGAACAATAATCACAAATAAGAATGATATGCACAAAGAAATTAAACATAGGCTCAATTCTGCAAAAGCGCGCTTTTATGCATTGCAGAGACTTTTGATGTCCCAACTCCTTTCAAAAACTTTAAAATGAAAATATATAAAACTATAATTCTACCAGTTATATTATATGGGTGAAAAAGATGGACTCTTACTTTATGGGAGGAAATGAGATTACGAGTTTTTGAGAATAAAGTTCTTAGGAAAATTTTTGGACCAAAGAGAGATGAACAGACAGGTGAATGGAGAAGACTACTTAACAATGAACTACATGGTCTTTATAGGAAGCCAGATATAATAAGAACAGTCAAGTCTCGTAGACTGCGATGGGCAGGGCATGTTGCGCGTATGGGGAATGAAAGACGTGCATGGAAGCTTCTTGTAGGGAAGCCAGAGGGGAAAACGCCCAGTTGGTAGACCAAGAATGAGCTGAGAGAACAACATTAATTATGATTTGAGGGAAGTAGATTATACACGGAATGATTGGAAAGCATTAGCTCAGGATAAGGGATGTATGGAGAGCTTATGTTCGCGTGGCCATGAACCTACGTGTTCGATAGTGCCAGTGAGTAAGTAAGTATAGGAATCACATTTCAATAGGACATGAAAATGAAGTAAGGCAGTTTGTGTCAAATAAGAAATGTTTATTGCATTTACGAAGCCGTAAATTTCTCAATAGGCAAAGAAATACTCGTTTTACGATAAAAATGTATTATTATTATTATTATTATTATTATTGTAGTTAATTGTTTATTCTTGTCGTTATTATTGTTATTGTAATTATTATTGTTATTATTATTATTGTTATTGTAATATTATTATTATTATTGTTATTGTAATTATTATTATTATTGTAATTATTATTATTATTATTGTAATTATTATTATTATTGTTATTGTAATTATTATTATTATGATTATTATTATTATTATTATTATTATTATTATTATTATTATTATTATTATTATTATTATTATTATTATTATTATTAGTGTGTATTATTGAAATATAAATGTCTAAAACATTTAACGGTAAACCCCATATGAAATCGGCAAAAAATATAAAAACTGAACAAATCTTCAAAATTTTTATAATCTAATAAGGCGAATGTGATACTGGTGATTATGATGGCCAAATGGTGCTTGAGGACCTTTGGGCCTTAAAATTCCCTGACAAGTATCTTACAAGTTAGCAAAACCCTCATCCAAGAAAGTTGTCCCGACCGAGTATCGACCTCGGGACCGCTGCATGACAAAGCAAAAGCTACCTCCAAACCACAGGGGTGGACATAATTATATGATATATACATGCATAGTAATTCTGCCCGAAGGCAGGTACTTCACTGCAATCATAGCATTTCCATGCTATTCTTGCAGCTTTACTAGGGAATTCTAGGTGTGGTAGCTTCCCGTTGCTTTCCACACCGATGAAGGATGATGATGATAATAATAAGGATGGTGATGATGGCCATATGATTTCGGGGACCGTTTGGGTCTTAACGTTTTCCTGACATTTGTCTTACAGGTGAGGAAAAACCCCGATGAAAACCTCACCCAGAAAAACTGCCTCGACCGTGGATCGAACCCGGGCCTGCTGCGTGACAAGGCAGCACGTTACCTCGAGACCGCTACCTCGGTGGACATCTATGCCTTTATAATATCTAATATGTGTGTCCTTATGGTGTTGAAGAAGAAGCCTATATAGTTGATGAAGGTAGTCTCGTTGTCCCTCACGAACGACCACAACTGAAACTCTTCTCTAGGAAAGTTTCCAAATATGCACGTGGAAGATTAACGTGTCGTTAAATCTCATTGCGCAACAAAGTTCGGAAAATAAAGCAACGCAATGCATTAGATTCGTAACATAAACAGTTTGTTGAATACTGAAGTTAGAAATAACGATGAGCTGCCATAAGAGTAAAACGAATATTTTGTCATTCAATTAGCGTAATTAGTAATAATTTTCTCCAGGAGACTAAGAACTTCAGTGAGAACGAATCACTCATTTCTTAGACAGGAAATAACTAGAAAGTTTCGGTAGTGTACTGAGTAATAGCCGGGTATAGAATAGTTGAATGTTGATAAATCTACGTGGCCTTATACAGACGAAACAAAAATGACTAAAAGAATATAAGACCTTCAAAGCCGTAGGCAGACATAGAAGAATAAATTATCATAAGTAATGCCACGAGTGATTTCCAAATTATCGATAAATTCACGACTCACGAAGTGAGGAGTGAATTTATCTAGAGAATTTGGAAATCAAGAGTGGCATTTGTTAGGACTATTTAACGAATAAAATTAAGCTGTTTACTCACAAATCATTATTTAACTGTAGTTATTTCAAAATATTTATATATTTAATGCAAACGGCGATGTTTGAAAACAAATGAGAAACGATAGGTACGCTTCTACTGCTTCTTTTGTTTATCACTGCAACCAGATCATACTATTTATTGCCAAAGGAATGCAATATTGTAAGAATGCTCTCTAGTGGAGAAAAAATGAAACATCAATCTGTATATTAATTCATTTCTGATGTCGTATGATGTAAATATTACAATTATATTTTTCTGGATTATTACCTGGGAAAAAATACATTTAAGAAAGTCAAACAGTGGTTTCTTTTTTGGTGGTATAATAAATTGCTACAAATGTTGACATGTATGCACTATATATACAATCTGGTAGCCGTATTTCTTATAGGCTCAGTCACTGCAAAATAACGGTCAGACCTGTTCAGAATATTAAAAACGAGGAGCTTTGTTTAATATATGGTAATTATAACACTGATAAATATTTCGTGAAACACGACTCTGATTGGTTGTAAAACAGAAATCATTGAAACGTGATTGGTCATTGACTCCCATTTGGGGCATGAGTTAAATAGTCATAAGTAATGCCACGAGTGATTTACAATTTATCTAGAGAATTTGGAAATCGAGAATAGCATTTGTTAGGACTATTTAACGAATAAAATTAGGCTGTTTACTCACAAATCATTGTTTAACTATAGTTATTTTAAAATATATATATATATATATATATATATATTTAATGTAAACGGAGATGTTTAAAAACAAATCAGAAATGTGAGGTTATATTCATTCACTGCTGCTTGATCATATTATTTATTGCCAAATAAGATCGCAATATTGTAAGAGTGTACCCAAGTGGAGAAATAATAAAACACATCAAACTATATATCATAATCAACATTACGGGTTATTCATTTATTTTTTAGTAAACAACTCAGTAAAGTCAAGGAATCTTTTCATTATTTGCCATATTCAATGTATTTGTTGGAGAAAAATAATGCTTTGACCTGTTCAGAACATTAAAAAAGGGGGATCTTTCTTTATCACAAAAGCAGGAGCTGATAAAGAGCGAGGTGAAACACGACTGTCATTGGTTGTAAAACAACGTTTATTGAAACTTGATTAGTCATTGACTAGCATTTTGTGGTTTGAGTTAAATAGTCTGCATAACTGTAGGCTGCGAAGAAGAATACAGAACCCACATAGGCGTAGGCAGACGAAGAATTCAATCAAGCATAAATCAGGATAGCCTAACTAATGTGTAAATAATGACCTAAATAACCGTAAGCAGCAGAGAAAAATCAATGATAACTAAAATAATTGCCTGTAGGCAGGCGAATAAGAATAAATCATGACTAAATTAAATGTACTTGATTGTAGGTAGGCGAAGAAGAATTAATTACCTACACGGCAAACGAAGAACATTTCCTAGCATAACTCGAGGAAAGCTATAGTTGGTTGCCGGTCAGCTAATCTGAAGACTGAGCGTAGCTGTAGAATGATTAGTAGTAACTAATGCTCCAAAAGACGATTGTGGGCGACGCCTACCCAACACTGACGAGAGAGAAAGTCTCTACGAAACCGACCGACCGAATAACGTAGATTGAACTAGTTTAAAGTCGCTATATCGAATTCAATATCGTGATAAAGAACTGACGTAGGTGCAATGGCAAATCTACAAAAAAAAATGTCTAAATTTATATTCCCGGTGTAATATAAATAATGAATATAATTATAATTCTGAATATAAAGCCATAAGTAAGCATTATTTACATAATAGAAATTGTGAACACTAATCCAAATATTGAAATAAATACATAAATAAATGTAAATACCGGGTGTACATAAAAGAATATAGCGATTTTAAAGGTGTTGAATTAAACTTTAACTAACTATGAGAAGAACAAAACTCGTGTTAAATGAAAGAATAACATCTCCAGTTTACATCATAAGTTCATAGGTGTTCAATGTGAGCCCCGTTTGTTACATGACACACATCCAACCTGTAGACTAATTCTTCCCATACATTAATAAGGATGTATGGATTGAAGGCTGCAACAGCTTTTCGAATCCTGTCTCTCAACTCGGATAGGTTAACAGGCAAAGGAAGCACGTAGACTCTGCCCTTTACAAAACCTCGAAAGAAAAAAATCGCATGGGGTGAGATCCGATGATCTAGGAGACCACTGTCATCTGGACGATGACGTCCAATCCAGTAATGGCAGTGTGGAAGGTCTTACGAAACGTTTCTTGTACGTCCCTACCGTTTATAATTGTTACAGGCTCTAAAGCCTACTGATTAGACCGACTTTGCACTTGAAATATTGCAGCAGCAACATTCTCCTCAGACACTCTTGGTCATCCCACACTTTTGCCTTTACACAGACAACCGGACGTTGCGAACTGATTATGCCATCCTGTAGTTGCCATAGAAATAAAACAAAAGAACGCCCTCCGCTAACTCACGGAACTAAAACTATCTTCTTTGCTGTTTCTTTTCAGGCTACACCCAACTTTCTACGCCACATCTGAATGATAATATTATTACTAATATATTTTTTATGCACACATTGTATGTAGCGATTGATACGACGTCCGTAGGAAATTTACAATACCTGCATTTAAGTTTGTTAATTTTTAAAGCGGAAGACATGTGCAGATAACACCTAGGCTAGTACATATCTACTGTACGATGATTATATTAATTTCCTCATTGAATATGAGATTAATCAATGACGATGCCGGCTACAAGGAATCTCACACAACCACATGGTACAGATCAAATTAAATGGATGAAATAAGTATAGAGCAATTGTGGGATGAAATTCTTGCAAGGGAAACGTAGGAACTGTAAGAAAAACGTGCTCTCGCTCCATGCATCCAAATCACGAATACCAAATGAAATGACCTAGATGAGAACTGCCGACACGCAGGTGTCTACATATATGTCTACACTTTCGCCATGGAGCCGCCCCCTTGTTGATCAAAAGAGTACGTGCATGATCCAAAGTTAAAAATCCATACCGACAGGTGTTTCTGTAGGATCTGAGAGGCGTGAAGCAATTAAAATCCCTACCAAACGACGTAGATTTAACAATGCAGAGAGAGAAAAATCTAATTTAAATTAATGAAATTATGAGTGTGATGATATGAACCCTGGTAATGAAATTATAAGCCAGCACTGATTGGGGAAAACTAGGATAAACCCCTTACAAGTTGATCAGCCCAGGGATTTAAACCATGCTCCCCGGATTAGGTTCACGTACATCAAACGCTACTATCTAATCCAACTACATTTATTCAATTTTCTACTTCGACAAGTCACATAATATGATACTCTAATACCATACACGGTTGGGTCTACACAAAAAGCATACTAAACCAATGTGAGAGTATTAGGCTATATGATTTCTCAAGAGTTGCAGGGTTATTGTTGTTATTCAGGGATTTTGTAACTCAACCGGCTTCACGTTCTCAATCTCCATACTTCTCGGTCAAAGAAGTCGTTCTAAAGAATTAACTCTTCAACCTTTTTTGGTACCATGATCTTTATTGGTTTTGTCCAAATACCCCTTCCGACTGGTGTCCATTTAAAATGCTTTTTTTAGGTCATCGTTGTTGGTTGCATCCTCGTTAAGTGTCCACCATTTTAATTCCATCTTTTCAAATCTCTCACATTTTCCTCTACTCCCATCCGTCTCCCAATCCCTTCATTCCAGATTCTATGTAATCTTGACACCCCTCCACTCCTCACATATATAATTAATGTCAACTGCTACACGTACATAAAAGTAGATTAATGTTGAGAATCTGGTGGCCAAAAACATATCAAACTAGGAATTTGTGCAGGATAACATCACAGGATATTAAATATCGCAAATGGACTGAACACACTCTCAGAAGGGACTATACAGTGTGCCAAAGAAAGCGCCGGAATGGAATCCACAGGAATTTCCTAGGAAAAGAGGAAGATCAAAAATTACATGCTCAGCACTGTAACAATAGAAGTTGAACAACAAGGGAAAAGTTGGAATTAAGTCAGGAATTTGGCAAGAAAACAGAGTCCGGTGACGTGTTTTCACAAAGGTCCTATTCTTCCAAGCGGATTGATAGGAACTACCTTTACTTCTACAACTTATAAACTACTTTCATATGTTTTATTCACAACCCATACTTCACTGTTGTAGCATAAAATATTATTTTATTACCATATGCTTTTTGTGCTCCTGGAATTATTCTTATCCCACCATATTGAATTCAAGGATCCTAATGCATGTCTTGCCTATTTAAACCGTATTGGAAATCTACAGATTCAATTCGCTCTTTTGTAATCATAGTGCCCAGTTATTTAAATGTGTTCACCAGTTTCATTGACTCTCCCTCGGAAATTAATACCTAATATTCATCATTTGAATTCATTACTACGCCGTAGCTTAGTGGTTAAGGCACTGCGCTACAAGCCGGAAGGTCGAGGGTTCGAGTCCCGGTGGTGTCAGGATTTTTAAACTGACCCAAACCTTCTGGCGGCACTATGGCCTGGGGTCGACTCAGCCTCTAACTGAAATGAGTACCAGACGCTTGTTCTGGGGTAAAGGCGGCCGTCACGCAGGGCTGACAACCCGGCTGACATCAAGTGCCGATTGTCAAGAAAAGTGGGAGCCTTAACCCTCCTACTACCCAAGGGCCTCCTGAGGCCTGTAGTGGGATCACTTTACTTTACTATATAAATATATTAAGTTTCATTCTACAATCCTTATCTGAAGAGTTTCACTCTCCTTGGTTTAAAACAAATAAAATTCCAAATTTAAATTACATTTCGTTTCATTTCATAGTGTGTCATGCATGTCGGCCGGCATCAGTGTTATTCTCAGACTTTCAATGTAACGGTCTTCAACACATCTCTCATTCCTCGACCCGACCCTGAGTCGGACACGAGTTAAGAAAGGAAGGTCAATAATCTCAATGACTGACATAAGTTACGGATACAGTTATGGCTTAATCACAACTGTAACCTAAAAAAGTTATATAGGCCTAATAGTATTATTACTTTATTTTACATACCATCAAATATTTCTAAAATAATATAATTTATTAGACTTACATGTATTTAAACTTCCAAAAAAAAACATTTATTTTGTATAAATTAGCTGTTAAAATCTACTACATTCATATTAACATTTTACAATAATAAAAAATAATAATAAAAATAATATGTTATTATGTTTTAAATGTATTAATCTATAACAAATTGGGTTTAAAATTGTATGAACGTCTAAAAATGTTATTTCTTAGGATCACTTAGTACGAAGAGTTTCGCCAGTTCATCAGAATATCATCAACAAATTGTATAGTAAATATTTTATTCATAAACTCCATGGAGCGACAGGCCTAGAAGTCTCTTGATCTTCCGGCTGGCTGCTGGTCTCATATGCACCTGTGTAAATCACAGAGACGGATGACCTTCTAACCGATATAGGGGTGAAATGTGGTCAGGAATGTAGAGACCTCCAGTCGTTATAGCTGATTTTCTCAACCTGGAGCCACTTCGTATTGTAGCTACCGAAAATCCTCAGGGTGATGAATGGGTGCTGTTCCATACTGGCCGAAATTTCATAAAAAATGTCTTCCCCATAGGGGATTCGACCCTACGCAAGTCCCCTTAAACCGCTCGATATGTCGTATACCTAGTGGTTTGGTTGATTTAAGCGTTAATGGTTTTATCTCCGTTGGTTAAGTAAATAGTTACTAATAACGAGCATAGCATATAATTCAGGAAAATAAATTACCATAAAAAGAAATAAAATATTGTATTTTGTTCGTATTTTTCACAATTTTAAGAGATATTTGATAATTTGTGACAATTTTGTAGGAATACAACTTCAATAGTTAAGCGTCATGAAGCTAAATAGTCCTTCTGTAAAGTATCACCCCCAAAAGTAATTTTGTATTCTGTGATATGAATTTTAAATAAGAGTTAAATATATGATAAAATAAATTTGCATATTTATTCTATACTTTTCTTTAAGAATCAAAACTCTGCTGACTGGTGTATAAATACTTGGCCTCAATTGAATCAATTATCTTAATTTATATTAACTAGACTCATTTTTACCCAAATAAATCACCCATCAACGTAGAAAATATTAAAGGTCTGTCCAAGCATACCAAATGTGTATGATATATGAAACCGAAGATTCAATGAAGATTCGCTATGTCTTCTAGCCTGAGGCAATTGAATTAAGTTCATATCTCCAGTATCCAGATCCCTAAGATTCTTTCGAATATAATCATTTCACCTACGCATAGGTCTTCCTAATGGTGTTTCCCCAGGAATTTTTCAATAAAAAATGGAAAAATGTTTGTGACTTTTATGCCATTTTTATTAAAATGTTCTCTTTTGTATATAGACCCCTGCTTTTCCATGTTTCTTCACTTAATCATGTAATTAAAAACATCTTCAGGACATTAAAGACCTGCTATAATTCTTGCATCATAACATTATTATGAAGTTGTTAATTACGTGAAGTATAATCACAAAATCTCTGTTTTATTTTTTTGTATTGTTTATTATTCCTAAGTTTATGAAAATAAACCATTAAAAAAAGGAATTGTTTCAGTGATCTCACTAAATTTTCTAGAGAATTAGAAATAATTCACAAAGACCATAAATAATATTATTATAAGATTATACTTATTAAATTTCATGAACCTACTAACAGAAATGACATAGAAAATTAAAACCATCAGTCATCTTGAGCAGAGAAAGGAAAGAAAATAGAAAAGCGTTTGGTGGAGTTAAAAAGAAAAATAATAAAAAGATAATCGTGGTAGAGTCAGGGCGCGTAGAGTCATATCGCGGAGGTCAGCTGGATTTTCTCGTATCAGTGGACATGTTTACGAGAAGGCCGTGGAAACCATGGCCTCCCCCAGCTCACAAATCTGTCTGGCCACTACCGTCTGCTTCCCAGATCAAAAATATACAATGGAAAGGATTTTCAGTGGGAAAGCTTTAATAGAGAACTTCTCTTTCAACGGAAATTTCATTTCATGAAGCATACCCAACACGTCCAGCAATAATTATCCATTCCCTTTGTGTCATCGATTTATAATTTCCTTCTGTTCTACCAATATCCATTCGTATAATTCCAATGTTTACTCGAAATTCAGTGAATAAATCCCTCTATATAAAAAGATTTCAGAATGTATCATTCCGTTTGAGAGATTTAAAACTTTGTAAAAGTAATAATTTGTATTCTAATTATTTAAAGTTAACAAATATAAATGGAGTTTTTAACAGATAAAGGGAACCTGAATCATCCATATTTAGGTCCTTATAGTTTTTCCATTACTAAAGTGAGCGGTTTATTTCATGACAGATAAGGCGAGACTGTTGAAGCATTTACCAATAGCTTGATTTCTCCGCCTCATAGTGTTATCTCGTTGAGACCCAGCAACACATCACTGTTGAAATTTTTCCTTAAGCACGGAAAGCTTGATATTGATGGATAGATCTATGTTCTGGGGAAAGCTCATTTTTTACCTTCATAGTTGTAAAAATCCCTTGTTTTTAATTACCATAGTTCCAGATACATAACTATATTTTTTCATTAAAAACAGGTAATATTGCAGAATGCTTATTGCATGTTATTCTGTAAGACTGTGTTTATACGAAGAAAGAGACATGTACGTTTACTATAAAACTAAAATAGATAAGTATACATAATATTATGGTTAAGTTTAAATGTTAAACTATAGAGTTAAGGAAAAGGAGAAGTCTGGCATCACTAGGATTATATACAATGTAAGTTATGTTTTCATAAATCATAGATTTACTACTCACTCACTGGCACTATCGAACCCGTAAGTTTATGGCCGCGCGGACATAAGCTCTCCAATGGCTTTCCAATCATTCCCTGTATAATCTACTTCCCTCAAATCATAGTTAATGTTGTTATCCCACCTCATTCTTGGTCTACCAATTGGGCGGTTTCCCTCTGAAGTTTCCATGCACGCCTTTCATTCTCCATACGTGCCCCATGTCCTGTCCATCGCAGTCTACGAGACTTTACTGTTCATATTATATCTGGCTTCCTATAAAGATCATGTAGTTCATTGTTATGTAGTCTTCTCCTCTAGATTTATAAGGAAGAAAAAAATGTTGAACCAACACTGCAGTACTAAACAAAAATGACGCACTCGTTGCAGCATTAAATAAAGAAGAAGAAGTGCACAAATATTTACCACTTCACTCAGAGTTATTTGAAGGTATGTGTAAAATAATTACACTTAGCAAAATATAATGCATATAAATATTACAATAATGTTACCTCGCAAATATATATAAAAAATTGGATGTTCGTAGATCAAACCCAAAATTGTGTAGGGAGGGAGGGAGGCTTGTTGTAAATTAAGGCTAATAGGATTACTTTTGCCAAACAGACCTAATAAATTACTTATATTAACTTCTGAATTAGTTAAGCACAAAAGTATTGTCGATTTTTTTCAAAACTGTTCAAATCGTTACTTGGCTCTTATATGTTATAGCTTCTTACGCACCCGTGTCCCTTTTGTTTACGTTTTCTTCTACCACTCGTGATGGGGAATCTTTGCTAGTCACCACGCAAAAATTGTTAGCAATGGAATATTTGCCCTCACTCTACTCTTGACTACGAACGAAACCGGGAGGTTCAATCCTGCATACCTCAATCTCTCCAGAGGTTCCTATCCTAATGTATCTATAATGGCGTAGTCCATTGTTGATCCATAGTCTCTCCCTTCTCAGGAACCACTATATAAGTTAATTTAGTTACCTTATTTGTTCATAGATGTCATGAATGGCGTGCGGTCAACACACCGACTCAACGAGACCTCTAGCAGACAACTAAGATATTACTACGACATTAGGGTCGGTAAATGTAGTTCTGCTTAGAGAACTTTTTATTCAGGCGTAAGGATCTTTTCCGAGCCTCTTCAGACTCGGCAACCACGGCTTAAAATTCCTTCCGGAGGACTTGCTCCTTGGATTTTTCCACCATAAAAAATCAATCGACCCCGCCGGGTTTGAACTCGCGACCCTCGGGACGAGAGGCAAGGAGCATAATCACTAGTCCGCAGCGGTTGATTCTTGTCCTATACTAAATAATTGTAAATCTAGTTAACATCTGCATAGCATTTCTATACGAATCATCTGAATATTAATATAGCATGTGCACGTAAATCACTATAATGCTCTTTATATCACTTATCCAGTGTATGTTTGTCCTGATTATTGGAAGAGAAGGCCACATGGTCATAACCCCACTAAGCTAAATAAATATATAAAGATCCCCATGTTAATAGCTTCTTCTATTCTAAGAATGGCCACATAATATCAATTTTCTAAGATAGTTATAGTTAATTTTGTAAAAAAACTGCTAATTTAAGAAGCAAGTAGACTGAAAACAAATTACACAAATCTATGAGATGGGTAAAATGCAATACCATAGAATGACGTCATTCACCCAACAAGTAGGACCTAATTATGGGTAAAGTTTCACTGTCATCATGTACTGTTATTCGTAGAATCTAACTACGAGGGGTAACATTTGACTGTTGTGATGTACATTTATTTAATTGGGTGCTATTGGAGAAGCTATTCAAATTATCTATTGTTCCCGCTCTGCATAGCTACCTGTCATTCTGTGTACAATACAGTATTCCCATTTCAGTTCTTCCGTACGATATCTAAAGGGGTGAACCAAAAGTTTATGTTTGTTATTATTTCTAAATTATCGAACTACACAATCGGCCTTTTTATTAACAATTATTAAATTTGAATATACAAATAACATTAATAAACAATAGTATATTACGATGCAAGGTTGGGAAGTGGTTTTTACAGAATCGAGGAAAAATGTTTAAAACCTCGCTATCGCTCGGTTTTTAAACATTTTTCCTCGATTCTGTACTACACTTTACAAACGTGCGTTGTACATTATTTTTTGCGCGATTGTGTTTTCAAAATGAAAAATAATAGTAAAATACCCTAATATATTTGTTGGAAATATTTGCGTTCATTATAGAAAATTGACTAACATTAACAGTTAGGCCAATATTTATGAACTGAAACAACAGGACGCCTTGAGAACAATTATTATTGATAACATGGCCGCAAATACGTATTTATTGTTTTATATTGTTTCAAATAAAGTTCAGTTAATTTAAAATGCAGTGATATGTTTCGTATAATGTATATTAATACAACCGTTTGGATATTTTCTGTATATACATTGTACGTAGTATACATAGAGGGCAGTGGTTTTACTTCCCGCACGTAGGTGTAAATGTAATATTACAGTATAGTTATTTAGGTTGGCAACCCCGAAATGTAGGAAGTTGAACTTTCAATAAAAGTCGTCATTGCTGGTAAGTACGACAAAATGCACTATCGATCAAAAAAAGTTATTTAACCAGATCCAAAAACATTTTCTCTGATTGTTTAATATTATTAATCCAAAATCAACAATAATTGTATCTTGTCATCTTCTAATATATAAAAATGTTTGTTTGTTTGTTCGTAATTTATACGAGGGCATTCCGTTGATCCGATATTGATGGGGCTTTTTGCAAAATGTTCAGAACATTCCCGGGATGAACGTAGGCTATAAGAGAGTTGTGACACTCAACTCCTACACCCTTAAAAATCGCCCTTTGTAGTGAAAAACGCGAACAATTTAGCTCTTTGGTCGCTTAAATGGCTTACGCTGCCTAAACCATAACAAATACACACAATTAATTACACAGAATTGCATATCTCTAAGAGCTCTACAAAAAAAGTCCGTAACAGCAATTGTTTATCTCTTACGGATAAATCACAAGAACCATTTTTATCCTTCATTTATACCAAAATGATTGAGACAAGTACGTAGATTCCTGTACAGCATTGCACCACATGGTGGGTATTCTTTTACGGATTACTCACAATAACAAATTTTGTCTTTTAGCTCATTTATGCCAAGAAGATCGAGATAAGTAGATTCACGGGCAACACCGGGCAATCAGCACGGGGAATTTGAAAATAATTACGATAAACATTCATAATTATTTTTAATTTTACTTATTCAATTAATCATAAGAAGTACATTACTTTTCGTCTCTCAGCTCATTTATGCCAAGGCGATCGGGATGAGAAGATTTCCTGACAACGCCGGGTAAACAGCACGGGGTATCTAAAAATAATTAGGATATAAATGTTTCCGCTTACTTATTTAACTAAACATAAAACACATTAAGTTTCGTATTTCAGCTCGTTTATGTTAAGAAGATCGGGATAAGTAGATTCCCGGGCAACGCCGGGTAATCAGCACGGAGTATCTAAAAATATAAATTTATAATTATTTGTCGTTTTACTTATTCAACTAATCATAAAAGCACATTTATTTTCATTTATTTAGGCGTAGCAGCGCAAGCCGTGTATTTGCTAGTCTAATATATAAAAATGAATGTTTGTTTGTTCGTACTTTATGCGAAGCCGATTGTGATGGGGCATTTTGCAAAATGTTCATGATATTTCCGGGTTGGACATAGGCTATAAGAGAGTTGTGATACTCAACTACTACACTCTTAAAAATCGCCCTTTGTGGTGGAAAAAGTGAAAAAAGTAGCTCTTCGGACGCTTAAATGGCTTACGCTGCCTAAACCATAACAAATACACAAAATTAATGTACATAGAATTGAATATCTCAAAAAGCTCTACAAAAAAGTCCGCGACAGCATATGTTTATCTCTTACGGATAACTCACAATAACCATTTTTGTCTTTCATTGATGCCAAGACGATCGAGACAAGTGCGTAGATTCCTGTGCAAGCATAGCAGCACATGGCGGGTATTCTTTTACGGATAACTCACAATAACGAATTTTGTCTTTTAGCTCATTTGTGCCAAGAAGATCGAGATAAGTAGATTCCCGGGCAACACCGGGTAATTAGCACGGGGAATCTTAAAATAATTACGATATACATTTATAATTATTTTTCATTTCCACTTATTCAACTAATCATAAGAAGTACATTAATTTTCGTCTTTCAGCTCATTTATTCCAAGAAGATCGGTAAGAGTAGATTCCCGGACAACGCCGACTAAACAGCACGGGGTGTCTAAAAATAATTACGATATAAATTTCTCCCTCAACTTATTTAACTAAACATAAAACACATTAATTTTCGGATTTTAGCTCATTTATGTCAAGGAGATCGGTATAAGTAGATTCCCGGGCAACGCCGGGTAATCAGCACGGATATCTAAAAAAATATAAATTTATAATTATTTTTCCTTCTACTTATTCAACTAAACATAAAAGCACATTAATATTCATTTATTTTGGGCGTAACAGCGCACGCCGGGTACTAGCTAGTAAGTATATGACAAATTCATAAAATCGAATAACTAGGGTTGTTTATAACAAAAAAAACAATAATAAGCAAACAAGTTGATTCAGTGTCACTTGGAAGCGAATTCAGCTAAAAAAAACTAAGCTAGTCAATTGATTTGGTGTTTACGTGATCAAAATCCATAATATATTTAATAAATAAAACTATCAAAGGTTTATATTATTTTCATAAATATTTATTTAATTTAAAATTCGTAACATCTCAGCTGTTTCAATATACTAAATCTTCTTCAGACGAATGTCATAAATACAAATAAATGTTCTGTTTATGTGTATACACAACTACATAAACAAATGTAACTAAACAATACAATATAAACAAGAGGTAAACCAATTATATAGCAATGTATAAAACATGTAATTTTTAAAAAATGTAATACAGATCGAACATTTAAATCTAATTGGGAATTTAATAACTTATTACTTTCCTTTAATATATTTCTTTCTGAAGTTACTAAAAGATCTAGTTTTTACACGCGTTATATTAGCTTGACCTGTATCTATCTATGTAACAGAATCTTTCAACGCGATTTTCACCCACTTAAAATAATTGAATCGTCCTGAAACGTTGTATATTTGTAAAGGACCAATGACAATACAATAATTTCATAATTATTTTCCAAAATCCTGACCAGAATCATCAGAAAATCAAAAAAAAAAAGTGTGTGCGTAATTATGTAACGGAATCTTTCAACACAATTTTCATCCACTTAAAGTCATTGGATTGACTTGAAACTTTGTATACTTGTAAAGGACCAATGACTATACAATAATGTCATAAATGTTTCTAAAATCCTGGCCAGAATCAGCAGAAAATCAAAATAATAAAAACCGGTATAATAGGTTGTGGAATTATCAACTTCTTACTCAATCGTTGTAAGAGCTCAGTTGGTAGAGCGGTGGACTGTAGAGGTATATAATTTCAGTAATACATAGGTCGCTGGTTCAAATCCGGCCCGGAGAATATTTTTTAGCAGAGTATTACTTTTAGGTCATACTACAATATGATAAAAGTTAAAAATTAGATTGTACCTGTTGGTAGGTGCCGTCGTCCTCAACTTTGTTAAAATATTGTATAAAAAATTAACTGGAGCGCTTTCGGAAGTTATCTTCCATCTTCTGCAGGTTGAGCTACCGCTACTCGTTGCTGTTGTGTACGGTGATGTATACTCCAACTGTTTGTAGCAGCAACTGACTTGTTTTTGACGATCTCGTATAATGGGTTTGCCTGGGGTGCGTTCTCATTAGTTGAGAACGACGACACCTACCAACAGGTACAATTTAATTTTTAACTTTCATCGTATGACTTCGCCTTAACGGAATTTGTTATGAATTTTAGTAGTATTGATACTACAATAGTATCGAATTTAAAGGTATTTACATTTTTATCTTATTCTGTAAAATATTAAAACTAAAAAATAGAAAATCAATAATAGTTTAAAAAACTTAAACAACACGTTTTATTAGAAAACCGAACTAAAAAATGAAAAATAATTTTAATTTCCAACACGCTTGGGATAAAATTAAAGTGGTCAACAAAAAAATCATCTCCAACACATCTAGAATAACACTTGGGATAAAATTAAAGTGGTCAACAAAAAAATCATCTCCAACACATCTAGAATAAAACTTGAGTTATCTACAAAAAAATAACTTTACCATCAAAAGCGTGCGGTGCTTTTTGTAGTTTTTACGTTTTCTTCTTAGAGACTTTATTTTTACCAATATCTGTTTATTATCAAATATATTAATTGATATAGAGCACCCCGCGCTTTTGATAGTAAAATTATTTTCTTGTAGATAACTCTAGTTTTATTCTAGATGTGTTGGAGATGATTTTTTTGTTGACCACTTTAATTTTATCCCAAGCGTGTTGGAAATTAATTTTTTTTTTTCATTTTTTAGTTCGGTTTTCTGATAAAGCGTGTTGTTTTAGTTGTTTAACTATTATTTTTACTTTGATACAAACATATAAAACTTGAAACAATTTATAAATGAAGTAAGTGGTTTACGTATAAGATACAGTGTACTCAAACAGTTATTACGAATGTTAAATAAAATAAATATTTATGAAAATCGTGTAAAACTCCAATAGATATATTAATTAAATCAAACAAAATAAACGTTTTCTCACGATTTTATACAATTATTTTTCATAATCTGTAAAGAATTTCGTGATTTTCACATATTTAGCATGTTTTATGACCAATTAAAAATTGCTATTTGTAAATTTATACAATATCAATATACAGTTTCCTGACAAGATCCCAGCGCGATGTAAACTAAAATTATTCAAGCTGTGATGAAAATTCAACCTTATCATTATCATCATCATCCTTCACCGGTGTGGAAAGCAACGGGAAACTATCACACCTATAATTTTCTAGAAAATGCTGCAAAGCATATCATGATAATGCTATGATTGCAGTGAAAGACCTGCTCTCGGGCAGAATTACAATGGATTGATGGTGATAAAACTAAATAATGTTAATTTTCATAATAATAATAATAATAATAATAATAATAATAAATAATGATAGGCGTAATAAGTTTCAATATTTTTTCGTCTTTTTATTCAATTTTTTAACCTCCAATAAATATAGTGAATGAAAAAAAATCGTGAAGAACGTGCAAAGACTAACTCTGCAATACATTACATTACGAAAATATTTTAAGCATTTTTATGCACATCAATAATAAAAGTTTTTTTTTCGTCCACGTTAAGTTCAGTGGTACATTGTTCTTTTTTCTTCATTGCCAAGTTATTCAATTTAAATTTTCCTATCTTAGAAATCAATATACAAGGAAAAGAAATTAACGTAATCGTAGTTAAGCACTGCCAAATATTTTGTATCCACTGCATGTAATTAATTTATTATGGAAAGCAACGGGAAGCTACCACACCTACAATTCCCTAGTAAAGCTACAAGCATAGCATCAAAATGCTATGATTGCAGTCAAGCACCTGCCCTCGGGCAGAATTACTATGCATGGATGGATCTCTATGGCAACATTTGCATATCGAATATTTGAAATAACTGCATTGTTACGGAGTGAAACACAAAATATTATGTAATATGCAATCTTTTCTTTGGAGATTCTTAAACATGTTTAAAGTTGAAATAAATATTTTATTTACGAATGCAATATTTGGTTTTATACAAAACCAATCCGCTATTCGGTTAGTTCCACACGTTTGGGAAGTTCATTGCAAACTCATTTGGCACAGACTGTAACACATAATGAAATTAAAAGTGTGTAATGATTATTGCACTGTGCTCTTAACAAGGGGTTAATGTTGCAGTTCTCACCACCTCGAGTGTAGGGGTGGGGGATGTCATTAAACCAGAGTTTCCACTGCTGCCGAATATTACGCTGTATAAAACCAAATTAAACTTTCTCTCCTCCAGACGTGTTTCTCTGTTTATATTCTAATGTAATTCTTGTTCAACTCACTATGTCCCTTTTATAGATGTAAAGTTAATTTTGTCCCTTGTCCTCTCTAACAATTTGAATAAACAAATAGTTAATTAACTAAGTAACTAACACACTGGCACTACCCAAGTTGTAGGTTCATGGCAGCGTGGACATAACCTCTTCATACATCCTTATCCTGAGCTAATGTTTTCCAATCATTCCCTATATAAACTACTTACCTCAAATCATAGTTAATGTTATTCTCCCACCTCATTCTTGGTCTACCAATTGGGCGTTTTCCCTCTGGCTTTCCTACAAGAATCTTCCATGCAAGTCTTTCATTCCCCATACGTGCAACATGTCCTGCCCATCGCAGTCTACGAGACTTAATTGTTTTTATTATATCTGGCTTCCTATAAAGACCATGTAGTTCATTGTTATGTAGTCTTCTCCATTAATCTGTCTGTTCATCTCTCTTTGGTCCAAAAATATTCCTAAGAACTTTATTCATGGGCTGATAAGAATATAAGAACTTTATTCTCAAATAGGCGTAATCTCCTTTTCTTCCTTAAAGTAGGAGTCCATGTTTCGCATCCATATAATATAACTGGTAATATAATAATTTTACATATTTTCAGTTTAACGTTTTCCTGAAAGGAGTTGGGATGGCATGAGTCCATATAATGCATAATAGCATGCTTTTCCAGAATTGAGCCTATGTTTAGTTTCTTTGTGCATCTCAATCCTATTTGTGATTGTTGTTCCTAGGTATTTGAATTCAGCCACTTCCTCAAAATTTCCCTCATTTGTCATTAGCTGTTCATTTCCATTATATAACGTATTTCTATGTGTGACCATATATTTAGTTTCATAGATATTTACTTCCAGTCGTAATTTATTTGTGTTACTCAAAAGTGTGCGCGTGTTGGCCTTTAGTATCTCCTCGTTATCAGCCAATAATACTACTTTATCAACATAAATTAACAGCGTATTAATACTATTGTGTTGTAGGCTTTCTTCATCCTCTAAAGATTTGATGGCATGCTCCTGTAAAAAATTAAATAGTAGAGGAGATAGTGCATCTCCTTGCTCCAACTCATTCTGGATTTCAAAAGTGTCCTAAACTATTTGCCTACACGCACCCTACTCTTTTTGCCATTTAGACACACTAGCTTTCTAATAATTCCGAACTCCAACAGGATACTATATAACTTTCCTTCTTAATTGAATCGATTTTTTTTAAGTCTACGTATGGTATTTGTATCATTATATTCCCACTTCTTATCTAAAATCTGTCTTATACTAAAAATCTGATCTATTGTAGACCTGTTTCTTCTAAATCCACATTGGTGATCTTCTAGAAACTCATCAATATAGGGAGTAAGCCTGCTTAATAATATATTAGTTAGAATTTTGTACGAAGTTAAAAGTAATGAGATTTCCCAGTAGTTGTTGCAATCAGTTTCATCTCCTTTCTTATAAATTGGTACTATAATCGATTCTTTCCATTCATCTGGAAGAGCTTCTTTTTCCCAAAATATACTAAAGCAACCGGCGTATCTTATCCATCAATTTTTCTCCCCCTGATTTTATCAGTTCTTCTGGGATCTCATCTCAACCTGATGCTTTATACATCTTCAAATTTTCTATCGTCATATCAACCTCTAATGCATTTGGTTCTGCGACTGGTATTTCGGCTGTCTGTAAATTATCCTTCTCAATGTCCTGTTCTGTATGTTCATTTAATAGCTAATTAAAGTAACTTTTCCATCTGTTTAATATACTCTTGGAATCTGCAATCATATCCTCATTTTCATTCCTAATTATGTTTGTTATGGTCGGAAACCCTTTCATGTCTACACTAATTCCCTGATATAATTCTCTAATGTTCCTATTTTTTGCGTTCATTTCAAGATCATTAATCTTCTCTCTCAAATATTCCCTCTTTATACTCCTTAGTACTCTGGTGGTGTTCCGTCTAATACTACCCAATTGCTTTAAATTTACCTCATTTGGCTCGTGTAACCATTGCATTTTTGCTAGCTCCCTTTTCTTTACAATGTCGGCACATTCCTCATCAAACAATTTCTTATTTTGCCTCTTTTTTAAATAACCAATGCTTTCTGATGCTGACTATTTAATAGTATCTCTTAGCCTCCCATTCTATATTTATATCAGTTTCTTCTTCGTTTGCCACATTGTCATCTAAAGATTCCATTACTTCAAATCTATTAGCAATTTTGATTTGGTATTCTTGCCGCATTTCACCATTATTAAAGTTTTTCAATTCAATTTTTTCAGAATCGTCTTTAGTGTTTGTTCCTCTCATAAGCGATAGCCGTTGTCTGATTTTCACCCTGGCCAGATGATGATCCGAACTGCAGTCTGTCCCTCTAACTGATCTAACATCGATGATGCTACTGTGCCAGGATTTATCCACTAATACATGATCTATCTGGTTTCGAGTTTTTCCATCTGGAGACGTCCAGATGTATTTATGAATATCCTTATGCTGAAATGTTGTGCTCTTAATAATGAGATTCTTTGATGTGGCAAAGGTGACTAATGTAACCCCATTGTCGTTTCTCTCTTCATGAAGACTGAATTTGAATTTGCCTATTGTTGGTTTAAATATATCTTCTCGTCCCACTTTTGCATTAGAGTCTCGAAAGACAATTTTCATATGATATCGTGAAAGGTTATCAAATAAGCATTCTAATTCTTCATATAACTCATCCTTGATCTTGTCATTTTTACCTTCTGTGGGAGCATGTACATTTACGATTACAAAATCATGTTATTTACCCTTTAGAATTATGTATGATATTCTATCACTGACAAACTTAATATCTCTGATAGCGGACAGGATCCTCCTTCTGACTAAAAGCCCGTTCCAAATTCAGATCGTTCTGCACTCCCCCTCTCAAATCATTGTTTATGTTATTTTCCCACCTCAGTATTGGCCTATCTACTGGACGCTTTACTTTTTTGTTTTTCTGCAAGGAATTTCCATGTCCCTCTTTTATTCCCCATTTATATCACATGTCCAGTCATCGCAGTCAACGAGACTTAACTGTTCTTATTACATCTGGTTCCGCGTAAGGATTAAGTAGTCCACTTTATGTAAGTCTTCGCCATTCGCCTGTCTCTTCACCTCTTTTTGATCCAAAAATTTTCCTGAGAACTTTATTTTCAAATACTCGTAATGTTTTCTCCTCCCTTAAAATAAGAGTTCGTGTTTTGTGTCTATATATTATATCTGGGAGAATAACAGTTTTATATAACTTCAGTTGAACATTTTTTGAGACAAGTTGTGACGAGAGCAATCCATGTAATGCATTTCCAGAATTCAGCCTATGTTTAATTTCTTTCTACACCGCATTCTTGTTTGTGATTATTGTTGCTAGGTATTAGAATTCTCGTTTTTACATATAGGACAGTATGTCTAGTATTAAATAGCCTATGATAAATAGCTCCACAAAATATAATGAAGCAATACAAAAAAGGCATAAGTTCAATAGGAATGTCATTGTCATAGAGAGAATTTGCAAATTCATTTATCCATTTGCGTTAATGTATATTAGCTGACACTTTTCACTTTTTGTTATTTATAACTCAATAATTATGAGTCTCGCATAGTAGCCAGGCCAGAACCGTTTAAGCAATTTCGATAGCTGCAATAAATAGAGACTTCATGTTGAGAAAAACCAGCTCTAACGGTTTGGAACTCGACATGCTCACCACACATTACCTCTATTTTTTCTGGATGATTGTCCATCTCTGTAAATGGCACACGTGGTTGTGACGTCAGCAGCTCGCTAATACATATAGATATTTTGGTCCCATCGCTTCATTGAACTCAAAATAGAATAATATTTAATAAGTTGGTGATAGTGTTTATTTAGTAATAAAATATTTTATTTCCGTAAAGAAATAACTAATGACTCCCTTCAGTTTTTGTGCACACATGACAACGCACCGATATAAGTGACAATGAAGAAATATTAGAACTTTTATTTAGTTCTAAAAATATAATCACAATTGCCTCTGTAACTAAGTTACATGCATTTACCTTAAATGCAGGCCAGTAAATAGATTAAAAATAGTTAGTTTGGAGCAAACAGAAAACATGCATTTAAACAGCAGTGTTCCCGATGTTCAAATCACCAGCCTCTGTTAATATTATCAATAAGTTTCATGTCAATGAGGGTACAGAAAAAATCGTCGTATTTATATATATATATATATATATATATATATATATATATAAAGAATTGAGGTAGCTGTTATATGATTATAAGCTTTAACATTATTTCCCTCCCTGAGCCAAATTCGATGTGACATGAGCTCATAAGGCAGCCTGAAGGTTATTTTGTGCACATATTGCTTACAATAACTGTGTTAGAGAAACAAGAGGTATTGTCAGAGAGTGGTTTTATTGCCTGGGAGGTAAAATGCAATTTGTAAAGTTGGAATTGTTCTAACAAGTTTAAAACCAAATAGCAACGACTAACTTAAAGCTGGGGAGAATGATAACTTGATAGAGTATAAGCGCTGAAGATATGATCAATAGTAATGTTTTATTTATAATCTCATCCTGAGTTTTTGTATCAGGATTTGAAACTTCCAACAATTAAAGATAATGCTTTTATTGTTCTTTTAATTTAATGTTTGCTAACCATCTAAACTCCAGGCTACAACTATATATAATTAAAGTATGTTTAGGACTAAATGAAGACAATGTTTTCTGACATTTTGTTTTCGAGAAAATACATACTTTGACAAAAAGCGTCCTCGGGCCGTTCGTGCCTATTCCTGATCACGACTGAATAACAATATATACATATATAATGACTAGGAATCCGACATGCTAACCGCATGTCACCCCTATACTGGATAAATTGTCGTCCACTTCTGTGATTAACATCTGTGGAAGTGAGGTCGGCAGCCGGCTGGTAGGTAGACCAAGGAACGCCTAGACTTGTCGCCCCATGGAGTTATATATAAGTTATAGTTTACAGGTTGTTCAGAAAATAGGTTTCAATGTGTATAGAGGAGATAAACCGCATGGCAAGAAAAATGTTACTATAACCACGATTATTAAACTTAATATCTTGTGAGTTCTGGTCTTCATTTGTAAGAACGGCATATTTTCTACTCCGAGCACTTTGCCAAGAAACAAATGATAAAACATTATATGTAGACGTTTGACACCTATCACGAGTATTTCATTAGCGACGGTTTGATTGGAGAGAACCAGTTACCTTAGGAATATAACTAATCTATGATAGTGCTATACTGTAATATAGTCCGTCGTCGTGGCGTAGTCGGTAGAGTCCCGGGTTCCATTCCTGGTGGGGTAGGTGATTTTAATCTCCACCTGGGGTCTGTGTGTGTGTGTTTTGTCCTTGTGTATATGTTAATCTCAACTGAGTGCACATTTCCTATAAAAAACACTGTAATATATATGTGTAGTAAGTTGACTGCTCTTGAGTTTAGATATTGCTTGATAAAAACACAAACAAAATTAACTGTTTAATAATAACAAACGTCATACAGGCCAAGATAATTAGTGATAAGAACATAATTTTATAAAAAATCGTGACCACTTCTTCAATGCTATATAACAGAAAAATCATAGGAATTCAATGCATATGTTCTGAAAAAAATCGGTTCAGGGAAAGTAGGTGCAAATAAATAATAGTTTTAAAAAAACTAAAACAGCACGCTTTATTAGAAAACCGAACTCAAAAATGAAAAATAATTTTAATTTCCAACACGCTTGGGATAAATTTAAAGTGGTCGACAAAAAAATCATCTCCAACACACATAGAATAAAACTAGAATTATCAACAAAAAGAAAATAATTTTACCATCAAAAGCGTGGGGTGCTCTATATCAATTAATATATTTGATAATAAACAGATATTGGTAAAAGTAAAGTCTCTAAGAAGAACATGTAAAAATCATAAAAAGCACCCCACGCTTTTGATGGTAAAATTATTCTCTTTTTGTTGATAATTCTAGTTTTATTCCATATGTGTTGGAGATGATTTTTTTGTTGACCACTTTAAATTTATCCCAAGCGTGTTGGAAATTAAAATTATTTTTCATTTTTGACTTCGGTTTTCTAATAAAGCGTGCTGTTTTAGTTTTTTAAAACTATTATTTATTTTTTTATTTTTTAGTTTTAATATTTTACAGAATAATATATGAATGTACATTCTTTAAATTCCCTACTATTGTAGTATGAGCTAAAAGTATTACACTTCTAAAAAAAATCCTCCCCAGCGACCTATGGATTACTGAAATTATATACTACTAGGTCACCGCTCTACCAACTGAGCTCTTACAACGCTTGACTAAAAAGTCGACAGGTCCGTCGTGTAACTATTAGACCTATACCAGTTTTAATATTTGTGAGGTTCTGATGATTCTTTATGGCAGAACAGAAATATAGAAATAAAAATATGAAATTATTGTAGTGCCCACGGGTCCTTTACAATTATACAAAGTTTCAAGTCGATTCCATGTCTCTAATTGGGGTGAAAATCGTTGTTTCAAAGATTCCGTTACATAAAATACAAAGACAGTTTTTTTGATTTTCTGATGATTCTGGCAGGATTTTAGAAAATTAATAAAATGATTGTATTGTCACGGGTCCTTTTACAAGTATACAAAGTTTGAAGTCTATCCTATGGTTCTAAGTTGGTGAAATTGTGAAAAATCGGGTTCAAAGATTCCGTGTGCATAAATAACACCAAAAAACATTTTTTTATTTTCTGATGATTCTGGCCAGGGATTTTAGAACATAAATATGAAATTATTGTATTGTCACAGGTCCTTTACAATTATACAAAATTTCAAGTCGATCCAGTTATTTTAAGATTCAGTTACATAGATAGACAGATAGATAGGTAGATGGCTAGATGGCTAGATGGTCAGATGGTCAGATGGCCAGATGGCCAGATGGCCAGGATGGCCAGATGGCCAGATGGATAGATGGATAGATGATAGATGGTAGATGGATCGATGGATATATGGATAGATGGATAGATGGATAGATGGATAGATGGATAGATGATAGATGGATAGATGGATAGATGGATAGATGGTAGATGGATAGGATGGAAGATGGATAGATGGATAGATGGATCGATGGATAGATGGATAGATGGATAGATGGATTAGATGGATAGATGGATAGATGGATAGATGGATAGATGGATAGATGGGATAGATAGATATATAGATGGATAGATGGATAGATAGATAGATCATAGATATATAGATAGAAGATAGATAGATAGATAGATGATAGATAGATAGATAGATAGATAGATAGAAGATGGATAGATAGATAGATGATAGAAGCTAGACGATAGATAGAGGATAGATAGATATATAAATTTGATAGATAGATAGCTAGATAGTAGATAGATAGATAGATAGATGATAGATAGATAGATAGATAGATAGATAGATAGATAGGATAGATTGATAGATAGATAGAAGATAGAAGATAGATAGATAGATAGATAGATAGATCTAGATAGATAGCTAGATAGGTAGATAGATGAGATAGATAGATAGATAGATAGGATAGATAGATAGATAGATAGATAGAATAGATAGATAGATAGATAGATCGATTAGATAGATAGATAGATGATAGATAGATTAGATGTAGATAGATAGATCGATATATAGAAGATAGATAGATAGATAGATAGATAGATAGATCGATAGATAGATAGATGGAGATAGGATAGATAGACTAGATAGCTAGATTATGATAGATAGCTAGATAGATAGGATAGATAGATAGATAGATAGATAGGATAGATAGATAGATAGATAGATAGATAGATAGCTAGATAGATAGATAGATAGATGATGAAGTAGATAGATAGATAGATAGTATAGATAGATAGATGGATAGATAGATAGCATAGATAGATAGATAGATAGATAGATAGATAGATAGATGAGATAGACTAGATAGATGAGATAGATAGATAGATAGATAGATAGATAGATAGATAGATAGATAGATAGTGATAGAAGAATAGATAGATAGTAGATAGATAGATAGATAGATAGATAGATAGATAGATAGATAGATAGATAGATAGATACAGGTCAAAGCTAATATAAAGCGTTTGTAAAAAATAATAAAGGTGCCATTTTTTGGTTTTTTTAACTTTTCGGCTTTGAAGAAAATAGAAAAGTATCTTCAACAACAAAAACTAGCATATTATAGCTATTAGAAAAATAGAAAAAAAAAATGCCATGACCAGATATGCCGATAACTGGAAAATTAAATGGGAAGAATTGGAAACTGAAAAATTGTAAAATGGAAGACTGGAAAGTGATAATTGGAAAAGTGAAGAACTGGAAAGTGAAAAATTGAAATTAAAATTTTAAAAGTAAAATATAAGGAGCAAAATGCGAAAATTTGAGAGATAATTTTCATGATTCCGAATCATATTGCTAAGACAAAAGATGGCGCGGAGAAATGAAATGGAAGAAGAACGAGAAGCACGTCTAGTATTACTAGAACATTCTCAACGGAGCAGTTATAATCAGAAACAAGTGCAACCTGAAAATGCTAGGGAAGCAGAACGAATAAGACAACGAATGCATAGAGAAAGTTCTCAAATGTAATATAATGAACTGGACGAGAATGGTCGGGAATGTTCTAGATTGTCCTAGGACCGTTATGCGTGGGTGCAATAAACCTACATGGTCCAAATAATAAGGTATGGTTAATAAAACGGTTATATTGAGTATTTAACTATTGCCCCAAATGGTAGTCAATGACCAATCACGTTTCAATGAATTTTGTTTTATAACCAATGACAGCCATATTTCACCAAGCTCTTTATCGATTTCTCTTTATCAGCTCCAGCTTTTGTGATAAAGAAAGCTCCTCCTTTTTAATATTCAGAACACGATAGAGCATTATTTTGCTGTGACTGGCTCTCTAACAAATGCATTGAATCTATCAAATAATGAACAGATTCCTTGATTTTACTGAGTTGTTTACTAAAAAAATAAATTAATAATACATAATGTTGGTTATATTATAAAGTTTATGTGTTTCATTATTTCTCCACTACGGTCCAATTTTAAAATATTGAGATCCTATTTGGCAATAAATAATATGATCAAGTTGCAGTGAATAAACATAACCTCACATTTCTGATTTGTTCTCAAACATCTCCGTTAAATTAAATATATAAATATTTAAAATACCGGTAACTATATTTAAATAATGATTTTTTAGTAAACAGCTTAATTGTATTCGTTAAATAGTCGTAATAAATCCCACTCTTCATTTGGACATCACTCGTGACATTACTGATGATAATAAGATTATATATAATATATATATATATATATATACATATGAATATGAAAGTTTTCTTGGGTTTTCCCGCGTCTTGGATTCAAGTTCGGCCTCTGGCCAATGATTCCGATGTTTCGGCATGATCCCACATACCATTATCAAGGAATGAAAGTTCGAGTCACAGGTTTAGGTCTTATATAATAAAATACATAGAGTTTTCGCTGTGGTCCGTTTCCGAAGACGTACACCCAACCAAGGTTATATATCCATCCATAGTAATTCTGCCCGAGGGCATCATTCAGCTTACGGCAGTGGAACAGTGAAGTCAAGTCAAGGCATCCTAGATACACCGAGTACGCAAAGTTTCCTGTTGGCGGTAACGTCAGCTCCTGTTACTGGTAGTAAGGATCACCGACGAGCCAACGTGAACTGGTGGGCAACCTGTGGTCAACCTTGGCGTCTTGAGCGCTACTGCTCGGGCTTTTGCCTCTCTCTACTCCAAGTTGCAGATTGAAATCTTTATTTTCTTCTGATAGCTGGCTGAAAATAGTGAATTGGTGAATAGTGTTGTGCAGCGTGTCGCTTTTTTCCGGGTGGGGCCTGGCGGCCACACCATTTAAGAGTATTCAGTGTTTTTCAGTGAAATTTTTCAGTGTTGTGTTTATACAGTGGTGTTTGGTTCCTGCAAAGCAACTCTATTAACTGCGAGTGCTTTGTTAAGCCTTGTTAGTTCAGTTTCAATCAAGCCAAGTGCTAGTGTAGTAATAAGTAATTAGTGCTGAACAGTCTTACCATGGCTGCTTCACTAAAAAGCGTAAGTGCCGAGCAGGCTATGGACCTTGAGTATGAGGAGCCCTCGGCCTACGAACTTTGGGAAACTGCGCTCAAAAAATTTGAAAGATATGTAGTTAATCAAAATTTTCCACCTGAATCAAAATACCTAGCAGTAGCTAGCGAGGTGCGTGGTTCCATCGTTATAGTAATCAATTTCATAAGCACGTTCCCAAATTTCGGTCAGTCCGATTTTGCTCGTGATGTTACACATGATTGCCTAAAAAGATTAAGTGAGATTAAGCTCAATATGAAATCTAACCAAGATTATTTTGAAAAAAATGCTACATGAATTGAAATCAATACTTATGGAACTCCCTGTATCCTGTTTTTTCACAGGTGCAGATCAAATTCCTACAGCGAATACAGAATATGTACCTGAACCTAAAAGATTAAAACACATGAGAAAGAGAAACCATCCCAAATAGTTCAAATGATAACATGAATACAAATTCAAATAAAGAGAAACCATCCCAAAATAATTCAAAAGATAACATGAATACAGTTTCAAATAAAGAGAAACCATCCACAAATAAGGCAACTACGGTCACATCACGACAAAATGAGGTGTCGGCTGTGCCAGTGCAAAATAGATTTTCAATTTTATCCGAATTACCGGATTCAATGGACACAGCCGACCCTCAGGCTCCTCAACCTGGACCGTCACGGGACAAGCAGACTACAGCAGCTACCAGGCGTAGTGATCAACCGTCCAGGAAGCCTCAAGTAATGCCGCAGCCGAAAAGGGAACCACGCCCACCACCCATAACGGTGATTGGGCATGGTGACCTTTTCAGGATGAATAAGGAATTAAAAGGAAAATTTGAAAAAGACGTAAAAGTAGTTAAAACCCAGGACGGTTTGAGATACTACGCTACCTCGGAGGCAGACTTCCATCTACTCAAAGAATACTTCAAAAATGCAAAGAAAGAATTTTATACATTTCAACTCAAAAAAGATCTGCCTCTGAGGGCTGTTCTAAAGAGGCTTCCCTCCAGCATCACTGCTGATGAAGTCAAGGAAGAACTTAAAGAACTAGAATATCCAATAATATCGGTAAAGCAAATCACCAAAAAAGAAGGAGAAGTATTACTCCCTTACCATTATATATCCTGGAACTTCAGAACAATGATGCTGGTAGAGAAATATATAATTTAAACCGCCTCTGTTTGACAGTGGTGGCTGTGGAACCATACAAACCTAAGGCTGGCATGAAGCAGTGCTTCAGATGCCAGAAGTTTAACCATACTTTCATGGGGTGCTCCTTGACCCCATCTTGCGTAATTTGCGCTGGTACTCATAGTCATCGTGAGTGTCCGGTGAGAACCGCGGCACTCACGGACAAGAGCCTGCTGAAGTGCGCAAACTGTGGGGAAAAGGGACATCCCGCTTCCTACCGGGGTTGTGAAGCCTATAAGAAAGCAAAAGAGACTTATGAAAAAAGAAAACCCAACCAAAGTCCAACAACCCCGGCGTCCCAACCTCGAACTTTCACAACAAAACCCTGTTAATCCTACAGTCTCATATAGTTCTATGGTAAATTCTGGCATCACAGTTAAACCTACTGCAGGCACTGCTCCACGTCAGCCAGGGTCTGTGGCTGCTATACCAATGACGGATCAGGGACAAAAACTTTTCCAAGACATTCAGCCTCTGCTGAGTGGTCTGACGACACCTATGGAGAGGTTTGTGTTCCTGACTAACCTGGTGAACTCATGTTTCGGAGATGGCTAGGCATCCTCCACAAAGCTATCTTAATGTCATGGCATTAATGCCAATGGTGTATCCAACCAGATTCATGAGTTAATTACTTTTATACAAACAAGAGATATCGACATTCTTCTTCTGAACGAAACGCACTTAAAACCAAGAATGAAATTCCAAATTCCGCAGTACTACACATATAGGAATGACCGCCTTGATGGTCCCCTTGGAGGCACTGCCATCTGTATCAAAAAGTCCATTGGCCATAGGGTGGCCCAAATCCCGGGACTTCAATTTATTGAAGCCACGGGTATCTTCCTACCAATCACAGACCGCGAACAATTATTCATAGCAGCAATCTACAAATCTCCTCGAAGACTTCTGACAAGACACGACTTAGATATCCTCACTTCTATCTCCCCAAGCTATCTGCTTGCGGGAGACTTTAATTCAAAACATCATTATTGGAATTGTCGTGTCCAGAATGTTCTCCGGTAACAATCCTTCAAAACTACTGCCAACTTCATAACATTGAAATCTCTGCTCCAAGGGAACACACACTGTTCTTCCAACACGCCTACGGTCTCACGTCTGATATTTTGGACATAGTTCTATCGAAGAATGTTGGCTATTTCACCACACATCACTACTGTTACAGACGCACTTGACTCTGATCACACGCCAATACTTTTTAAAATTTCATCCACATTTTTATTGTCCTCCCATTTAAGCTACAACATCATTGCACAGACTGGCAGAGTTACACTAACATGCTTAAACCAATGGGTTATATGGCTACACTCTCTGTCGAGTCTACGGAACAAATAGAACACACTGTCCTTAATCTACAGGCCACAATAAAAACGGCCATTACACTTGCTACAACGCGACCAAAAGAAACTAATAATACGCGAACAAAATATAACGATCCAACACTTCAAAATTATTTAAATCTAAAAAGGCAGTACCAAAAATGGTACCGCGATTTCGGAGCTCCACATCACAAGCAGCAATACAATCACTATGCTCATTTGGTCAAAAGCCGGCTTAAAGAGCTGAGAAATGCTGATTGGGATTCTTCCCTTCAGCAATTCTCAGACAAAAAGACTCCACCATGGGAGATAATAAAACGCCTCAAAAGGAGTCGAGCTCCGCCTCCTCCCTCAGCCATCCAGTCGGACGGAACTTGGGCGTATCTCCCTAGGGAGAAGGCCCAGGTTCTAGCCGACAATTTCGCGAACCGGTTTAGACCTCATGAGCTTACAACACCGACTCACGAAGCTGAGGTGCATCATACAATCAGTACTTTCTAGACACACCTATTCCTATACCCCATCCTGATGTACAGCTTTGTGAACTCAAAGCAATTGTACATAACCTCCCGTCCCACCGTGCCCCTGGTCATGATCAGATTTCTAATCTGGCCATAAAACACTTACCTGAAAAAACCTTACTCCTACTCCTACAAATAGTGAACCTTTGCTTTCGTTTCCACTACTTCCCGGAAGTATGGAAGAAAGCAAAGGTAATCGCTATTCCTAAACCTGGTAAAGACCCAACCATACCGGACAACTTGCGTCCATCAGTCTGCTACCAGTGCTGGGAAAAATTATGGAAAAAATTATTTTGGCAAAATTAAAAATTGCAATTTCTGAGAGAAACCTTATTCCTACTCATCAGTTTGGATTTAGAAAAGCACATAGCACTCCACTGCAGCTCGCAAGACTGGTTGACCATGTTGTTACGGGCTTCAACGCTAGGAAAAGTACATGTGGCAATATTTTGACATTGAGAAAGCTTTTGATACTACTTGGATAAATGGACTTATTTACAAACTTATCAAATTCAACATTTCGGCTCATCTAATTAAACTGATAGCTAAATACCTCACTAACCGACAATTTTATGTGTCGGTTAGTGGGTATAATTCTGACTGCAAGACCCTCTTGGCGGGAGTTCCTCAAGGTGCAGTACTCTCACCTATCCTATATAGCCTTTATGTTTCTGACTTCCCTACCTTTCCTAGCGTAAATATCGCATCCTTTGCTGATGATACGTGTCTGTTTTATCAGGCACGTTTCCGTTCCGTACCGTTCCACTTCGTGTGGTCCAAACTGCCCTAAATACAGTCCAATCCTATATGCGTCTGTGGAATATAAAACTAAATGCAAATAAAACAAACTTCGTTGTATTTGCAAAAACCCACAAACGCACTCCTGCCCGACTCACCTTAGGAGCTCTTAGAATCCGTCCAGAGACTTCAGCCAAGTATCTTGGAATCCATTTGGATTCCAAGCTTACGTTCAAAATTCATATTGAAAATCTAAAACATAAAGCAAACGCTGCCATTGCTCTTTTATATCCATTTTTCAAGTCGCCTATGCTATCTACCAGGATCAAACTTACTTTATATCAAGTTGCGATCCGCAGCATGTTGCTGTACGGTTGTGAAGCCTGGAGTATCCTAGCTGCTGGACATAAGAAAAAAGTTCAAATAATTCAGAATAAATGCTTGAAAATTATACTTTCAGCTCCACTGCGCACTAGGATCTCAGTACTTCACGACCAAGCACAGATGCCCTATATTGCTGATACAATTGAAAAAAGAGTTTTGCACATGTTGCAACATATAGAAAATCATGAGAATCCAATTGTTCACAATATAGGGCGTATGCTACAGCAACGTGCTGTACCCCGAAACATATTCACCAGAGACCCCGATGACGGTCCACTTATATGATACCTGCTACGGTAATGAACACATAAGCCGCAAGACAGCAAGGCTAAGGAACAAAACCCCTACTGAATAACACAATGGTGTTTGGCCGCCAAGGGACCTCAACTGGTTCCCAAAAAGCGGCACACTGGGCAATGCTAGTCATTGCCACAAAACAGTCAGACAGTCAGTCTGCCCGAGGGCAGGTCTTTCACTGCAATCATAGCATTCTCATGATATGCTTCGCAGCTTTACTAGGGAATTGTAGGTGTGGTAGCTTCCCGTTGGTTTCCACACCGGTGAAGGATGATGATGATGATGATAAGGATGATGATGATGATGGCCATATGATTTCGGGGACCGTTTGGCCTTAAAGTTTTCCTGACATTTGTTTTACAGGTGAGTAAAAACCCCGATAAAAACCTCACCCAGGAAAACTGTCCCGACCGGGGATCGAACCTGGGCCCGCTGCGTGACAAGGCAGCACGCTACCTCGAGACCACAGCGGTGGAAACACACACACACGCACACGCACACACACACACACCCATATATATATATATATATATATATATATATATATATATTAATATATATATATATGATATGATATGAAAAGAAAAATGAATGCTTGAGTCGGGATTTGAACTCGAGTCTCTAAAGTCTGTACCTTTAGCGCTCTAACCAACTGAGCTACCCAATAATTCCAAGACAAACATACAATTTTCTTATACATATAGTATTCTCAATTCACACAAGAGGTAGCGAAAATTTGTTCCAACTAACATCTAGCGGCTAACATAACAGTTAAGCAAATTTTTAAAGAGAATATTTACTTTATAGCAGTAACGCTTGTATATATAGATATTATAAATATATTTTTGACATTTGGCAAGCGTTACTGCTATAAAGTACATATTCTCTTTAAAAATTTGCTTAACTGTTATGTTAGCCGCTAGATGTCAGTTGGAACAAATTTCCGCTACCTCTTGTGTGAATTGAGAATACTACATGTATAAGAAAACTGTATGTTTGTCTTGGAATTCTTGGGTAGCTCAGTTGGTTAGAGCGCTAAAGGTACAGACTTTAGAGACTCGAGTTCAAATCCCGACTCAAGCATTCATTTTTCTTTTCATATCATATTTGCCTTCATTGCCAAATGTCAAAAATATATTTATAATATCTATATATACAAGCGTTACTGCTATAAAGTAAATATTCTCTTTAAAAAATTTGCTTAACTGTTATGTTAGCCGCTAGATGTCAGTTGGAACAAATTTCCGCTACCTCTTGTGTGAATTGAGAATACTACATGTATAAGAAAATTGTATGTTTGTCTTGGAATTCTTGGGTAGCTCAGTTGGTTAGAGCGCTACAGGTACAGACTTTAGAGACTCGAGTTCAAATCCCGACTCAAGCATTCATTTTTCTTTTCGTATCATATTTGCCTTCATTGCCAAATGTCAAAAATATATTTATAATATCTATATATACAAGCGTTACTGCTATAAAGTAAATATTCTCTTTAAAAATTTGCTTAACTGTTATATTAGCCGCTACATGTCAGTTGGAACAAATTTCCGCTACCTCTTGTGTGAATTGAGAATAATACATGTATAAGAAAATTGTATGTTTGTCTTGGAATTCTTGGGTAGCTCAGTTGGTTAGAGCGCTAAAGGTACAGACTTTAGAGACTCAAGTTCAAATCCCGACTCAAGCATTCATTTTTCTTTTAATATCATATTTGCCTTCATTGCCAAATGTCAAAAATATATTTGTAATATCTATATATAATGGACAACGAATTGCGACAGAGGAATAAAAATAATATTTACGAAATTATTTTAGATAAAGAAATCATAAATGGGGAGATTTAGCAAAAGATTCCACGGCAGAAAAGAAACATTTTATTGAAGGTACTATAAATATTCCTAGCGGACAGTTAGGTTAAAATCTTTAAGTAAGGATTCTTTCAAAATATCACGTACAGAGTGTTTGGTAAACTTCAACTTATTAAAATTGATATAACATGAATAAAGACAGCAACAGATTCTATGTTCTATTACACTACCTCGTCTATGGGAAATTATAAGATGTGGGAGGATTTATATTTAGAACCCTTCTTTTAGTGTTACGTAATATTAATCTAACCAATCAAGAGTAGAGCTTAAATGAATTGCCATTTAAGGAAGTCGATAGTTCTGTATTCGAAAATATCAATCCAGGAGCAAAAACTAGGTACTTAAGTCTCAGGTCTTACCCGACTGAGTAACTAACTCACGGGCACTATCGAACCCGTAGGTTCATGGCTGCGTGGACATAAGCTCTACATACATCCTTATCCTGTGCTAATGTTTTCCCATCATTCCCTGTTATAATCTACTTCCCTCAAATCATAGTTAATGTCATTCTCCCATCTCATTCTTGGTCTACCAACTGAGCGTTTTCCCTCTGATTTTTCTACAAGAAGCCTCCATGCACGTCTTTCATTCCCCATTCGTGCCACATGTACTGCCCATTGCAGTCTACAAGACTTAACTTTTCTTATTATATATGGCTTCCTATAAAGACCATGTAGTTCATTGTTATGAAGTCTTCTCCATTCACCTGTCTGCTCATCTCTCTTTGCTCCAAAAATTTTCCTAAGAACTTTATTCTCAAATACTCGTAATCTCCTTTCCTCCCTTAAAGTCAGAGTCCATGTTTCGCATCCAAATAATTATAAATGGTAGAATAATAGTCATATATATTTTCAATCTAACGTTTTTTTGAAAGAAGTTGGGACGTTAAGAGTCTCTGCAATGCATAATAGCACGCATTTCGAGAATTGAGTCTATATTTAATTTGCTTGTGCATCTCATTCCTATTTGTGATTATTGTTCCTGGGTATTTGAACTCGGCCACTTACTCAAAACTTCTCTCATTTGACATTAGCTGACGATTTCCATTATATAATGTATTTCTACGTGTGACCATAAACTGTAATTCAGTTTTATTGAAATTTACTTCCAGAGCCAAATTTCTTAGTGTTACTCAATAGTGTGTGCGTGTTGGCCTTTAGTATCTCCTCGCTATCACCCGTTAGTGCTACAATCATCAACATAAAGTAACAGCTTATTAATACCATTGAGTTGTAGGTCTTCTTCATCCACTAAAGATATGATGGCATGCTGTAGTACAGAATTAAATAGTAGAGAAGATAGTGCATCTCCTTGCTTCAACCTATTGTGGATTTAAAATGTATCCGAAAACTGTTTGCCTACACGCACCCTACTCTTTGTGCCATTTAGACACGTTCGTATAAGTCTAACTAACTTTTTTTTAGGGAATTTCGAACTCCAGCAGGATTCTATATAACTTCTTCCTCTTAATTGAATCATTTGTCTGGGTGAGTCTACGTATAGTTGATGTACAGTACCATTATATTCCCATTTCTTTTCTAAAATCTGTCTTAAGCTAAACATCTGATCCGTTGTAGACCTGTTTCTTCTAAATCCACATTGATGATGTCCTAGAATCTCATCAATATTGGGAGTAAGCCTGCTTAATAATATACATTTGTTAGAATTTTGTACGAAGTTGAAAGTAATGAGATTCCCCTGTACTTGTTGCAATCAGTTTTATCTCCTTTCTTATAAATTGGTACGATAATTGATTCCTTCCATTCATCTGGAAGAGCTTTATCCCTAATCATATTAAGCAACTGGCGTATCTTGTCCATCAATTTTTCTCCACCTGATTTTATCAGTTCTACTGGAATCTCATCTGAACCTGATTCTTTATACAGCTTCAATCTTTCCATCGCCATTTCAACCTGTAATGCACTTGGTTGTACGATTAACATTTCTGCTGTCTGAAAATTATCCTCTTCAATATCCTGTTCTGTATGTACATTTAATAATTGATTAAAGTATATTTTCCATGTATTTAATATACTCCTGGAATCTGCAATCATATAGCCCATTTTCATTCCTAATTATGTTTCTTCTAGCCTGAAACCCTTTGTTCTCTATCCCGATTCCCTGATATAATTCTCTAATGATCCTATTTCTGGCATTCATTTCAAGATCATTAATATTCTCTCTCAAATAGTCTCTCTTTATACTCTTTAGTAACCTTGTGGTTTCCCGTCTGACACTACCCAACTGCTCCAAATTTACCTCATTTGGCTCATGTAACCATTTCATGTTTGCTTGCTTTCTTTTACAATGTCGGCACATTGATCATCAGGCCTTACCCGACTTGCGTTCTAAATTTTGAACCATTTAAAGTCCGGATCCTCGTCTCGCGGCTAAATTATTTTAAGTTTAAATATTTAGTGAACTTAAGCATATTCTTCATTCTAACAAATGACAAATTATATAAGTTAGACACTACTATAACTTGATTGGAATCGCTTTTGTATTCATAGAATTCAAATTAGTCGTGTAATGATTTCCGATTGTTCTTAATTATGAAAGGGCGTTACTAATCAATTGGTAGCGTTTAAATTATTATAAAGAATGTATTTAATAGGTAGCGTGCCAAGGATTATATAGGAATTTGGGGCCGATTTAAGTTCCGAGGGACTTGGAAGTCGGGATTTGTGGAAAACGAAATGACTTATGATTGTTGGTTACTTTGATGATACATGAAGGTTACCGTTACCAGGCTAAATAAACAATCTAGTTTGAAATTGTTGACCTATGTGCAAAGGAAAGACACAAAACTTCACTAATAATGACACTTACAGCTGGTAACGATTTATTGCTATATGAAAGATTACTATGCAAATCTTATAACTCTAACTTAATCTATAATCTTACAAGTTATATTAAACCTTCAAAACATTTATAACATATTTCCATTAATGAGTTCTGTTGAGAGATATTAATTAAATGACAAATAAGAAAAACCAAGAGACAAAATAAAGCTCTTAAATCAGTATTAAAATATAAACCTTTAAGCTAAAATATTAAGATTTTAAAATTGTGAACTTTTTATGTTAAAAGCTAAATGTTAGTTTATTTTCTGAATCCAAATATAATTTCAAAACTTAAAATTTTCTCCAATGACAAATAATTATTAAAATATATTACGAAATATTCTTTAAGGTCTGTTATAAATGTGAAGTTGTTGTAAATTTAACAATTGCTACTCACATACAACACCCTGAATCATGACGTGCTCGTAGTTGTTCATCTTGGTTTGTTGACGTCGAGATAATCCCCCTTCCGAAAGGGACAGTTTATATACGATTTTACGATTTTCCTAAGGTTTTCTTTCAAAACATTTTCCCAAATTAGGGTTTATTTCGTATTATTTTGTATATTATTTGGAAATGTTTCTAGAACTTACAATATCTTTATCAATAATATCATGCCTGAGGTTAAGTTTCACAGAGCTGTTTCTTCACTTTACAAAATCTTGTTATTCACAGATCTCTTTTTAAAACTTCTCTGATTATTTCCTTACGAAATAATTTAAACTTATTTTTCTATTCCTTCATAATTTAATGGTCTTTTCAACATAATTATATTATTATAATTAATTTTAGTTCTATTGCATTAAATAATTGAATGAATTTATCTCTATTTCAAGAATTATTTAGGTTAACTTAATTACAATTACTTCCTCCTGTTAAGTAATATCTACTTTGGGGTTTTTAATTTAACCTTTCTGCTGAATTATTTGAATTATTGGAATGTTGTCGCTAACGGGTTAGTCCTGTAGTGACCATACAAAAAGTAGGTTATAATTGTGGAATTATATTATGTTCTGCAAGTTTTGAATTAATTAAAATTATTATAATAAGTGAAATGAACTTTGTCATATTATCCTACCTATGCTAGTCTCCTTACAACCAATAGAGATACTCATACGCTGGTTCCCAATTAGTAGGAAAGCCGTTGAATTACTGTGGTAGGGTCAAATAAACTGAAATAACAAAGAACATTTGTGCAACATAACAATCATTGTGCATAGGCTTCTGGCAATACGCGCATGTATGATATAACTTATAAATAAAAGGGTACAGATAAAATAAAAAGTGAAAAGTAGAAATCAAATAGTGAAATTTGAAAATAAAGAACTCGAAAATTGAAAAAAAGGAAGAATTGGAAATTTTAAAAAAATGGAAAAACGTACCGTTTCCGTGCTACAGCCGTTTGAAAACATGTTTTTAACGCGACCACTTTTACAAGTAATTTATTACTTGCTTTACAATTCAACTCATTAATAACCAAAGAAACAAAATGGAAACTGAATAATTTTTGACAAACACTTTTATTTACAGTTAAACTGTTTTTGTCATTTTGAATTGATAGTTAACATTCAGATCCACTACAAGTGCGGTTCGTTGTGGCGACCAGCAACTTCGTTGCACACATTGTACCTACGAATGGTGTTTTGGTAAACGCACTCTATCACACCTGGTGTATGTGCAATCTCTCCTGCGGTGACCACAACTCGTGCCACCAGATCGTCTCCTGTCTCTTGAGACCGTATATCTCATATAGGCCTCACCTATATATATCAGCATATATTAAATTAATCGCTCATTAGAAGCAAAATTATCAAACTAGGTTAAAATCAATGTAAGTCAAGTTTGTGCTCGTTGTACATGGACATTAGTCATGAATTCAATGCGGCTATCGAAATATTAATACATGTAGTCATATAAAGTTTCACCTTGCATATTAATCATGACTAATAACAACTAACGGAAGTGACTAATTGCTTGTAAACGTCGTCTATTGTAGGCTAGCCCGAGACGGTCTGGTTATACCACAGATGTCAATGTTTTTTTTTCGTTTCTTTTGTACAGACAGCTTACACGATTACAGTATTGTCCCAATACTTTCGACAACAGCAAAACTGCAGGTGCAGGACAACAAGCCTGTCCAGCGTGATGAGGACATAGGTTTCCACAGATCACTGAAGGATCTCGTTTTGTCCTGTAATTAAAATAATATCCACCTGAGTCCTGTCCATCAGCATATAAACATCCATTTCTCCCAAAACGTCTACAAGCTCAAATAACAGTAAATAGATAATATCTCGCGGAGATACACGAACGAAATCTTAAAGGATGAAACTGCCACATCGGCCCGGAAATCCCTGGTGGTTAGGACCAGAACTTAGTTTATTTTGAGTTAACGTGATTTTATTTCAAGTAACAATATTGTATTAAACTTAGATTCAGTGAGAACGAACGCCAATAATAAATAGATGGGCGATAAATTGGCCGTAAAGAGATTTCGGTAAAGAGCGAACTAAATATTGACCCAATTACTCGCTACCCTAACCATTGCCTGAGGATATAAACTACAGCTAGACGCTAACTGGTTGTGTATAAAGTGTTGAATAAAACGCAATATTTGTTGTGCTTTTCATCAAGCATTCGACTTATCTACTGCCATAAACTTCCTTGGATCTCTGAGAAAGAAGAACCCATGACTATCCGAAACACAACCCAACCCTGAATAGTCCGGTGTACCCAAATTCCTCAACCAACCTACAACTAAAAATCCTTGTTCCACGTGTCGTCCAACATTGAGGCACAAACACAAACATAACAAATAGTGCTTGTCCCACTCTACAGGAGTGTCATAAACCAAACTCTTCATACGACCCCAGAGGATAAAGTCCAACGGAGTCAAATCCGGTGATCGTGGAGGCCATACAATTGGACAACCTCGGTCTATCCATCTTTCTTCGAATCGTCGGTTCAGATGTTCCTGAACATGAAGTGAAAAGTGAGGTGGTGCGCCGTCATGCTGAAACCATATGTCTTGACGGACGTCCATTGGCACAGTATCCAACAACATACTCAATACTTGTTGTAGGAAGATCAAGTAGATGGAATCTATTAGCCTGGATAGAATCATGTACGGTCCAATCACATGACCATCCAGAATACCTGCCCACACATTAATTGAAAATCTGTGTTGGAATCCCTAGACATGCGCGGTATGTGATATGGCTGCTTAGATATGGCTGTTTCGTGAATTGAGTACACAATCCCTAGTAAATTTACATCCATCTGTGAAGAGAAAACGCCATGGAAATAGGGGCTTGATGCAGCGGTGCAGAAACCACGTACAGAACTCAAAATCGGTTGGCTGTAGTGATTGTACCTTTTAGAGGTGGTATGCATGTAGTTGTTAATGCATAACATTCTAGACGATGCTAGTAGCAACATCCATTACACTCGCAATTGCCCATGTACTCGTTGACGGGTTCTCTTTAACTTGATGCAGTACGGCCTCATCCAATTCGGGAGTCTCCTTGGAGCACCACAGTCATTCCTGCTGGCAGTGAAGGTACCCCTTTCTGGAAGCCGTTGCGTAATTATGGCGAAAAGGGTATGCGATGGAGTCGGACGTTGTGGAAAACGATCTTGATAAAGGCGACGAGCAGCTCTTCCATTACTTCCAGCTTCGTCATACAGAAGGATCATGTCAGTGTATTCAGCAAAAGTGTACTCAACGCGTGAATGAGGCTCGAACCTGCTCAGAGAGTTAGGATAAACGTCAATTGACATCACATGATCCCACGTAAGCGCCCTTCATCATTGTAACTCTGCAGGCGGACGAATCGCGAAGCTATTACTTGTTGAGACACGTGACGTACGCTCAGGCAATGCTTGTTTTTAAACGGCTGTAGCACAGAAACTATAAGTTTCCGAACATGGTTTCCAATTCTACATGTTATCAACTCAGTCCCCTCTACAAGTCCTAGAAGTTTGTAAGGGGAACTTTAGAACACGCTGTATAAGATGTCTTCTACATTAGATATAGAAAAAAGTACACAGATATACCGTAAAAGAAACCCAGCGAAGCTAGTTAAAATAAAAAATTTAACTTCTGTACGAACCAAAGCGTAGCAAGGTATATATACCTATTAGATACAAGACGCGATATTATTGAAGATTTTAGAACATCTATACATAGAATAAATTGATTAAACGGACAAACAAATATAGACTTAAACATACAAACGAGTCCAATATATAAAAATAGGAAGAATAACAAAAACAGTTTTATCATAAATGTTATGACAGCAAAATATAATATAATATTATATATATATATATATATATATATATATATATATATAACTTACAAGTGATCGATTTCCAATATCTTAGAGAAGGGAAATTTAATATTGAAAAGGTCTTAAGATATTTGTAAATTCTTTGTGACATGCGTCGCTTTAGCAAGAAGGGATTTGTAACCCAAGGCGTGCCGCTGTAGACTTGTATATTGATATTTTGAAAGCTTTGTCTGGTTTTCGAAACTTGAAGACAGATGAGGTGGTGGGAGGAATATAGCCAAAGTGCAGTTGAGCTATATATTATCAAAGACTTGCTCCTTTGCCTCCCTATTATTATAAGAGGTGGTAGGGGTGGTGGTTTGAAAGGGAAATTTTACAAGATTTTTCAACAGGTCAACATCGTAACCTTTAAAGCTGTCATAAATGCCAATGAAATACCATGACGTAATGCTAATTTATGTTCCTTGTCATTACGATGATTTTCATTTTCAATGACAAGTAGGCCTAATGGAGTAACGACATTTCAAAATTATATCATTTTCTTAAAGATCTAACATATAAAATCGATAGACAAATAAGTAAATAATTGTTGTGAATGAATAAACAACCAGAAAAATTATACGTTATATACAAATAAGAAAAGTTAACAAGTAAATATATAAATAATTTATATATAATATAACGTAATGCAATATAATATAATATAAATAATTTATATATTTACTTGTTAGCTGTTCTTTGTAATTAGTACATATTGTATAATTTTTATGTTCGTTCATTTATTGAGATGAAATATTACTTAAATAATCATTATTTAATTAATAATCTTCGATTAATATTACGATTTTTGAGCCCTGGGACGATTTATTTTTCTGGAAAAATGAAAAGCCATACCAATTGATTCTATGTCAAATCTGACAATACAGAATTTCCTAAGATGTGAGGAAAGGCTAATACAACTGGTGAAAAACTAATTAGACTCAATAACGAAGCATATTGGAATAGGTACAAATTTACTTCAAGGAATTTAAAGACTAATGCAGGATGAAAATTGGGAAATATTACTGAAATAAGGAATATACTCGTAAATCTCACTCTTAATTTAAACCCATATCAAACAAATAGCATTGACTTCTGCACCTAATGCATAAACAAAACACATAAAGAAGATATGAGTTTGGCTGAAATTAAAATATCAGCATTGGAAACGATGAATATATACTACAAATTTACTAACTTACTGGCACTATTGAACCCGTAGGTTCATGGCCGCGCGGACATGAGCTCTCCATCTCTACATTGAGCTATGTTTTCCAATTATCCCCTGTGTATTCTACTTCCCTCAAATCATGGTTAAATTTATTATCCACCTCATTCTACTTCTACCTACTGGGTTCTACATCCAAGCTCTTCTTTCATTCCCCACATCTCCTGTCCATTGCAATCTATGAGATTTATCTTGTCTTACTGTATCTGGTTTCCTATAATAATCATGTAGCTCACTGTAATAGGCCTAGTCTTCTCCATGCACCTGTCTGTTTATCTCTCTTTGGTCCAATATTTTACCTAGAACTTTATTCTCTAATACTGGTAAATATTTCTCTTCCCTTAAAGTAAGGATCCAGGTTTGCATCCATATAATATAACTGGGAGAATAACAGTATTATATATTTCTTTCCACTTTATTGTATTTTGAGAGAAGTTGAGACAACAAGAATCCCTGTAATGCATAAAAGCTTGCATTTCCAGAATTAAGTATATGTTTAATTTACTTTGTATCTCATTCCTGTTTGTACTTATTGATCCTAAATATTTGAATTCAGTGACTTCTCGAAAATTTCTATCATTTGTCATTAACTGCCCATTTCCATTAGACCTAATTAATATTTCTATGTGTGATCAATCACTATTATATACTGCACAAAATTATATATCATGTATAATGATGGCTCATATAGGTGTGACCAAGTGAATCCTGGAACAGAAGTCTTCTCTCAGCAAAGTTTCAGGAATGGATTCCTCATATTGAGAGAAGAAAATAAGTGTTGTATAACATTGGTCCGGAAATGTATAATTACCAGGGTTATTCGAACTTCTATGAATGTTAGTGCATGACGACATACATCTAAAATGCAAGGAACTAGATGGAGTGCTCTGTCCACATGTCAATTGAAATGTTCGACATGACCTTGTGACCCAATACAGACAGGTGGTCCTCTTTGCATTGAGTTTCGAACATGATAAAAAATTCCTGGTGTAGTGCATACTGTCAGACAGGCTGCCACAATGCGTGCATAGAGAGATGCATCTTGCGCAGCAGTTGAATTAACCAAAGACTTCAGGAACCTCCAAATATAAAAGTACAAGAGGTTTAAATATGGAGATAGAGGTGACCAAGGAATTGGTCCACCTATACCAATCCAGCGGAGACCGAAATGTGCAATAAGGTAACTGCGAGCAGTACGACTGAAATGTGTGGGAGCACCCTCATGCAAGGTGAACAGCTATCAACGAGATGCTAGTGGCGTGTTTTCCCAGTAACGACTTAATTCATTGCGCAAAATGAACAGCAATTTTATTCAGAACATGTTTCTTTTTCCTTACAAAAATGCTGTTCTAGAATGGATTCCTGCACATTGTGGCGTGGAATAAAAGGTACACTCATCCAACAAAATAAGATCAATTACCTATCTTACAAATCAGTAGAACTCTACACCAAAATGAAAATAAAATCCCATATAGCCGAACAAAGCAGAATTCAATGTGAAACCAAGATATGTAACACATTACTAGAACCAAATACAGCCCCCGAACAATTGCAGTTGCATAATTTCGTCTTGAAACTGGTCATGATTGCTTGGCAACACATCTACATAAAATTAAGCAACTAGACTCTCCACATTGCATTAGTATGCAAAAACATAAACACAATAATGAACAATGATTACTGATGTTTTGCGCTGATATCCAGAAAATAGTTGGAACACCATTCCAAAATTGCTGAATATTATTTAGAAGCCCGCAAGCAAATGATGACAAATCAAGAGTTTCAGAACATTTGAATACTACTACTACTACTACTACTACTACTACTACTACTACTACTACTGCTGTTTTCTTATGTAATGAATGTAACCAGATTTTCACATTTTGTTTAGATATTAAGATATGTCGTCGTGTACTAAGATTCATAAATGTTTGAATAACTCTGTAATTATACATTTCTGGACCCATGTTGAACTACACTTCTTTTCTTCTCTAAATGTAAGGATTTCTATCCAGAAACTTTGCCGTTGAGTTTTAATATATACTAACATCTTTGCATCAGCTGGCCAAAACAGATATCTGTTTGATGGAGAAGCTAGACATATGAGAACAGTACTGTAGCCGCTGTGATATCTTCTGGAAAAAAATGACAAGGCAGTTCTATTTATAGATTCCAAATCTGCCATTCAAGCAATAGCTAACATAGAACCTACTAATATAGCTGAAATCAGAGTTTGTCGGTTTCTATATAAACAAGTAAATGTCATTATTAAACATATTACTCTTCATAGATTATTGGACAATGCGAAATTAACGGGAATGAGGTGTCCGATACTCTCACCATGAAAAGTTGAAATATACTCGTACAGACCTATCATGTTTCATACAGTAAAAGAATTGCATCAAGGAATCCATTAAACTTACATGCCAAAATCATCACTCAAACAATATAGCACCTAAAGAATGAAAGGAAACAATAAGTCGCATCGCAGGTTCTCCACGAAGTGTGAAAGTTGTTGAATTCCGACTGCTCATCGGATATAATTTCCTTCCACACCACTTGCAACACATCAGCATCAAACCAAATGTTGTGTGTCTACTGTGTGACAAAATAAAAGTGAACTTTTATAAGATTCATGATGTGTTCTGTTGAGGTTTATTCAAAATTAATATAAAATTATAGAATATTCACCTGAAAGGTCCGTCTCCTCAACTTAATTATCATTTAACTGTAGCGCTTTCGGGACTTGTCCCATCATCGGCAGGATTCAAAACTGGGGTTTTGAATCCTGCCGATGATGGGACAAGTCCCGAAAGCGCTACAGTTAAATGATAATTAAGTTGAGGAGACGGACCTTTCAGGTGAATAGCATCTACGAAATGTTGTGTGTCTACTGTGTGACAAAAGAAAAGTGATGGAAAAAATTAATAAGATGTCCAGCTTTAAAGCAAGTACTCTGAGAAGTAGATCTATCTATGTATCTATAATGGCGTAGCCCAATGTTGAGTCATAACCTCTCCTTTGTTAGGGATTGCTAGACCAAGTTAATTTAGTTATCTTATTTGCCCATATATGCCATGAATGGCATACGGCCAACATACCGACTCAGTGAGACATCTATCAGGCTACTATCACTAGGAAGTTGAGATCGGTACAATTTGCTTAGAGGTCTTTTTATTCAGGTTTAAGGATATTTTACGAGCCTGAAAATCTTCAGACTCGGGACTCGTGTCTTTAAGTCACTCCCGGAGGATTTGCTCCTTGGATTTTTTTCATCCTAAAAAATCCATCTGCTCCGGCCAGGTTTGAATCCGCGACCCTCGGGACCAGAGGCAACGAGCATAACCACTAGTCCACCGCGGGCGACCTGATTAGCATATACTGGAAAGAAAAAACTAAATTAAGTAATAACTGTTAAATTACTGTCATTTCATTTTTATTACATGTTAATTCTAATTGAAATCTGCATTCTGTAAGTGTATGTATAATTTAAACATGACTTCTAAATTAAATATATTTATTCATCCGTTTAGACTATTTTTGGAGAATTAGACCTCAAAACAAATGTCACTCCAGTAGATCAGCGGTTATATACACATTGGTGGTTCTGAAGTTGGCCAGTTAAAACTTGGCCCGTGTTGATGGATTTTTAGAAGCGTAAAAATCCAGAGTAAAGCTTCCTTTGGAAATATTTTTGTGAAATTAAATTATTATTATTATATATCCAAAGTCGTATAATGAGAAATTAATTCAGCATGATGATAATTTCCTTATATTAGTATTTTAACCTTATTTATATTGTTAAACTTAACTGCTATTGGCAGGGCATGTGACACGAATGGGGAATGAATGAGGAAACCCAAAGTAAAAACATCCAGTAGGTAGGAGGTAGGAGAACAACATTAATAATGATTTGAGTGAGGTAAATTATACAGGGGGTGATTACAAAACATTAGTTCAAGATAAGTATTTCGAGAGCTTATCCCGAGCGACCATGAACCTACGTGTTCGATAATACCAGTGAGTTAGTTAGTTATATGTTAAATTTAAAATATTATGATAAATGGGTCACATATATAGTTTTTGAATGTAACGTCAGAGTAATGTGATGAAAATAAAGTGGGTTGAAACGAATTCACGTGGAGTATATCGATTATTAAAGAAATATGGTTTATATCATTTCGTGAGAAAGAAATATGGCGGGCGGGGTATGTGCATTAGTCACTGTCAAGAGATGAAATAAATAAACAGGACGATTTATAAGTTAGGGAAAAGTGGCTTGGTTGTTGCACATCCATTAATCCCCCGTTTGTTTGGGTCACCAAACTTCCACCCCGTCTAGCATTATGAATAAAACATTCAAACCTCCTTGTACTTTATACCATTATACCACCACAAATCAGCTATTACATCATCGCAAAATAAAATTAACGAGCCACCAACTATCAGCAAAAATCTTTCATCCCCTCACTGACTACACTTTTTGTTCCCACAAAAGTTAAATTCTCATTAGAGACGACTGAAGGCAATCTTAGCTATTCATAGTATTTATGAGAGGTGGCATGATTATTAACTGAAACATTCAGTTCCATCAGATCTAATTATCGACAATGAAGTAACACGTTCATCGTTAATATCACATTATACGAGTAATACAATATAGAGAATGCCAAAAATGTTTGAACTACAGTGCATAGAATGCTGCTTTAACGAGTTAAGTTTAAGTCTCTTCTATCACTATGTATAAACATGTAACAGTGTCACCCAGAAACTAGCAAGCCCGGCTTAGCTCGTCGTTCCCGGTGAAGGGTCCCATTAGAGTTGGGTAATAAAATTACAGTATTTTATTTTGGAGTTAGGAAAGGAGAGAGAAAGCAGAGAAAAAAGAGGAGACAAAGAAAAAGCAAGGAAAGAGGAGAGAGAGAGATGACAGGGAAAGAGAGATAAGATAGAGAAAGGGAGAGAATGTAGCGAAAGAGAGAGAGAACGCAGACAAAGAGAGAGAAGGCAGAGAAATAGATAAAATGCAAGGAAAGAGAGAGAGAAGGCAGGGAAAGAGAGAGAAGGCAGGGAATGAGAGAAAAGGCAGGGAATGAGAGAAAAGGGAGGGAAATAGAGAAGGCAGGGAAAGAGAGAGAGAATACAGGGAAAGAGATACAATGCAGGGAATGAGAGAAAATACAGGGAAAGTGAGAGAAGATAGGATAAGAGAGAGAAGGTAGGGAAAGAGAGAGAAGGCAGGGAAACATAGAGAAGGCAGGGAAAGAGATAAAATGCAGGGAATGAGAGAAAAGACAGGGAAAGAGATAAAATGCAGGGAATGAGAGAAAAGACAGGAAAAGAGAGAGAAGGCAGGGAAAGAGATAAAATGCGGGAATGAGAGAAAAGGCAGAGAGAGAGAGAAGGTAGGGAAAGATAGAGAAGGTAGGGAAAGATAGAGAAGGCAGTGGAAGAGAGAGAAGGCAGTGGAAGAGAGAGAAGGCAGTGGAAGAGAGAGAAGGCAGGGAAAGAGAGAGAAGGCAGGAAAAGAGAGAGAAGGCAGGAAAACAAAGGGAAGGTTGGGAAATAGAGAGAAGGCAGGGAAAGAGAGAAAAGGCAGGGAAAGAGATAAAATGCAGGAATGAGAGAAAAGGCAGGGAATAGAGAGAGAAGGCAGGGAATAGAGAGAGAAGGCATGAAAAGAGAGAAAAGTCTGGGAAAGCGAGAGAAAGCAGGGAAATAGAGAAAAGGCAGGGAAATAGAGAGAAAAGGCAGGGAAAGACAGAGAAGGCAGGGAAAGAGAGAGAAAGCAGGGAATGAGAGAAAAGGCAGGGAAATAGAGAAGGCAGGGAAAGAGAGAAGGCAGGGAAAGAGGGAGAGAAGACAGGGAAAGAGATAAAATGCAGGGAATGTGAGAAAAGACAGGGAAAGAGAGAGAAGCTAGGGTAAGAGAGAGAAGGTAGGGAAAGAGAGAGAAGGCAGGGAAATAGAGAGAAGGCAGGGAAAGAGATAAAATGCAGGGAATGATAGAAAAGGCAGAGAAAGAGAGAAAAAGCAGGGAAAGTGAGAGAAGGCAGGGAAAGAGATGAAATGCCGGAATGAGAGAAAAGGCAGAGAAAGAGAGAGAAGGTAGGGAAAAATAGAGAAGGCAGTGGAAGAGAGAGAAGGCAGGGAAAGAGAGAGAAGGCAGGAAAAGAGAGAGAAGGCAAGAAAACAAAGAGAAGGTAGGGAAATAGAGAGAAGGCAGGGAAAGAGAGAAAAGGCAGGGAAAGAGAGAAAAGGCAGGGAAAGAGATAAAATGCAGGTAATGAGAGAAAAGGTAGGGAATAGAGAGAGAAGGCAGGGAATAGAATAGAGAGAGAAGGCATGGAAAGAGAGAGGAGGCATGGAAAGAGAGAGAAGGCAGGGAAAGAGAGAGAAGGCAGGGAAAGAGAGAGAAGGCGGGGAAAGAGAGAGAAGGCGGGGAAAGAGAGAAAAGGCAGGGAAAGAGTGAGAAGGCAGGGAATGAGAGAAAAGGCAGAGATAGGTAGGGAAGGCTGAGAAAGAGAGAGAAGGCATGGAAAGTGAGAAAGTGCAGGGTAAGAGAGAGACGGCAAGGAATGAGAGAATAGGCAGAGAAAGATAGAGGAGGCAGGGAAATAGAGAGAATGTAGGGAAACAGAGAGAAGGCGGGGAAAGTGAACGGGCAGGGAAAGATAGAGAAGGCAGGGAAAGAGACAGAAGGCAGGGAAAGAGACAGAAGGCAGGGAAAGAGAGAGAAGGCGTCAATGTGAGAAAAGAATGGAAAGATAGAGAAGGGAGGGAAAGAGAGAAGGCGGGGAAAGATAGAAAAGGCAGGGACAGACAGAGAAGACAGGGAAAGAGAGAGAAACAGAGAATGAGAGAAAAGGCAGGGAAAGAGAGAGAAGGCAGGAAAATAGAATGAAGGCAGGGAAATAGAAAGAATGAAGAGGAAGAGAGACAATTAAGGAAAAGAGAGAGACGAAACGGAAAGAGAGAGAAGGCACTGTAAGGTAAGGAAGGCAGGGAATGAGAGAAATGTTAGGAAATGATAGAGAATGCGGGGAAAGAGAGAAGGCTGCGAAAGAGAGAAAAGGTAAGGAAAGAGAGAGAAGGCAGGTAAAGAGAGAGAAGTTAGGGAAAGAAATAAAATGCAGGGAATGAGAGGATTGGCAGGGAAAGTGAGATAAGGCAGGGTAAGAGATCAAATACAGGGAATGAGAGAAAAGGCAAAGAAGGAAGATAAAGAGAGAAATAAAGAGAAGGTGAAAACAATAGCATTTGACAGCAGCGACTCTCTCAGCGAGAAAACATTTATTTATTTCTGTTTACAAGTAGGAATGTTTGTAAGTAATCCTACAGTTTTTCCCCTCCCGTACTGTGGTACACTCAGTGTATATTGAATAATACTCAATAAAATAGAAAATAGAATTTATTGACGATTTATGTAGGTTTAACGACTGTTAGCATTGTTACAAATACTAGCGTTTAAAATGATATACACAAGTTCTGTGGAAGGTCTCCTCATGGGAAATTACAGTTAAGCGTGTTATTTTACTCCTTACTTCATATGAACTTTTGCAAGAGAAACCTTGTCCACTGACATCTACGTCTTTCCTCTAACTTAAAACCTAATTATATTTCACATACTTGTCTTTTGTAATCTTATCAACCGCCAACTTAAAATTACATTAACTTTCAACTGAGGATTTCTACGATAATCATATTCCACATGCACTGCACCAGGAATAAAAATTTAGGAATTTTAGTTTCACTTTAAAAATATTACAATTTAGTTTCTACAAAAGTATTATGTACTTCATTCCATTTATAGTTGAGTTCCTTCATTTGCTCCATGGATACATTTTACAAACACTGAATGCAATTTTCTCTCTCATTCACTAATTGAAAAGTCAGTCCAGAACAAATGGTACGGTACTGCCAATCTAGAGTCACAACACAACCTGCTTCCAAATTAAACTACCGGAAAGTTTTTCCCGTGTCAAATATATTTCTGGGTATCAGGTTCTAGTGTTCTGAAAAGTAAATATCAATTATATATACACCTAATTCTATTAATGTATTGCAGTCGTTTAGCAAACTCCATGATATTGTGGGAAATAATATATGAATATATATAATAAGAGTTAAGTCTTGTTGACTGCGATGGGCAAGATATAGGCTATGGAATGAATGGAAAACGAGAAGAAGGAATTCTCTTAAGAAATATAGAGTACGAGTATCAAGTAGGTAGATCTAGAAAAAGTGGAGTAATGGTTTTAAAGAGGCGAATTAAACATGGAATGACTGGAATGTACGTGCTCTGGATATGGATGAATGGGATCTTAGTTCCGCGCGACCATGAACTTCCTGGGACTCGATACTGCCAGTGAGATAGTTATGGTACTTACAGCACTCGTTTAGTTACTTTTTTACATTCCGTATATCATTTCTAAATAGAGTTAGTGCATCTACTCCTTTTTTCTCATGCTCACTTTCCCTGTCATTTCCAACACGTGCAAGTAGGTCTAAATATCGATAATAGTTTCGTATTATCCAGTTCAAATTATTATCATAAGTAATGCCACGAGTGGTTTCCAAATTATCGATAAATTCACGACTCACGAAGTGAGGAAATTTGGAAATCAAGAGCGGCATTTGTTAGGACTATTTAACGAATAAAATTAAGCTGTTTACTCACAAATCATTATTTAACTATAGTTATTTTAAAATATTTATATATTTAATGTAAACGGCGATATTTGAAAACAAATGAGAAACGATAGGTACGCTTCATCTGCTTCATCTGCTTCTTTTGTTTATCACTGCGCACCAGATCATACCATTTATTGCCAAAGGATCGCAATATTGTAAGAATGCTCTCTAGTGGAGAAAAAATGAAACACATCAAACTGTATATTAATTCATTTCTGATGTCGTATGATGTAAATAACACAATTATATTTTTCTGGATTATTACCTGGGAAAAAAATACATTTAAGAAAGTGCAAACAGTGGTTTCTTTTTTTTTTTGTGGTATAATAAATTGCTACAAATGTTTTTATATTAACTCCTGCGAGCGCTATGTGTTCACATCTATGCACTATATATATACAATCTGGTAGCCGTATTTCTCACAGGATCAGTCACTGCAAAATAATGGTCAGACCTGTTCAGAATATTAAAAAGGAGGAGCTTTCTTTAATATGGTAAATATAACACTGATAAATATTTCGTGAAACACGACTGTGATTGGTTGTAAAACAGAAATCATTGAAACGTGATTGGTCATTGACTCCCATTTGGGGCATGAGTTAAATAGTCACTTCAATCATTGCATTTTCATACTATGCTTTGCAGTTTCACTAGGGAATTATAAGTGTGGTAGCTTCCCGTTGCCTTCAACACCGGTGAATGATGATGAAGATATTGATAAGGATGATGATGGCCGGATGATTTTCGGGGACCGTTGGCCCCTAAGCTTCCTGACATTTGTCTTACAGGTGACGAAAAAACCCGAACAAATCTCACCCAGTGGCCTGTCCCGACCGGAAATTGAACCCGTGACAAGGCACCACGCTACCGCGAGACCACAGCGATGGATTATCCAGTTATAAGGTAAATAATGTTTAAGAAACGTCAACAGAGACTTTTACTTGTTCAACACAAGACATAAGATTAATTTCTGCTTTCGGATGGTGATATATAATTACTCGTATCTGCTATCTGCTGCATCTACAATGCTGGCCAATGGAAGGTATATGCTGGAACATTTTAAAACAAGACCATCTTCGCTTTAGGTGAAATCACAAATCAGAGGTTAACTAACACACATAATCATCGTAATCAATTCAGGGTATAAAAAAAATCTCCTCACCCTCCCTTACAAGGGAACTCTCAAAAATTTGCATATCGAAACATACTTTGAAATTTGTCCCAGAGAAGTGTTGTGATATACCAAGGCTGTGTAAAAAAAAATAGTGACAACCTGCCCGAACGCCGCGTCCCGGCACATTGCATTACGCTTTACTCGCGCAGAGAGTCCATCTACTTCGTACAGTGGGTTGTCATTGCTGTATTCTGGCTTTCATTTCTGTACCTTGCAATTAAAAACGGCAGATTTTTGGACACACTCTTGGTACATCACAACGCTTCTCTGAGACAAATTTCAAAGTAGGTTTCCGCATGCAATGGTTAACAGTATCCTTATTAAAATTAACTATTTTCCAGCGCGTCTTCAGCAATTCAAGGTTTCGTCTTCCTACATTTGTATTATTATTCTCTCCTGGAATATGCGTTGTTGACGATTCTTAAAACATTCAGCTGTTTTCTGCTATTTTTTTCTTGAAAAGGAATATGAGAAGCTTGTTTTTACATCCTTAAATATAAATGAATACAGCTGAAACAGTGAAGCACATAACATTCAACCAAGCTATATATAGTATTTCAAATCTTCATCGTCATATTCGACAAGTACAACAACAACAATGGCAATACAACTCTAATTATGTCCAGGCTTTCTTAATCCTAGTTCTCCGGCTTCCCTTGTTCTTTGCCGAAACCGTCCAATTCGTACACCTAAGTAATATTGGCAGCTGTCGAGTCATCCTCTATTCATTTTCCTGCTGTATTTTGCCAAAAGGCCAACCAGTCATAATCTTCTTGGAAATATTTCTCTGGTTTATTCTGTGTATGTGTCCTGCCCATTGGAGTCCTTACAATTGAATATCAGTGGATAATTGAGGGTCCGAGTATTTTCCTTAGAATACTTCATGAACTCTGTTTTCTTAATTAACATCCAAACAACACTTTCATAAAATAACAATAAAAAGTATATATTTTTATTTCAGTACATCTATAAACATGTTTGGAACTAAGCAGAAATACTATTAAAAGCGTTATCATTAGATTATTATTATTATTATTATTATTATTAGTATTATTATTATTATTATTATTATTATTATTATTATTATTATTATTATTATTATTATTATTATTATTATTATTATTATTATTATTATTACATACTTCTGGGGATTGTACAAGATAGCCGTTAGAGTTTTGATGAATAACCCATTTTCGGTAAGGCAGGCACAATGACGACAATGAAATCAAAACTGTTTGACCTAAGTAAATGAGTCAACCAATCGTCATCTCTTCCACCATTCCAACTTTTTCAAATATTCAGACGAAGGCGAATAAAAGTGTGCTCGTTTAACAACATTTGCTGAAGAATGTTCATTGGTACATGTTCCAACAGCTCCACCAACACTCTCTGCAGGAAAATTAAGTACATGGGATCCACGTCAGATGTAAACAGAAGACACATGACGTCGCCTTTCGACAATACGAATTGTCTATTGTGAAGCAGAATACTTTAAATATTCATTATTATCGTTCATCCACCGCTGTGGTTTCAGATAGCGTCGCTGCTTCATACCCAGCGGGCCCTTCTTCGATCCACGATCGGGATGATGGTTTTTCTCGGGATTTTTTTTAACTGTAAGACAAGCTTCAGGTAACTTTAAGGTCCAAAGAGTCACCGAACATCATCCGGCCAACATAACCATCATTCCATATTTAGTATGAATATGTGCGAGAATGGTGTGTTTCGTCTTAATGTTGTGTTGTCTCGGAGGAGGCCTGACATTGAGCTGATTCATCATTCGGGGAGGCCTCTGTGTCGTTGTGTGGTTAAAAAGCAAGTGTGTGATCCGTAGTTTAAAACCCTTCTCCCGACAGGTCGTGCCACTGTAAGGCCCGGTGGCGTGTGGCACGTAAAAGTACCTGTAAGGCAAGAGGTTAAACTGAGATAATGAAACGGAATTCTTAACATTACGGTACAGAAACGGTACATTTCTGGCCTTGGTCTCTATTAAGAACCGCTGGTTTTCTTAGGCTTTAAGGACCTTCGGTTTTTGGAAAATCTGGTAGCATGAGTTACCTAGCCGAGCGTTAGTATGAGGATGTATGCATACGTGTTTTGAAATAAACAAATGGATTCTTATTTTAACTATTTTATTACTAGAGAGAAATTATTACAAATAAACCTAAGTGTCTAGCCCTAAATAACTAATCTAAGCTTATATTATGAAACCCTATATTCTAACTTTCTTGTAGTTTGAGAACGGGGGATGTGAGATAATACGAGTAAATCTACCCTAATCTACATGTTTAAAATTCTAATATCCCTTTTCAGCTATAGTATTAAAATACGAGTAGTTAAGGTAATTGATTCCCTTTCCATTAGTCTAGAACACATATTAAGAAAAATGGTAGCTTACTCACCCATCAGCGGCTCTTCGTTCCACAGACAGACACGAGGCCCTCACTTTGCCAGGGTTAAATACTCAACTTGACCTAACTTTCCACTGACTAACTGTACTAACATACCACAGCCCTAACAGTAGTAACATTCCACTCTAAAAGTAGATTTTACAGTTAACCAAGGAAAACTTTGTTCTGAAATATCATGTCTACAAATTTATTCCAACAGACTTTTATTTGAATAATTTAAAATAATCTATAAAATAATTAAATATCTATATACAATACTCTATGTATTCATAACAGTCTCTTCAACAAAACTTAAATATTATGTCTCCTCTACAACAGTCAGAAGCGTTTAAGAGCAATTCTAAATCACCCTGTATAGTTTTCTGAGGGAAATATAATATTGTTGAAGGATTCAAAATCGAACACAATACGTCTGAGATCATGAATGAGTTTGAATATGTGTCCGCAAACTGGCAATAAACATTAATGGAGGGTTGCTTATTAAAATACTTGTATGATAACTGCTAGAATTCCTTGTGTTTGACTTGCCTTAAATTTATATTTTTAGGAGGGTAGAATATGAATTGAAATACATCAGAATTGTCAGACTGCAGCATAAACATATCCTAATAAACTATTATTTCTTGCTTAATTGTAGAGTCCACACTTAAGTAAAAAAATCTATGAAATGTCTGTAAATTACGATGTAATTCCTCTCTTTCTCTCCGTACATTTTGTCACATTAACCTGAAACATACATCATAAACCAATTTCAGGCCAAGGAACTGCTTTCAATTGGCCTGTGACTCCATAACTCGAACTTTCAAGTAATGTCTTCTATTCAATGATACCTGCCTTTTGAAAGTTCTCTTGTGCGCCCTGTTCTCTCATATTTTGTATAGAAATTGCGCGTTATTGTGTTGGCTTAACAATATGTGTCTGAAAGTTTCAATTTGAAGATCCCCAATAGATTTGACTCCTTTTCAAAATTTTTCTTAGACTCTCCCGTGTGACTTGGAAACCTTGATGCGGTCAAAATGACGTCACTTGTGCTTTTAAATTAGATTTGAGAGCATGTTCAATACAGTGTTTGTATAACAGATTTAGATGAAATAAATGAAGTGCGCTTTCTTACATCTCCGAATAACTCGACATCTTATGTCACTATGGCAAAGCAAACAAAAATCACTCTTCTCTTGTTAAAACAACTAATATAAAAAAACATACCACAGCCTTTCTAACACTACGTCTAAAAATAAACTCTACCAGTATAATATTTTCTACGACTACTCTTATTAAAACGGTTAGCATGTCTAACCAGCTTACCAAGGATTACATAAAATGCTTGGTAAACTCCGTTGAGATGTTAATCACGGTATAAAAATTATATTTTATACCATAATTTTAATATTATTACGTAAAGTGTTAAAATCTTAAAAATCCTTACCTGATAGTTTAGTTGTCCTCAACCAAATCAAATTTCAGTACAAATTTTAAAATGTTAACTTTCGACAGATATTTGTCCGACGGATGAAATGATAAATATGGTGCTTTCCGAAAGGAGTAAGATACGTGCTTACACCGAGTTTCACATCTCCCTTATCTTTGCCATCCATTACATAAATACTAAAAATACACCCAACCTATCCCATTCTCTATACAGAATGCAAGTACATGCCTTGTACCTCACGTGGTCTACCGAAGTGGAGCGTAAATAAGACAAATCAAATTGATTTTGGAAATTACAATACGTTCTGTAAAGAGGGCCACGAAACGGCCCGTGCAAATACTCACACCTCCCCATGCCGACGGGGACTAAACTTGGGCTTAAATGGAAGCTGGACTGAACAACTCAACGACTCCGAAAACTATGAATTTGAAACTTTTATCACTTATTTTCAATTGTTTTTATATATCACTCCTCTTATCCTCCCATAATACTTTTCCCCCAATAGTAGAGTTTATAATCCATAATATAATGGCTATCACACTTGGTGTTGTAAATCGCTGCGCCATATATATATATATATATATATATATATATATATATATATATATATATATATTCATTTGTATATGTGTATATGTATAAACAAACATTTTATAAAAGATGCAAATAATAAGTACATATTATTTATCAGTTATATGGATGGGAAACATGTACTCTTACTTTGAGAGAGGAGATTTGTTTTTAGAATAAAGTCCTTAGGAATATTTTTGGACCAAAGAGAGACTTTGCTTTCCGAAAGGAGTAAGATACGTGCTTACACCGAGTTTCACATCTCCCTTATCTTTGCCATCCATTACATAAATACTAAAAATACACCCAACCTATCCCATTCTCTATACAGAATGCAAGTACATGCCTTGTACCTCACGTGGTCTACCGAAGTGGAGCGTAAATAAGACAAATCAAATTGATTTTGGAAATTACAATACGTTCTGTAAAGAGGGCCACGAAACGGCCCGTGCAAATACTCACACCTCCCCATGCCGACGGGGACTAAACTTGGGCTTAAATGGAAGCTGGACTGAACAACTCAACGACTCCGAAAACTATGAATTTGAAACTTTTATCACTTATTTTCAATTGTTTTTATATATCACTCCTCTTATCCTCCCATAATACTTTTCCAAATAGTAAGTTATAATCATAATATATGTCTATCAAGTGGTGTTGTATCGCTGCAGCATATATATATATATATATATATATTCATTTGTATATGTGTATATGTATAAACAAACATTTTATAAAAGATGCAAATAATAAGTACATATTATTTATCAGTTATATGGATGGGAAACATGTACTCTTACTTTGAGAGAGGAGATTTGTTTTTAGAATAAAGTCCTTAGGAATATTTTTGGACCAAAGAGAGACCTACAGACCGATGTAGAAAACCACATAACAATGAACTACACACTTTTATGGGAAACCAGATGCAATTAGAAGTTATATCTTGTCAACTGCGATGAGCAGAACATATGGCAGAACTGGAAATGAAATAGAGGCATGGAAGCTTGTAGAAAGACTGGAGGAGACGCGTCCTGTAGATAAGCCAAGAATGAGGTGGGTAGATAACTTTAGCCATAATTTGAGGGGGATAATGGGAAACATTAGTTCAGGATAGGATGTATGGAGAGCTTATATTCGCAGTGAACTCCAGTGGGATTGGTTATTACCACATTAATTTTATACGACTTTATGGTTCCCTTTAAATACATTTAATTTTAACTAAATTAATACTCAGTGTAACGAGACTTAATCTGACAGAGTTTGAATGTTGTAAAACAGTGTAATTTCTTAATGATTAAATATCTAATTAGAACAAGTGAGAACTTTTTAACTTATCTCAACTCATCCTTTAAAAATACCCTCTATAAATGGTACTCTAGCCTTATAAAGTATAATATAAAATACAGTAATCCTTAAGTACAATTAATTATTTGAAAGTAATAACATATCTATACTGTAACGGTTCAGTTGTTTGTTATTGTTAATTAATTGAAATACGGATTATGATATGTACTATATTTCCTCTAGGACATACGAATGTACATTATGCCCGCTAATTCATATTACGTTCATTGCCGAAGGTGATATTTAACCGTCAGTTTTGTTGAATGGATAACATCTACGATGTAGACATTAAATGATCAACCAATGTTTCAAAGTTTTTTTTCTTCGGTAATACCATAAGTTATTGTATGCACCATGATTATTACTTAAATATTAGTCCCTCTTGCCAGAGGATGTTGGATCAGTTAGTCTGTCGCCCTCCTGACGTAATCATCAATACAATATCGTTGATAACAGGAAAGATATTAAGATATCTTAAAGGAATTTAGAATTAATTCAGCACTATACACACATGTCACTATGAAGATAACTTTTTAGCTTTGAAGCGTATGCCCGGAACAAGAATCCCAAGAAAATCCAGCATTACCAACTTACGAAACATATGAAAGTCTTATTAATATAAGTGTAGAATATTTCATAAGGAAACTAAAATCCTTATGTATAAAACTACGATCTAACCAGTTCTGAACGTATGGTTGTGAGACCTGAACATTTCCCCAAAAGAGTGCCGATACGGTTATGGCCTTCGAGAGAAAGATATTACGAAGAATATATGGACCCTTTAATGAAAACGGTGTATACAGAATTAGAAATAATGTAGAACTTGAACAACTATCCGGAAAGTCTCACATACTACACCTTAAGAGACTACTATGCATTTGCACAGAATGCAGGATCAAAGAATTAGGAAGAAAATAATGAACGAAACATTTGACGGGAAAAGATTTCAAGGAAGGCCAACAAATTGATGGGAGAACGCTTGGTGTCAGGGATTGGAAGTCGGCTGCGGTGGATAGAGAAGTGTGGGGGAAGAAGATTGGAGAGGCTAAGGCTCGATATGGGCTGTAGCGTCATAAGATGATGATGATGATGATGATGATGATGATGATGATGTATGGTATTAATTGGACGTCCAATGAATAGATATACTGAAAACTTTTGTTGGCCATAACAGCTACTGGTGATGAGGTGAGGGTAATAAATGCAAACAATTGTACAGATCGAAGTCAGAGATTGAAGAGAAGAAAAGTCTATCCAACATTCGACATTTCTCCGATATTAGCATCCTTAAGTTACAATATTAGTTTAGTCCAGATAGAGATTTTGACATTGAACCAGACTATATACAAATAAATTAATTCAATTGTTAACGAGGATAATGAAGATATCAACTATACACATTAAAATGTTTTAAATTTTCATTAAAATACAAATATTTAATGTACAAAATTTTGGTCACCCACTGTACGATTCCATTGAATCTTAGAATACCTACTTCCTAAAACATCTTGCCTTACTGCTATAATAATCCAATAAATTTTGCTTCCTACAACCTCCTCTCTCACAGAAAGTCCAGTGACCATTTTTCCAAGTCATATAAAAAAGACAGAATAGGCCCTTTTCCCCGTTATAGCTATAACTTCTTAAATATATGACATACACAGGCCAAAAACAAAAGAAAGTGTCCCACAAACCCTTCTAGCATTCTGGGGATTCTAGGGTAGATAAAAGATTTTATATTATATTCTAGAAGGCGAGGATTTTTTTAGTTTTTTTTCACAAAATTGATTTTTACGTCAAAGAATAATGTCTTATATGAGTTATTCTGTGTAAAATTGCTATAAGCAACGTTTCATTTTCATTCAAATCATCCATAACATATTTTTCCCTTACAATTCAGAACATTGTGTACAAATATAAAAACATTAATATTTTAGTTTTTTTGTACTGAATGTAAACGTATAGAGTCGATAGATTAGAGAGATAAAAGTCGAAGAATTTCATATTTTATTCAATGTAACTTATACCACTTTTGATCCTAAATAACCATATGTAAGAAACAAAGATCATAGACCCGACATCAGATCATAACGAAAGCAAAATGGTCTTAGAGGTCCATTTTAAAGATAAAGAAAGCCGTAGAATCTTAGAAAATGGTTTGGAGAGACTTTTTTATCATATTTATCAGACTGTATGAAGTCTTCAGTGTTTGCTCGTATTGCGAAGAGCAAAGATACGCTACTTTGGATGCGACAGGGATTATATCAATTTTCATATATTGGAGTATACAATTCTATAAAATGGCCCCTAGAAAACAGGGATATATAAAAATAAATTCTGAACCATTCTCTACATCTTTCTCCAAGTTACACTTAAAACAAAGATTATAAGAATAAAGAAATTATGCAGAAAATATTTTTCATTCTTATTTTTTCATAGACGTTCTAACACCTAAAATCTATTTAATTATCTTATATTTAACAATATTATGAAATCGTGAATTTCAATTAAATGTGTTTTGGTAATGAGGATCCAATTCAGAATTTGCTTTGACGATTGAGAAAAATGAGGAAAAAATCTTAGCCAGGTTGGTGAGTACCGATTCTTGAAACTGTGATCTGCAGAATACGAATCTCAAACGTTAGTCCTTGAGCTTACTCGCTCGGTAAGAAAGTTGTATACACAATAAGTAATTTTTCGATAAATTATTATCGATAAATCGTCTGAAAATATTTTTTCCAGCTTATAGAAGTAAATTTAAATGTTCCTGGTACGTACATTAGATAGGGACTGTATATCGAACAATTTAACTTATTTTCCTTGTGTACATGATATTACTATTTCCTTATTTCATTTTTAATTTTCATAACATTATTACATTATCGATCTTACTCTCATGAATATTACATTAATGGTTAAATGTTCAATTTATTACTTTTTTATTATTACAGTTAATTGTGTTTACTTTATTCTACTGTAACATATGTTTGTCCTGGTGAATGTAAGAGATGGCCACATGGCCTCAACTCCACCAGACTAAAAATAAATAAATAAATAATAAATAAAAATACCTTCTGATAGGTTTTATTCAACAACTATTATAAATCCCTTATTGTATTATTTTTGTTAATTTATCCAGAAAAAATCTTCTTTCTTAATTGACATAATTCCGTTGACTGGCAAACTTATTTATAAAAACAGAAATTTAATTGGTCATTCAGAAAGCTTGAGGGTTAGATTCTAGTGGATCTGTTCTTCTCTCGCTGATCCACCCATCGTCTCATTGAATGTCCTCAGCTTCAAAGTCCTGTTAGATAATGTCTGCCACGGTACTCTCTCTCTCTCTCTACATTTATTTAATTTAAATATATAGTATATAATATATATTTATTTTATAATTATCATTGTATATAGAGGTTAAGTGCATCGCTGTGGTCTCGAGGTAGCATGCTGCCTTGTCACGCAGCGGACCCGGGTTCGATCCCCGGTCGGGGCAGTTTCTCTGGGTGAGTTTTTATCGGGATTTTTCCTCACCTGTAAGACTAATGTCAGGAAAACTTTAAGGCCCAAACGGTCACCGAAATCATATGGCCATCATCATCATCGCCATCATCCTTCACCGGCGTGGAAAGCAATGGGAAGCTACCACACCTACAATTCCCTAGTAAAGCTGCAAGCATAGCATGAAAATGTTATGATTGCTTTGAAAGACCTGCCCTCGGGCAGAATTACTAAGGATGGATGGATAGAGGTTAAATAAAATGTATCAAGTAATCTGCATCATGTATGGCACTTTATGCAGAAACAGATTATGATAAAACTTATGATAATTATCATCAGGATTGACAATTTGAAGCGGAAGGAACGTAAGTTTTTCTTAGATGCATTTTATTTCAGGCTTCACGTTATTTTAAGTTAATTTACAAAAAAAAAATACTGTTTCATTTCTCTTCCGAAGTTTCGCGATTTTTACACTGTGGAAGGACTTAAACCTATAATCTCGGTACCAGATGTGACTACAGTAAGCATTAATCTATCTTCACTTTCTGATTTAATTTGTATGTAATATTTATTCTTCCGTAAAACTATCAGTTTAATTTATTTGTCAAATAACATTAACCTTGAACTAAGGAAGGTGAATTAAACTACAAACTATTAGCTCACGATATGTCCACTTGCGAGTTAAATAGTGGCAGTGAGTTACTTAATGCTTCCAGGCAATATAAACGTGCATAAAAACATTGATTCAGTGGCACTATCAAACTCAGAGCTTTCTGGCCGCCCGGAAATACGCTCTCCATACATCCAAATCCTGACCTAATGTTTTAGAATCTCCTCCCATATTATTCACTTCCTAACATCATGGTTAATTTATTCTCCCACCTCATTCTTTGCACACTTACTAGGTGCTTCCTAAAACCTCCTAGCAAAACAAAATGAACCTGTTTTATATAAAATAATCTTCACATCTCTACCTTTAATATATGTTATAATATGTAATATATTAAATTATTATACCAAATATAAGGATATTATAGAATATAGACTAATATTATTTTAATTGCAAGATTGTTATAAACGCAATATTAAATCCAAATGTATTTTTTATTGAGCGGTAAAGATGAAATTGAACTGTAAATCTATTTCTATCTACATTTGGACGTTATTTATATTTTAAATAAGATATGTAAATTATGTTATGGTTCGTTAATTAATCTATAATTAAATAAAAATAAAACTTCGTTTTATTTGATTTTCATATTTATTAAGATATAATTCAGTGACAGCTGTTTCGGTACACTGTACCTTCTTCAGACATGTTAACAAATTATCATAAAACTAAGTTTTATTTTTATTTAATTAATGAATATGGATTTTCATCAAGTAAACACCAACTCAATTGTTTAATTAATTTATTTGCTAAGTGGTCCTTTAAAAAAAGATAAGTTTCACGGTCTTCAGTTAATGTCAATAGAGATTTAATTCTGAATTTCAATTGGGCCTTAAACCGAAGATCCTCAACTTTACGTACTGGTTCTCTACCATTGAGCTACTTGGGCACTCGTGTCTAACCTCTTTTGAACATAATTCCATTATTTCGAGAGATTGGAATATTGGGGAGAAAATAATACGTGCCCGTTATTAAAGGTGTGCCTAATAGTATAATGGTAGAACATTATCCACAAAACTTTAATTCCTGTAATAAAATTTCAGATCAGTGCAAACTTTTATTCTCTGATTATGTTATTTTGTCATGTTTCTTCTTAGAGATGCAATTAAATATTTAGCGTCCCTGCCTCGTACGCAGCAGCCGCGGGTTCGATCCCGGACAGGATAAATTTCCTGAGTGATGGATTTTTCAGAGTTTCACCTCACCCATAAGACAAATTTCAGAAAAATTTAAGACCCAAATGAATCCCGAACATCATTTGGCCATCATAGTAAATATCATATTGGCTCTTTTAGTATGAATGTGTGAGTTAATGGTGCATTTCGTCTTAAATGCTCGCGTTGTCAAGGAGGAAGCCCTGGATTGAGATCACCACTTATTCGGGAAGTCCCTGCATATACTTGTGAAGTCACGAAAATATATATATGATCCAAAAGTTTAAAAATCCCTTTCCCGACAGGTTGTGCAATTGCAAATAATGCCTTAATTGATTGACCTTCTCCCTCCAACATGATGATGAAATTTAGGCTGCATTTTAGGGTATGTTTACTAATTCAGTTATTAGAAAAAATCTTCCTAGCTGTACATTATTGTCCCAATATTGAATTATCATTTATAATAGCGTAAGTCACAAATTGTAAGGTTCAGGCGGCTTGTAAATGCATCTATAAGGTGAGAGGTTAAAATTTGATGTTGAAGTGTTTTAATAAGGAACTTTAACCAAAAGCCCCAACATAAGGTTCAATCGTTAATAAATTGTACATGTTATCATGAATAAAATTGCCATTTTTTATGCTAAAATTTTTAATTTTCGACATAGTGTTATTCAATACACACTAAGTAGTCTCTCTTAGCATGTGTCCATTTTCATTGATACTGATTGTTGCTGTTGAGGGTACTGTATACATTGCTTTCTTTCCTTCAGGTTACCTTAAAACGTTTTATTTGTATAGGTATTTCCACGTTCCTATTCACACTATGACAATAGATATATATGAATGCCTTCCACGTAAATAGAATCATAGGATGCGCTGCATATTATTATCAAATTTATTGTTAGCAAGAAATATAAAATAAGTTAACAGAATTTTATTTTCTTAGACAGAAACAAATAATAATAGTAATAATATTAATAATAAATAATAAATCCATCCATAGTAATTCTGCCCGAGGACAGGTTTTTCAATTCAATCATAGCATTTCATGCTATGCTTTGCAGCTTTCCAAGGGAATTATAGGTGTGGTAGCATCTCGTTGCTTTCCACATCGGCGAAGGATAATGGTGATAATGATAAGGATGATGATGATGGCCGGATGATTTTCGGGGACCGTTGGGCCCTACGCTTCCTAACATTTGTCTTACAGGTGAGGAAAAAACCCGATAAAAACCTCACCCAGGAGCCTGTCCCGACCGGGAATCGAACCCAGGCCCGCTGCGTGACAAGACAGCAAGCTACCTCGAGACCACAGCGGTGGACATAAATAAAAAATAAATAAATAAATTATAAATAAAAATAAGAAATAATGTTTTAACAATAATATTAATAATATAATAAATGTTGTAAGTGGTCGTAAATACACTTAAACTCCATTTGATTGGTATTTACGATACAATATTGGGAGGGGTGTATCACTCTACGCGGCCACAGACCCAACCCAAAAATGGCAGTTTGACCGAAGCAGAAGTGCGCGTTGTGTCGGACCCGGAAGACAACCTAAACTCATATAACATGGTAGAGGAGACCTCATTCCATTCATCCATAATATGTGGTAAAGCAATAGGTACTTCTGGTCCCGGGGTTCAAAGAAGTCTACCCCCCCCCTCCCAGTCGAATAAAGAACTAAGAACAAAACTACCATAGAATATGTTCCTCCAGTCGATGAAAGAAACACACACATACTCTAAAATAAATACTAACCTTACTTACTTACTCACTGGCACTATCAACCCGTAGGTTCATGGCCGCGCGGACATAAGCTCTCCACACATCCCTATCCTGAGCTAATGCTTTCCAATCATTCCCTGTATAATCTACTTCCCTCAAATCATAGTTAATGTTGTTCTCCCACCTCATTCTTGGTCTACCAACTGGGCGTTTTCCTTCTGGCTTTCCTACAAGAAGTTTCCATGCACGTCTTTCATTCTCCATACGCGCAACATGTCCTGCCTATCGCAGTCTACTAGACTTAACTGTTCTTATTATATCTGGCTTCCTATAAAGACCATGTAGTTCATTGTTATGTAGTCTTCTCTATTCACCTGTCTGTTCATCTCTCTTTGGTCCAAACATTTTCCTAAGAACTTTATTCTCAAATACTCGCAATCTCCTTTCCTCCCTTAAAGTAAGGGTCCATGTTTCGCACCCATATAATATAACTGGTAGAATAATAGTTTTATATATTTTCAGCTTAACGTTTTTTGAAAGGAGTTGGGACATCAAAAATATCTGTAATGCATAATAGAACGCATTTCCAGAATTGAGCCTATGTTTAATTTCTTTGTGCATCTCATTCCTATTTGTGATTATTGTTCCTAGGTATTTGAATTCACCCACTTCCTCAAAATTTCCCTCATTTGTCCTTAGCTGTCCATTTCCATTATATACTGAATTTCTACGTGTGACCATATATTTAGTTTTATTGATATTTACTTCCAGTCCCAATTTCTTAGTGTTACTCAATAGTGTGTGCGTGTTGGCCTTTAGTATCTCCTCGCTATCGGCCAGTAGTACTACATCATCAGCATAAACTAACAGCTTATTAATACCATTCAGTTGTAAGCCTTCCTCATTCTCTAAAGATTTAATGGCATGCTCTAGTACAAAATTAAATAGTAGAGGAGATAGTGCATCTCCTTGCTTCAACCCATTCTGGATTTCAAAAGTGTCTGAAAACTGTTTGCCTACACGCACCCTACTCTTTGAGCCATTTAGACACATTCGTATAAGTCTAACTAACTTTTTAGGAATTCCGAACTCCAGCAGGATACTATATAACGTCTCCCTCTTAATTGAATCATATGCTTTTTTGAAGTCTACATATAGTTGATGTACAGTACCATTATATTCCCATTTCTTTTCTAAAATCTGTCTTATACTAAAAATCTGATCTGTTGTAGACCTGTTTCTTCTAAATGCACATTGATGATCTCCTAGAATGTCATCAATATAGGGAGTAAGTCTGCTTACTAATATATTTGTTAGAATTTTGTACGAAGTTGAAAGTAATGAGATGCCCCTGTAGTTGTTGCAATCAGTTTTATCTCCTTTCTTATAAATTGGTAAGATAATTGATTCCTTCCATTCATCTGGAAGAGCTTCTTTTTCCCAAATCATACTAAGCAACCAACGTATCTTGTCCATCAATTTTTCTCCCCCTGATTTTATCAGTTCTGCTGGGATCTCATCTGAACCTGATGCTTTATACATCTTCAATTTTTCAATTGCCATTTCAACCTCTAATGCACTTGGCTCTGCGACTGGCATTTCTGCTGTCTGTAACTTATCCTCCTCAATGTCTTGTTCTGTATGTACATTTAATAGCTGATTAAAGTAACTTTTCCATCTATTTAATATACTCTTAGAATCTGTAATCATATCCCCATTTTCATTCCGAATTATGTTTTTTCTAGCCTGAAACCCTTTCTTCTCTATACTAATTCCCTGATATAATTCTCTAATGTTCCTATTTTTTGCGTTCATTTCAAGATCATTAATCTTTTCTCTCAAATATTCCCTCTTTTTACTCTTTAGTAACTTGGTGGTTTCCCGTCTAACACTACCCAATTGCTCTAAATTTACCTCATTTTTGGCTCGTGTAACCATTTCATTTTTGCTAGCTTTCTTTTGTTTACAATGTCGGCACATTCCTCATCAAACCATTTCTTGTTTTGCCTCTTTTTTAAACAACCAATGCTTTCTGATGCTGACAATTTAATAGTATCTCTTATAGCCTCCCATTCTTTATTTATATCAGTTTTTCTTCTTCGTTTGCCACATTGTCATCTGAAGATTCCAGTACTTCAAATCTATTAGCAATTTTGATTTGGTATTCTTGCCGCATTTCATCATTTTTCAAGTTTTTTAATTCATATTTTACAGAATCATCTGTAGCGTTTGTTCCTCTCATAAGCGATAGCCGTTGTCTGATTTTCACAAATACCAACCTTACAACATTTAATTGGACTTTACTGTTCTGTTCTTCAGTTTTTTATTGCAAGATAATATATTTTACCTGAGGAATTTAAGATCGTAAGGTATTCTCTTCCATTTCACCGTGTTTAAATTACACGGATATTAACAATTATGAATTAACTGTAATGAAATGTATAACATAAATAAACATACTATAGAGCTGGAAATGGAGTTATAAATAAAATGTTTAAAAAAATAAATACGTATCCTTATTGAGCAAAATGTACTGTCTATAAGGCACAAATTTAGTTTATGTGGGCTACAAGAAACATTAGCCAAAAAATTGTAGCATCGCCTTTTCAAGATAACTCTTTTAACTGTTTTTGTTTGAAGTGAGGCAGTAAACTATAAGATTTTGTTAATTAAATGTTATGCATACTCAAGGTTAAAATTAATTCTGGAGCCAACCAAACTAAGTTGTTTTCCTGAGTCGGTAAGTGAAATGCCGAGTTGGAATTTCATTATCAGTACCCATCTTATCATAACCATCATTTTAACATAAGATATATGGGAATTAAATCGGCTTAAGTCTTCTGAAAACTTGTTTTAGTCAGAATGATAGAAACACACTCCCTACTGGGTACAACAAACGTTTCAGACGAAACATTACACTAGATGTTAAAGCGTCCAAAATAATAATATTAACAATAACAATAATAAATACAAAGATAATATATTTAAGTTAGATGGACGAATATACTATTAATGAAACTTTTATTTTCTACAGACTGTTCAAAAGTTTCAACAAATATGTCTAGGGATGACGAAAAAAACAGATTTTCTAATAATATAAAAATAAATTTTACAAGCATACTGCCTTGTCACACAGAGGGCCCGAATTCGATTCCCGGTCGGGACAAGTTTCCTAGGTGAGTTTTTTTCAGAGTTTTTCCTCCGGATACTTTAGGACCCAAACGGTCCTCAAACACCATCTGGCCATCATCATCGTTATCATATTCGCCTCATTAGATTAAGTTTAGTTTAAGGCCTCTCCTGGCGCATCGTTACTCATCGCCATCATCCTTCATAATATTGGGAAAGCATAACTCCACCTTCCAGGCGCCCCAACCTTAGACGTGGGTCACAAGTACGCCATACCAGGAGGGAATACCAGAAATATCATAACAACAACCTGGAGGCATTGATTAAAAATAAATAAATACATGTTTCCTAGATGAAAATCATACAAGTTATGTCTTTCGAATTTAAGACAAATGTGTTACCTTTATTTAAAAATGCACAGGTTGGCTTATTAAAAACATCCCTGAAATCGAAAAACTGTAGTTTTATGACTGAATAAGGAAATAATTTCCTCTTACAACATACACTCGAAGGTCAATCTATTTTATAAAAAAACTCTTTGAAAAGATTGCTTTCACTGATTTGATTTCTTAGGAGGAAGCTATTTAGTACTAAAAAAACATCGATAAAGTACGCTGCTGATATCAAAACAAGCATTTTTCCCCTCAGCAGAACAAATGTGGAAAAAGAAAAAGATGAAAAAAGTAGTTTTTCTTAAGGGTTTGGACGGAGAGCTTGCCGATAAAAACCTATCTCACCACCACTCGATGATTGAATCCTGCTACTTCCCCCTTTCACCCCTTTCCCAACATCAAAAAGGAGTGAACTCACCCCCTTGAAGTGAAGAAAATATCTCCATTACAATCTGCCCGTCTATTTCTTCCACAAACTTCTTTTAAAATAACATCCTCCCTTAGATTTTGTGCTGAGAGAAAAAAATAACTTCATACAAGTTGTAAGACGAACACAAAGGCTAATTTCCTCAGCCACATAATACAAAGCTCCATATGTATCCTTACATACTTTAGCAACAAACTAAATTTTCTTCCTTGAAATTAATAAATAATAAATAAAATAAATTCCGGCACGACACCTCCATAGAGTTAAGACTACTCAAGTGATTGCCGGAGTAAACATAATATTACGTTTATCATACCATGCATCTACTAAGTTCTTCTTATGAGTTTTAGTGGACCATTCCAAACTGTTACTGAAATTGAAATACACTCTGTTTTCGTTATAATTATAATAAACATTTAATTTATTTTGAAAACGATACATCCAAAAAGGCTATGGTAGAATTTGAAAGACTTTTAATTCAATGTTGTTAATTTTAGAAGAGTCGCTTTTATAACAGTTTTTCAAAACTCTTTTCTAGAGAAAATTCCTTCGGAATTAGCTGAAATCTGCAAAAAGACTTATGTAATGTCTCTTTTGAATAAACTTTTTCAACCAAAGTACAGATATATGTACGTATGTATGGAGAAAACAAGAAAACAGTGAACTGCATGGACATACACGTTCAATGTGTGATACCTTAGTCACATGTCACTCATAAACATGATAACCTCCTATGAAAATGATCCCTAAAAGGTCGGAAGAATATCACTATACATCACATAGCCTGCCAGATCACCACACCTAACACCAACTGACTTTTTTTTTTCTTCCTGTAGGGGTTTGTTAACCCTTCCAGTCTTGGTGATTTTTTTATCCAACCATCTTGTTTTCATTTCCTTATTGGCAGTGGAATGGTGTTTTTTATGCATTACTACTAACAGATCTTATGTACAGTGCTGTGATTTAGGAGTTACCAATCTGACATTTCATCACATTTTGTATTAATGTTATCTAGTTCATTCTCTACATAATAAAAAATAATTCGCGGCTCATAAGGTTAAGTACCAGTGTGCTATTTAGCAGATTTACAAGAAATATTTATGCTGCTGTCAACAAGTAACGTCGTGACCTGGCCCTCGGGTAGATCAGACAATTTGAAGGTAGGATTCGTTGTGAGTCCAAGAACTCCAGTGAATGCAGAACTTGATTTAATATATTTATTAAAGACGATGATTAAAAAGTTACAATATTGTGTCTCTAACTGTCATAGAGACGAGGTCGGAACCATGAAGAATAAGCCCTGATGCCAAGGGCATCAGCCGTTATAAACCCTCTGATAAGCGGACGTGGCATGGACGCTGAGTTGGAATGTATCACCCTCATTTCCAAATAAGGACATATCTCTTCTAAAGTTACGTATGAAGACTGGAATTTACCAGCCATGTTATCTTACGGTATTCAACTAGGGGATGGAGAGTAATCTTATCTTGACTCGACGCCCCTGTATTAGACTGGAGGATGGTGAGTAATATTATCCAAACTCAACGCCCCTGCCTGTTTCAACTTGAATATCCACATGTAATTATTATTATATATTAGAGTGTCCAGTATGCAATTTCCTTCATAATATAATATAAATACATTCTGATTGTTAATTCAATACTTTAATATATAAATGGATTCTATGATATTGGCTAACAGTGCAATAATTAATTAGTATATGCGGTAATAATGCTACAGCCAGCACAGTAATACCACTGATGGTTGATGACACATGGCTAGAGGTTAAACACCGATTGGACATTTTCCGTGCTACTAATGGAAGCCATGTTGAGGTTTATGGAACATAAAATAAAAACAATCGCATACTTCACTCTTTATAGCAAATGGTTATATATATAGATACATATTAGTTCACTTATAACTATTTATTTTATTACACTTAGAAGCGTAACACGGTATATTTATATCGTATATCCGGGAATCCAATACAGGCTCATTAGGATGCCAGTCAGATATGCTCAGTTTAATGCAACAGCAGTGGTCATAAATTAAAAAAAAAGTGTTTATTTAAACAATAAAAAAAGCGATAACCTTAATATTTCACGAAATATTCATCAACCCAACAAATATGCATTTACATATATGCACCAATACCTTGAATATGCATTTATATGCACCTTACAACCTTCATATTGATTCCTCATATGATAGTATTTGTCTTCTACAAGCATATCTCTAACTTCCCACAAATTAAACGTGCTTACAATGTAAAAATCCGCTCTCTAAACACAACATTTAAATGTATATTGATGTTTTTTTTAATCTGTACTGCAATAGATTTAAGTTAATATAGACGAACGGATTCCGGTTAATAAAATCATAAGACCTCCTATGTATTAGAATAAAATTTAGAAAAAAAATGTAATATTAATTAATAACGCCAAGCTACTACAAATGAACGTTTTTCTTAGCCCAAAATTAAAAATCCAAACCTCTCCCTTATAAGCACAATTCATTATATCTATGCCTCACAACTGTTTATATATTTTTGACGAAAAAAGGTAATCAAAATGTCTTTTCTACTCCTTCTATAATTGAATTAAAGTAATAAAAATATATTTGTATTAATATAATTTAAAACACTATCATTAATTTATCCTTGGACCTGAATAAGGTTTATTCCTCGTTCTTCTCATTGATTAAAACAAATGCCGAATGTAAACACATAATTATATGTATAAAATTAATATACTAACTAACTAACTAACTCACTGGCACTATCGAATCCGTAGGTTTATGGCGGCGCGGACATAAACTCTCCATACATCCCTATCCTGAACCAATGTTTTCCAATCATCCCCTGTATAATCTACTTCCGTCAAATCATAGTTAATGTCATTCTCCCACCTCATTCTTGGTCTACTAACAGGGCGTTTTCCCTCTGGTTTTCCTACAAGAATCTTCCATGCACGTCTTTCATTCCGCATTCGTGTCACATGTCCTGCCCATCGCAGTTTACGAGACTTAACTGTTCTCAATATATCTGGCTTTCAATAAAGACCATGTAATTCATTGTTATGCAGTCTTCTCTATTCACCTGTCTGTTCATCTATCCTTGGTCCAAAAATGTTCCTAAGAACTTTATTCTCAAATACTCGTAATCTCCTTTCCTCCCTTAAAGTAATAGTCCATGTTTCGCACCCATATAATATAACTGGTAGAATAATAGTTGTATATATTTTCAGTTTAACGTTTTTTGAAAGGAATTGGGAAGTCAAGAGTCTGTGTAATGCATAATAACAGGCATTTCCAGAATTGAGCCTTTGTTTAATTTCCTTGTGCATCTCATTCCTGTTTGTGATTATTGTTCTTAGGTATTTGAATTCAGCCACTTCCTCAAAATTTCCCTCATTTGTCATTAGCTGTCTATTTCCATTATATAATGTATTTCTATGTCTGATCATACATTTTGTTTTATTGATATTTACTTCCAGTCCCAATTTCTTAGTGTTGCTCAATAGTGTGTACGTGTTGGCCTTTAGTATCTCCTCGCTATCGCCCAATAATACTATATCATCAGCATAAACCAACAGCTTATTAATACCATTGAGATGTAGGCCTTCTTCATCCTCTAAAGGTTTGATAGTATATATATGCTTACATGTAAAATTATTTATGTCTACTTTGAAATCTGTAACAACTTAACTTGACATGACATCCACTAATTTCTATAGAGTCCACAACCCTCTCTTCTTACATTGTTTTTGTGGTCTTTCGAAGTCGTAAATCTCGACAAGTACCATCCACTATAAGCTGCCGATTTAAATCTGCTTTGTTTACTTGTGAGTAATAAAATGACATGCAGATGTTCTAACCCTTACATAAAACCGTGATTAACCCCAAGTAAAGAAACAATTCCTAATTTGTAAGATTTCTATATTAATTCAATCCGTATCAACCAATAAATGTGTCTATGTTTACCTACTCCGCAAGTTTGAGAGTAAACTTGATATATGTATTACATAATTTAACTGAATATCATTTTAATATTTATTGAATCAGTTAAGTACGCGGTGAACTTTATTTCCTACTTCAAAACTTGGTAAAATTTTGGAGATAAATATATATTAGTAATATCTGAACATAAATTATAAAAGAACAAGATACAGGGAGAGGGAGAGGGAGAGAGAGAGAGAGAGAGAGAGAGAGAGAGAGAGAGAGAGAGACTTAAAATGATAGGTAGAACTTTCTTAAGCTTTAAGTAATGAATTTGATGTACTAAAATGTACGATATTGTTAAATTAATATTTGTTATTTAGTTCTCAACAGTTTTACATGATGTTTGACATTAAAAAGTAATTAATTTAAATATAATAATAATAATAATAATAAAATAACGGTTGAGGCAATCGATATGTTGACCACATGTCACCACTATACAGTAAACGACAAGTGGATGTAAAGCCAGTACCTGGCTAGTAGGCCAAGGGTTTACTAGGCCTGACGCGCCATGGAGTTAAAATAATAATTATAATAATAATCCTGCGTGTTTCATAAACAACAAAAACTAGGCCTAATATATCACAATTACGAACAAACCAAATACAATTATAAAATAGATTTAATATAGATGCAAAATAGATTTAAAATTTGTTTAGAAACGATGTACATAAGAAATACCAATAAAGTACTGTAAACCAATAAAGACAATGGAATATTAATTTGAGAAACTATCAATTAAAATTTTGACATCAGGACTAAATTAGCTCACTCAAAATTCTGAATATTTCTATGCTACAGTAAACAATGTTTCATTCTTCCTCTCAGTCCAATATTTGGGAATATGTATACAGATTTCCTGGTATTTCTCTCCATGGATTTGAACAATTCACCGAAACCCCACAAATTCCTATAAGGCCGTAGGGGATCGTGTAAAGCAGTTCGAAAGAAAACGAATATAGAATTGTATAGTTCAATCTTTCAGAATATAAACGAAGCCTATAAATAAGAAAAAAAACTGCTATGCGAAGAAGAGAAAATAATATCTAGAAGAAGCAAAATAATACTTGGAACGGTAAGCAGAAAAATATGTAAAAGAAAAATGTTCTCCCGCAGACACGGTAGGATCTCTACACACAAAAAGTATGTATGCATACTAAAAAAAGCTCATTCTAGTGTTTTCTACAATATATTACACTATTTACATACCATAAATGCTAAGGTTTCTTTCTCTAACTTCAATGTTATTTAAAAACAGGTTTCAATATTACCTCTCTCATATCAAGATGACTGATTTTATAGAAATACATATAATAGAACTACTACTGCCTGCAGCCATGTATTTTATTAACTCACTTATTTTTACTTTCAATAAACAATCAAGAGATGTCACTATTAATGGTGAAATGCATCACAACTGACAGGTTTACTTTGTACGTTAACCTGAACATTAAACGAAATATCACAAATACATAATATGGAAATATCATCAGAGCGCTCAATCAGTTCGGACAAAGATAATAGGCATATTAGAAAATAAACCAATAGAACAAGTGACAAAATATAACTTCCTAGGTTGCGAAATATCATACACGACGAAAACAGATATAAATAACAAACTAAATAAGTTTAATTATGTAACAAAAACGCTAAAACGAACTTTGGAAAAGAAGCCAGAAAATACTATAATGAAATTATACAAGATGAAGGCAGTTCCTATTATTACTTATGGATCCGAAACATGGACAGTGACAATAGAAAAATCTCCCAGAGTAAAAGCTGCTGAAATGAAATTCCTCAGATCAATAACAGGACATCAAAGAATAGACCAAAACACAATACAGAAATAAAATAGAAGAATTAAACATGACAATAACGTAATACAGAACAAACTGGAAAGAACACTTAGCAAGGATGGCTGAAAACTAAATACCATAGACAGCATACAACTAGGCCTATTCAGCAAGAGGAAGAAGAAGTTTGGGAAGACCAAAGGAAAGATGGAAACAGCAGCAATTTGGAGCCGGAACAGACTAGCAAAAAAATGTCTAAACCGGACGAAGAAGAAGATTAACCTGAACTGAAAATCCAATTCATTTTTATGTTTTATTTATTTTTAATCCAGTTCACCTTTTTTTCTATACGACTTACTCAAATCAAAGGAATTATAATTAAATGACCTGTGGGGTCACTTCTATGCAGGGAGTAGAAACTCTAAATCACAAATTAGACAGGTGTGCAGTGGCGGCCGTCCCTAGTCCCACGATTAGCAATATTTTGATCATCGCCGAATACAGCACAAGACAAGACTTACACACACTCAGATCCAAGATGAAAATTTAAAATCGCCCACCCTTATGAAATAGAATCTGGGCCACCAGATGACAGAGCTTCATTTATACTTTGTGTTTTAATTAATCTCTTTCTTCTCCATCGCAGACTAACTTTTTTGTGCCCCACGCCATCCGGACCTAACTGTGACACGACTTGTCGGAGAGGGATTTGAACTTTGGATCACACAAATACTTTACTTACCATATAAGGAATGAGTGATCAGCTCAATCCAGGACAACACAACATTAAGACCAAACACACCTTCATACTGATCATGGCGAATATGATAATGGTGATTATGATGCCAGTTCGGGGACTGTTTGGGGCATAAATATTCCTGACTTTGTCTAATGGATGAGGAAAAGCTTAGAATAAATCAGCACCCAGGGTACTTGTCCCGACCGGATATCAAGCCCTTGTCCGCTGCGTACGAGACAGCGAAGTTACCCCGAGGCCATAGTGGTAGATAATCATCATCCATCACAAATTAGGCCTTTATAGACCTGTTTCGGGTCCATCTAGCAATCTTTTAAGAGGTCTTACTGGTCGACGATGTCCTTTGGGTTTATATTTCATCATTTGTTTTTTTTTTTGGATTCTTGAATTATCCACTCTTTTTACATGCTCTAGCCAGTGTAATTTATATCTCTTGAGTTTTCCTTCTACTGATTATACTTCTAATTGTTCTAAAATTTCTTCATTCTTTTTTTCGATCTAAAAGAATGTACCCTGATATCCTCTGATATTTAATTTCCATTGCTTTGATTCTGCTCCTTTCTCTTTTTCTTAATGTCCAAATCTCACTTCCGTATAAAAGGGAAAGTAATGCTGAAGTATTATACATTTTTATTCTTGTGGATTTTTGTACTAAATTTAGCTTTCAATGTATTATTTGGTAGATAATTATTGTATTTAATTAATCAAAGGAAATTATAATCAATGATGAAATGCGTCGAAGTGACACGGTTCTGTTTTCACTGACAGCTAAATAATGTAGTGTTGTTTATATTTAAACCAGGTTAATGTATGTTACGTAACACTGTCATTTACATTAAGATAACTGCATGGGGTACTAACTAATTCAGTCCATTGAAAGTTTGGAATATGGCAGTTTCACTTTCATGTTCTAGCTTGACATCTGTGAAGTAACTGCAGAAAAAAAGAGACGAAGGAAAAGTGGAATTAGGTTTTGAGAAGAAAAGTTTAAAGACTTAATCTTCTCATCCTCTGCTCTTCGACCCAATAAAAGCAAAGCTTGTGTTAATTATTGAAACATTTTATGGATTCTGCATAGCTGTCCCTGTACCATTAATTTATTCCAGATCCGGAGCATCCAAAAAGGAAGGTTTAATATCGTATCGCAAAATAGTATCCCATAAACTTTTCATCAGAACAAAAAAATTGTTTTCTAAATGTTTGGGTCCAAATCAGGTCATATGTTGCAAACCTCACCTAATTTACTCTTTATCTCTTTTTATATAATTTTCTAGATGTTAACCTTGACTACCAACTGATATCTTGTTTGCTTAAAACGGTTTTCATGTTCATCATTCTTCTCTCGTCTAATCATAAGTAATGCCACCAGTGATTTCCAAATTATCGATAAATTCACGACTCACGAAGTGAGGAGTGAATTTATCTACAGAATTTGGAAATCAAGAGTGGCATTTGTTAGGACTATTTAACGAATACAATTAAGTTGTTTACTCACAAATCATTATTTAACTATAGTTATTTTAAAATATTTATATATTTAATGTAAACGGCGATGTTTGAAAACAAATGAGAAACGATACGTACGCTTCATCTGCTTCTTTTGTTTATCACTGCTACCAGATCATACTATTTATTGCTAAAGGAACGCAATATTGTACGAATGCTCTCTAGTGGAGAAAAAATTAAACACATCAAACTGTATATTAATTCATTTCTGATGTCGTATGATGTAAATATGACAAATATATTTCTCTGGATTATTACCTGGGAAAAAATACATTTAAGAAAGTGCAAACAGTGGTTTCTTTTTTTGGTGGTATAATAAATTGCTACAAATGTTTTACATTAACTCCTGCAAGCGCTATGTGCACTATATATACAATCTGGTAGCCGTATTTCTTATAGGCTCAGTTACTGCAAAATAATGGTCAGACCTGTTCATAATATAAAAAAGGAGGAGCCTTATATGGTAATTATAACACTGATAAATATTTCGTGAAACACGACTCTGATTGGTTGTAAAACAGAAATCATTGAAACGTGATTGGTCATTGACTCCCATTTGGGGCATGAGTTAAATAGTCATTCTTATCAGTTCCAGTTCCTTTTTTTTTTTTTTTTTTTTTTTTTTTTTTATTTCTCACGCTTTATGCTTCTCTACATCCACATTTAAAACGTTTGTACTCGTAACTGTTACTATCGAACCCGGTTGTTAATGGCCGGGGCATAGAGGCTCTCCACACGTCCATACTCTAAGACAATGTTTATCAATCATTTCCAGTGTAATTTGCTTCCTCAAATCATAATTAATGTTGTTCTCCCGCTTCATTATTGGCCTACCTACTGGGCACTTTCCTTCTGGTTTTCCTACAAATAATTTTCATGACCCTTTTTCATCCGCCATTCATACCTCAAGCCGTGCCCATCGCATTTTATGAGTCTTAGTTGTCTTTCATTACAACTGACTTCCTATAAAGATCATGAAGCTCACTTATGTAGTTTTCTCTATTCACTGTGTATTCATCTCTCCTTGGTCCAATGTTTCGCATTTATCATAACAGGAATATTCACCGTTTTACTGAATACTTAACATTTTTTGAGAGAAGTGTGGATGTCCCTGTAATAAATAATAACATATGTTTCATAAGTTTAATTTATTTCTGCACCTCATTCCTGTTTGTTCCTCGATATATGAATTGACTACATTTTTTAAGACACTGATCTTACAGTTCCACACAAAAGTATATTATTGAACAATGTTTAATTGCTTGTACAGTACGAGTATTTCAATTTATCTGTATAGAAATCCTCTACTCTAATTCAAAATAGCTCTATAAATTTTTAAGTCTTAATACTTTGCATAAATAAGAAATAAATAAATGAAACGCCCACGAAACGTATTGCAGATTAATGCTGATATAAGATGACGTAGTTATAAAGGAGGCTTTGGAAACGCTGACGATATTTTATTAAACATAAAGCAGTCGAGGTGAAGTATGGGGTAAGCTGCGGACAAGTTTACACCCCTCAAACCACAAGGAGCGACATCCCACCCCTTGGTTTATATCCTTAAGCTGGTCTTGCTGAAAGCTTTGCCTCCATCATTCATATATTTTACAGAAGCTCCACTAAGCTATTATATGTTTCAGTGTGTCTAGAAATATTTTCTTGATTTCCTAGAGTTAAAATAGGATGTCCAGAAAAATACACCAGCCACTTGACTAAAATTAAATATAATAAATTGTATGTGTACATAAATTAAATGTTTGGAAAATAATATGAAAATATTACTAGCAGCCATCGATAGTTCAAAGAAACTAGCAATAGCTACGTATAATTTCTCAGAGTTTTTATTGAGAATATATCTACCTATTTATAAAACTTTAATTGGACCACTTCTAACATATGGCGCTGAGACATGGACTTTAAAATTAATATCTTGATCATAGAGCCACGTTCGAAAGGAAGATTCTGAGGAGAATTTTTGGTGCATTCAAATGTGGATATATGTGGAGAAGTAAATATAATAGAGAACTGTATTAACTGTATGAAGAAGTAGACATAACAAATCAGACTGATAAGGGAGAAATGGCTGGGGTAAGTGAATCGAATGAAGATTGTTAGGAAAGTTAAATCCATTTTTAACACATATGTTCAGAGGGGTCGACCGAGATCAAGATGGTGGGATTGTGTGTGTGGCAGGATTTGCAGAGGAGAAAAATGGGAAATGGAGACGGCTGTGGAAGGACTGGAATGAATGGAGGAGATCCATGGAGGAAGCGAGGGCACTTCTGGACTGTTGTGCAAATTAGGAAGAAAAAAATAAATATTTTGGCCTTTTCGCATTTTTTCGTTTTTGTGGTTAAACTAATCATATAATTAATTAATAATTATCCATTCATTAATTAAATAATTTTTATTGTATGTTAATCTGCCTGATTTGATAAGAACAGTTAAGTATCGTAGACTGCGATGGGCACGACATGTTTCACATATGGGGAATGAAAGACTTGCATGGAAGCTTCTTGTAGGAAAACCAGAGGGAAAACGCCTAGTTGGTAGACCAAGAAAGAGGTGGGAGAATAACATTAACTATGATTTGAGGGAAGTAGATTATACAGGGAATGATTGGAAAACATTAGCTCGGGATAGGGATGTATGGAGAGCTTATGTCCGCGCGACCATGAACCTACGGGTTCGATGGTGTCAGTTAGTTAATCCTCATATGTTTTGTATATAAACTAACTACAATTAACTCATCTTTTCTATCGACATCGGAGTTTCTTGACTATGTATATTTATCCTGAGCTAATATTTTCACATAATCCCCTGTATAAATCACTTCTCTCAAAGTAATAATGTTTTCCTATCTCTTTGTTGGTATACATATTTGACGCTATCCATTTGGTTTTCTACAAGTAGTTACCGTAACTCTCTTTCATATCCCATTCGTACCACATGCACTGTCCATTCCAATGTATGAAATAAACTTTTCTTATTGCATTTGGTTTCCTGTAAAGATCATGGAGCTCAATATTATATAGTTTCCTCAATTCGCTTATTCACCTCTTAACTTTTCCTAAGCACTACTTTTATTATACTTCATAGATTTGGTAACCAATTAGACTTGTGTGGTTATAAGCTCTGGTTTATATGAACAGAAGGCCAATGGCGTTTATTCTGCCAGAGGAATTAATAATAATTCTCAGGAAGAAATGTATCCAGTCTCTAAAAAAATGATGGTGGCATGCAATGGACCCTAACTTACTTTATTCCAAACTGTCTTAAGTAGTTAGGTAATGTTAAAATATATTAAGATAGATCATCGGTTGATTAATGTCTTTGACATCGTCCGATTCCTAATAGCCAGTTTTGTCGGTCCATCCAATCTCCTGGTTGTAGATGTTTCTCCTTCATATATAAACATATTCCCTGACTCCAGGAGGTTTTAGGTCTTCCTCTGCCTCGTCTTCCCTGGTTTCCATTCCAAAACAGATTTTGGTAGTCGATCCTGTTCCATTCGCTGGACATGTCCGTACCATCTTAATTGCTGAGTTTTAATATAATCTAAAATAGTGTCTTCAATCTTAATTTTCTCCCTTATAACTGAGTTCCTAAGGTTTTCTCTTCTTGAATTTTTTGCAGCCCTTCGTATAAAATTCATTTCCGTTGCCAAAAGGTACTTATTTGTTTTTGTTGTTAATGGCCAAAGTTCTGCTCCATAAGTAATGATGCTTTTAACAATTGTATGATATATATTCATTTTATTTTTATTACTTATATTTTTATCCCACAATATTCCATTGAGGCAAGCAATTGCCCCCCAAAAAAAAAAAAAAAAAAATTTTTCCGTTATTATTTCTACTTCTTATTTTCCGCTTCATAACGCCCATTTTTATTTATTTTATTCCTAAATATGTGATCGCACTACAAGATTTTTATTGATTCTTCCAGTCCTCCAAATTTTAATTTTGTTCTGGTTCACCAATTGATAAATATTTTGTATGTTAAAATATATTAATTATAGAAATGGTGACAGCCCATTTTATGCAAGGATGTTTCAAAATTATATTATAACATATGAGAGATAAAAACGGAGTATAAAGAAAATCTTGATGTGCAAGAACATCTTGGAGGTCATTTTTCTCCAGTTAGAATGTGGCCATGTTCCATAAAGGAATGTACTGAAGTGTGTAGACCAGCGTGCTGATCTCGTAGCTACGGAGCAAGAGGTTCCATTCCAGGTTTTGAACATGCAAATTTGTATCTACAGGGAATTGGCCAGTAACTTTATAATTTGATTGTGTGAGATGTATCTGTGTTACTAAATTTGCTTCAAAAAGAGCAAATAAGAATATAAATAAAAAATCAAGACGTTCAAAAATTGTACAAACAGACATTCAGCCTTCTATTTTATATGGGACTCCTAAATAATTATTATACATATAGTCTTAGACAGGGAATTCGATCTCTTGCAAGCATTTTTTAACTTCCTATATTGCAAGCTCGTAATGGACAAGAGTAAGACGGAGTTTAGGTCGAAGAAAATGTTTGGGAAATATGAACTATATGCCTAATCGGATGTATAGCTCAATTAAAATTAGCATAAGGAGGAACTTCTGGCCCATACAAATGCATTGTTACATAGCTATTATTTTAGAATTGAGATTAATAATGCCTTGAATGATAGACTTAAAATATATGTTATCGAATTAAGATTCTGACAAGTCCTTTATTTACAGAATAGACCTGTATTTCATGTCGCCCTCGGGCGTCTAGTTATGTTTCTTTGTAAACACAGTGAGCGTTTTCCTGTACATTCGGCGAAAGTATCTTGTTGGTTTATATCTAAGTACCTCCTCCTTATTTTTCTCCTCACGTCTTGCGATTTTCAGTCCCTTTTCCCCATATCCAGCCCATCCCAATCTTTTGGAGTTCTCTCCTAAACTCGTCTGCCCAAAATTTAACATCTATATTTTTAATTTGGTGGTCGTAACAAATTGCTCTAAGCATTGTTTGTTCACCTTGGATTACTCGCAACCAGTATTTGAATACACGAATTTTACAGTTAATGTCGTCCAGGAATGACCCGAATTCATATAAAATTCCTCAGTTAGAAACGGCCTTACTAAGTCCTGTAATATATTTTAGAAAATGCGTATATACCTTATTTAGTACTTCCGTTCTTTGGAAACCCAAATCTCACTACCTTATTGCTTTTTTTTGTTGTTTATTTTTCTTTACACTAGTAGCAATTATTACTTTATTGTAACGGACTGTCAACAGCACGTACGGCTTACTGCCCGTGCGACCCATATTTGTAAATAATATTGTAAATATCTTACTTTTTGTCTAATAAAGTCCTACTACTACTACTACTAGTTATGTTTCTTTCCTCAAGTCCAAAAGGATCGCGGATTCAATCCTGGCCGACTCGATGTACTTTTAGGATGACTATTTAACTCATGTCCCGAATGGGAGCCAATGACCAATCACATTTCAATGATTTTTTTATTTACATCCAATCACGGTCGATTTTCACCTCGATTTTATCAATTTAATTTTATCATTTTAAAATCAAGTTCCTTCTTATTAACATTCTGAATAGGTCATAGCATTATTTTTCAGTTACTACATGTGGCTACCAGATTGTATATATAGTGCACGAATATTACCAGATAGTGCTTGCGGGTTATAATATAAAAACATTTGTAGCAATTGATTATACGACAAGAAAAAAATATACCACTGTTTGCTCTTTCCAGAAAAATATAATTGACATATTTACTTCTTAGGACATCAGAAATTAATTAATATACAGTTACATGTGTTTCATATTTTCTCCACTAGGGTGCATTGTTACAGTATTGCGATTCTTTGGCAATAAATAATATGATCTGGTTGCAGTGATGAACAAATGAAGCATAACAATCGTTTCTCGATGATTTTCAACCATCGTCGTTTACATTAAATATATAAATATTTTAAAATAACTATATTTAAAAATGATTTGTGAGTAAACAGCTAAATTTCATTCGTTGAATAGTCCTAACAAATGCCACTCTTGATTTCCAAATTCTCTAGATAAATTGGAAATCACTCGTGGCATTACTTATGATAAAATCCAAGGGACAAGACCTCCGAGAGGAACTTTAAGCCGTAGGTCCCGAGTCTGAAGATTGTTGTGCTCATAATAGAACCTCAAGCCTACAGAGTGCCCCTCAGTAAAACTTAATCTGCCTTAACCGTTCAAACTGGCCATGGCGGACTAGTGGTTATGCTCCTTGGGTCTGGTCCTAAGGATCGCGAGTTCAAATCCGGCCGCGGTCGATGGATTTTTTAGGATGGAAAATCCTAGGAGCAAGTTCTCCGGGAGGATTCCATTGGATCCCGAGTCTGGAGATTTTCACGCTCGTAAAAGATCCTTAAGCCTGAACAAAGAAGCCTCTAAGCAAAATTTAACGATCTCAAAACCTCCTAGCAATACGTTAGTTGTCTGCTAGATGTCCCACTGAGTCGGTGTTTTGACCGCATGCCACTCATGACATCTTTGAGCAAATAAGGTAACAAAAATTAACTTGGTCTATTAACTCCTAACAAAGGAGAGGCTATAGCTCAACAATGGGCTACGCTATTAATCATCATCATCACCATTCAAGTAATACCCTTAATTTTCTACTAGATGTCTACTTGAAGCGATGTATTAACCATATGTCACTTACTGACACCTATATGAAAATAACCGTAAATAAATTAGTCTAGTTAAGAAACACCTCACTAAAGGGAAGCACCACTGTCCCGAACAGGACAATCAATCCTATATTTCACCATAGATGTTGGACATCCGATAACATGAGTCAAATACGTGTGTTCATGTTTGGATGACAATAGGAAAAAAGTTGTAGAGAATTATATTTATACACTATATTTCCTTTATCTGTGAAGCGTCATAAAACATATGTGTATTAGGAAGTAGGTAAAGAATGATATACAGGGTGGACCGCTCGAATGGACCTAATTTCAATTGCTTGTTACTGGCAAACGGTTGAAGATAGAAACTTAAAACAACGTTCATAGTACAGAAAAACTCACCAAGTTTCGAATCCTGTCGGTAGATGGCACAAAGATACGTTTCTCGTTCTTAGATTTAATTGTTTGTGAAAATGGCGACTCCGCAGATGAAAGCGCAAGCTGTTTTGTGGTATGCGGAGTTTAAATCAATCATTAGAGTTCAAAGGGAGTTCCGGCGTGTGTTTAACCGTGATGCTCCAACTGCTAGAAGCATAAAGAAGTGGCGTGATACATTATTAGCTACAGGATCTGTGTTGAAGAAGCATGGTGGTGGTCGCAGAGCATCCGATGAAATGGTAGCAAATGTTCAAGCCGCATTTGAGCGAAGCCCCCGGAAGTCATTAAGAAGAGCTTCGCGGGAACTTCAAATACCAAAATCGACATTACAACGGATTGTCCACAAACGCCTCAAACTGCACGCATATAAAGTGCAGTTAGTGCAACGTCTGGAGCCGAATGACATGCCGAAACGAGTGGAATTCGCCAATACGATGCTGGACCGTCTCGGCGCTGATCCTGACTTCATGACCAAGATTTTCTTCTCGGACGAAGCCACTTTCCATTTGTCAGGCAAGGTAAACCGGCATAATGTGCGGATCTGGGGATCGGAGAATCCTCACGCTATTCAAGAGCATGTTCGTGATAGTCCGAAGATGAATGTTTGGTGCAGTTTGTCACATAATAAGGCCATTGGACCGTTTTTCTTCGCCGAGAAAACTGTTCGTGGTACCACATATCTTGACATGCTGGAGCAGTTCTTCTTTCCACAAATTGAACAACTGAAGCCTAACATCGTTTTCCAGCAAGATGGTGCTCCTCCCCACTGGTCCAATGAAGTTCGTACGACTTGGACAACATTTCCCTGGCCGTTGGATTGGTAGGGGAGGACCAATCGCGTGGCCCCCGAGATCTCCCGATTTAACACCACTGGATTTCTTTCTCTGGGGCTATGTCAAAGATAAAGTTTACACCACCCCAGTCAAAGACCTTCGTGATCTTCGTGAGCGCATCATAGAGGCTATTGAGAACATTCCAGAAGACATACTCCAACGTACTTGGCAAGAAATTGTTCATCGCTTTGATATCGTCACAGTGACTGCTGGGGCTCATATAGAGATGTGGTGATCTGGATATCAAAACTTGGTGAGTTTTTCTGTAATATGAACGTTGTTTTAAGTTTCTATCTTCAACCGTTTGCCAGTAACAAGCAATTGAAATTAGGTCCATTCGAGCGGTCCACCCTGTATATTCACACCACGTATATAAACAACCCTTTGAGAGGGGAAGATTCACGCCTGAAGCTACATAAGCCTCTTAGGAGATGCCACTACAACATATTGATTGTACTTCGGTTTATATATGTGAGTGCCTTGTGACGGCTTTATACAACTTCTGACAAAAAATCTCAAAGAGCTTAATTAAACACTTCTCAATTATATTATAGATAAAATAAACAAATTCCATATCTTAATGTTGCTATATTATTCTATTACAATGCAATGTTGGGACGTGATTTTTACAGAAGCGAGGAAATTATTTCTGAGATTTTGTAAAACACTTCACAAACGTGTGTTGTACATTATTTTTTTCCACGATGATATTTTCAAAATAATAAATAATAGAAAAATAATAACATATTTGTTGAAAATATTTGCGTTCATTATAAACAACTGACTGACGTTAGCAGTCTGGCCAACGTACAGTATATACGCTAAATGCCGAAAACAATTTAGTTGAGACCACAGAAGGTCGTGACACCAATCAGAATAAAATGGCGGCAAGTACGAACTTATTTTATATTGTTTCAAATATAGTTCAGTTAATTTAAAATCCAGTGATTTGTTTCATATAATGTATATTAACAATATATTTTGGATATATTTCGTATATACAGTAAAGCTTGTCCAAAGCGGAATCGCATGGAACCTATTTTTTCCACATTAGACAAAATGTCGCATTATAAAAAAAAATAAAAAATGATTAACCAATCTTAGATTATAGAGTACCGTAATGTCATTTTTACGTTCCTTGGATTAATTGTGGTTCCGTTGCCATTTGGAAAGTGTAGTATAGTATGTACGAGCGATTTCGACGGTAAAGCGCAAAAAAATAGTCCGTTTCGTAAGCGTTAAAAATGTCTCTTAGGCGCGTATCTTGCGCTTTCCACTCACTAACTATACTTTCGTCCACATCCTTTGGTTTTCCGCAAATTTCATTCCACAGTACATTGTTTCGTCTTTTAAAACTGTACAGCCAACCTGATGATGCCTTGAAAATCGTTATTCTCTAGGGATGTAACAACAGATCTTGACTTTGGAGCATCGATCCGGAAATTTGGAGATTTTTTTGATCGTGCACTTGTAAAACACTCCCACACTATTCCTTGATTTCTTCATTTATTTTATTTATGTTTTATTTATTTTGCTTTCCTCTTCGTTTGATCATTTCCTTGGATCCATTCATTAATTGTTTTTTCTTTGTGCTTTAAAATCTCATAAACTTGGGATTTTTCACATATCAATTTAGTCATTCTTTCGCGTACTGAGAGTTTGTTTTTCTTTATCTTCAATCACTTTCACTTTTTCGTTAAATGACAATTATATATACGATTTAGCCATCTTAATTTCGGAAATTCAGAACGCTACCTGTGAAAGATATGTACACAATCGGTCTCAGATCTTAAACTAATTAAAGATTTTACAGTGCGCTGGTTATTTGTAAGACACGTTTGACGCCAAATATTTGTTAAAAGAACCTGCATCTCGCATAACGGGTGTGCAGTAAGGCCGAAAGAAAATTCAGATACAGGTAAAAAAATCTACTTCACTCGGCGGCCACAAATCATCCTTTAATGTTATTTCGCCTACAGGGAATTACACAATGAAGTGAAAATTAATTCGATTTCTCCCTCAGTCTTTCCGCCTTATAAACTTTTTTTCATGATTGTGTAGGAATATCCTTCTGTTTCCACGTTGGACAGCTGCCGTTTTATATACAAAATAAAGGCACGTAAATATTACTATTAATTTCGCTTGTACCAATACATTTGTTCGCATTGACGCGATTGCACACGAATTATTCACGTTTACAGTTTCAATACAATTCAGCTTTTAATGTATATCTGTATGTAGTATACATAAAAGACAGTGTTTTTACTTACCGCCATAGGTAGGTAATATTACAAATGATTACAGTATATTTATTTACTTATTTATAGGTTGGTAACACCGACATTTAGTAAATTGAACTTTCAATCATGGTCGCCATTTCTGTAAGTACGACAGAACGCACTATAGTGTATATGTTATAGTCCTACAGAGATTCTAATATCAATAAATTGGAACGCCCAAAACCAGTAAATTGGCCGGTAACTCCAACATCATATTCATAAGTAATACCACGAGTTATTTCCAAATGATCGATAAATTCACGACTCACCAAGTGTGGAGTGAATTTATCTAGAGAATTTGGAAATCAAGTGTGACATTTGTTAGGACTATTTAACGAATAAAATTAAGCTGTTTACTCACAAATCATTATTTAAATATAGTTATTTTAAAATATTCATATATTTAATTAAACGGCGATGTTTGAAAACAAATGAGAAACGATTGGTACGCTTCATTGACTTCTTTTGTTCATCACTGCAACCAGATCATATTATTTATTGGCTGTCAAAGGAACGCAATATTGAAAGAATGCACTCTAGTGGAGAAAATATTAAACACGTCAAACTGTATATTAATTCATTTCTGATGTCCTGTGATGTAAATATGACAATTATATTTTTCTGGAATGTTATTACCGGGAAAAAATACATTTAAGAAAGTGCAAACAGTGGTTTCTTTTTTTTTTTTTGTGGTATAATCAATTGCTACAAATATTTTTATATTAACTCCCGCATAAGCTATGTGTTAACATTCATGCACTATATATACAATCTGGTAGCCGTATTTCTTAGAGAGGCAGTCACTGCAAAATAATGCTATGACCTATTCAGAATGTTCAAAAGGAGGCGCTTTCTTTATTATGATAAACTTTAGTTGGCAAATTCTAGGCGAAACACGACTGTGATTGGTTGTAAATAAAAAAAAATCATTGAAATCTGATTGGTCATTGGCCCCCATTTGGGGTATGAGTTAAATAGTAGCAGCTCCAGGTTGAGTTATAACGGCCGGAGATCACACGAGCTCACTACATGATGCCACTAAATTAGCTGAATGTTTCTCCATCTCTGTGAGTGACATATTTAAGTGTGAGACAAGCAGCTGCCCGGTAGGCCAAGGAACTTCTAGGTCTGTCGCGGTACGGTGTTAGTTTACATTTACTTTTGTTCTCCACGACTCAATAATGATGGAACTATTATAATTTATATATGAGACGCATAGAAGCCATGGGATACAAGAATCAAATTACTAATTTTGGAGTTAAGTGTAAATTGTAGTAGTTAATGCAGATACTAATCTGAGTGGTCAATGGATACAAGTAAAAATATGTCTGGTGCTCAAATATAGTGGTTGAAAATGAAACTGCTAACACAATCTCATATGGAGTGTCTCGACTTTGATCATCGTTTTCTCAAAACTGATATTTTGGTGCCCATACTACTTGGCTTCTATGGGTCTCATATAGGACCATATTCCTACTATCCACTATAGATGATGAATTATTATTTATAATATGATTTTCTCCCTACATTGGCATTTTTACCCTGACATAGTGGAGTGGTTTGCATGCTTAAATGACCCCGAAAGTTATATCGGCGCAAGTGCACAATCTAGGTGGACAATAATAAACAAAAAACTTTATTTTATTTTTCTACTCTTTTATCAACGAAAATGTTACCATATATCCTAAGATAAAAAAATCCATGACGCTTCAGCCCTACCAGCCGGCTGCTGGCCTCATATCCACATGTGTTGATCACAGATGTAGATGATCATGCAGCCAATCTAATGGTTACTTGTAGTCACCATGTCGGGTCCCTCAGCAGTTGTAGCCGGTTTTCTCAACCTGGAGCCGCTACTTATTGTAGCTACCCAAATTTCTCACGTTGCTGGGTAGGCACCGGTCCCATACTGACTGAAATTCCATGAGAAAATGTCTTCCCCCATGGAGACTCGAACTAGCGCAAGTCCTTTAGCTCTGCGCCAAGGCATCTTGCCTTAACCACTCGGCTACGACGCGGCGCGGGGTTATACGCCATGATGACTCAGCTGATATTTCACACGTATTTTGGTGTGCGCGGGGTGGGCAGAATGTGCCAGGAGTATGAAATGTATGGCTGACGCTTTTAAAGAGAAAAATATAATTTATCAGCAACAATTTTAACCGTACAATATTGTACATAATTATTTATTAATGAAGCACTACGATAAAATAGCATTATTATTATTATTATTATTATTATTATTATTATTATTATTATTATTATTATTATTATTATTATTATTATCAGAAACAACATGTATAATATTACAGTAAATGCATCTCCAAGAAAAAAATACATAGCGCGATAGATATGGAGGACCGTTTGCCTACCAACCGGATGCTTACCACACATCCACATGTGTTAATGACAGAGGTGACGATCATTGTAAGGTCAATTTGTTGTCAGCATGTCGGATCCCCCAGATGGTATATACAGTTTTCTTAACCTGGACCCGCTACTTATTGTAACTACTCAATTTCGCAAGTTGCTGGTTGGGCCACCGATCCCACATTGACCTAGATTATATGAGAAAATCCCTTCCATCATGGGGATGCCGACCACCACAAGCCCCGCAGTTGCATAAAGCCTCACACCGCTGGCATACGGCAAGGAACATTAGATAGAATCACCAAGGTAAATTGTTTATCCAATAAACACTTAAGTAAAATAGATAATTGATATTATAATGACTGTTATAAAGGTCCAAAAGTCTCGATCCATTTCCATTGAATTGACATTTCCTTCGATGTTTTTCAGGTTCATCACGAAGTATGCTGACCATTGAAGAAATAATAACAGTTGTTTCCGCGCGATTGCGATTGGTAAGCCATGAACAAGTGCGTCAGGAATTTGAACGAAAGTTTCATAAACCAGCACCTACTAGAACCAATGTTCGGATGTTGGTGAACAAATTTAGACGAACAGGAAGTGTTCTTGATGAAAAACGTTCAGGCAAACCATAGACCTCTGCAAATGATGTTGAACGCATTCAGCACGCTATTGAACGCAGTCCAGGCGCGTCGACTCGCAGGCTCAGTAATGAACTGGACATTCCCAGGACAACAGTCTGGAGGGTTTTGAGGTTTAAACTCGACAATACATCACTTGGAACAGGAAGATTATGCTGCCCGTCAAGGTATGTGCCATGATTTGCTTCAGGCTGTTGCTAATGAAAATCTAACGAACAATATCCTTTTCAGTGACGAGGCTACATTCCACATTTGTGGTCGTGTAAATATGCATAATTGTCGAATATGGGCCGACGAGCAACCTAATACCACATATGAATGGCAACGAGATACACCAAAAATTAATGTATGGCTAGGTGTAACAGCAAAAAAACTGTAGGGTCCATTCATGTTTCAAGAACCCACAGTCACTGGAGTCACCTACTTGGACATGCTTGAACAATTTCTAGAACCACAGATTACGCAGGATGGTGTTTTACACTCTGTTGTCTTTCAGCAAGATGGTGCTCCACCGCATTTTGCTCTGTGTGTGCGTGCCTATCTCAATGCAACATTTCCGGGTCGCTGGATCGGCAGAACTGCGCCAAGAATGTGGGCACCACGCTCACCAGACTTAATCCCACTTTATGTTTTTGCATGGGGTTTTATGAAGTCCCATGTGTACAAGACTAAGGTTCGTGATCTTCCTCATTTACGGGAACGCATTTACGAGGCAGTAGCAGATATTACACCACGTCATCTGCTTAATGTGTTTAGAGCAACAGTGCAACGCTGGGAGCAATGCCTTGAAATGCAAGGGGGACAGATTGAACTGTACTGAAGATTGTTCACAGACATCTGACAAATAACATATGTAAGAGTCATGAACGTTGATCAATGCTTTCACAGAAATGGATCGAGACTTTTGGACCACCCTGTATATAAACAGTCCACCGCTGTGGTCTCGAGGTAGCGTGTTGCCTTGACACGCAGCGGGCCCGGGTTCGATTCCCGGTCGCGACAGGCTCCTGGGTGTTGTGTTTGGTACCCTTGGTATTGAGTGGGTGACTCGAAATAAATTTGAAAACAAACACTTTGCTTAATTAATAACTTTAATGATAGATAAATGTGTACTGTTAGAAGATCATATAATTATATTTTGTTAATATTCAAGTTTATAATCTCTTTACAAATAGAATTTAATCTGTATTTATAGAGTATTCAGCCAGTTATTTCTTGGTAAACAAATGTAAAGTATTTACTCCAATTAATTTGTTCCCATTAGAACAATTATTGAATAATCATAAAGAAATCAAAAAGGATTACAAATAGTTAAAATGATTAAAAATTGAGTAAAATTATTAAAAATGATTTAGAATTATTACAAATGGACAGTCTTACCAATTATCGTGAGCAAATAGAGTTTCATGGTTGTCTTTCAGCGTTATCTATCCTCCAATAGCGTTCTCTTCGATGTCACGATTTTGGGACATAAGTCATGGGTTTATATACTGTATTTGTCCACGTCTTGAATGACTTTTAGGATCTGTTCTAAATGAAAGGGAATGTACGCGTGACCTTTAACAATGATTTGGAATAATAAATGTGTGAGTTACGCATAATTAGGAGCGGTTTCCAGGTTGTGGGAACGATAAAAAAGAAAAAAAAACATCCGGTGTACGTGATTGTGTAAATACCTATGTCATGCTATTGAAGTCTTGGGTTCGATTGAATAGTTTATGAGGGTCTAATATACAACAATACTCCGCCACTGAGATAAAAGTATTTCCTGTCAAAAATGGATAACTTTTATCTGGTGTGTTATGGTGAGCGTGATTACGGTTTTATTAGTAATTTTATACTGGCTGGTTACTCTTATCAAACCACATCCTTTTCCACAACAAGACGAGGTTTACATAATTAATTTTCCTTTTCAGGAAACAATTAATGCATAATTAAAAATTTAAATTATAGAGAAATCTTAAACTTGATTACAAATTATATATACATACAAATAAAGAGATACATATAGTATTATTGATGAAGTGTTAATATTCATAATCATAATCCTTTAAATTAATGGTCGTCAATAGATTTTCATAAAAGTATCAAAGAGAATTTCTAAATTATTATCAAAATTCTTTCAAAAAACATGTGTTACATTGGTTGTCATGTGAATCTAAGTTTCTTTAATTTATAATTCAAAATTAAGTTTACTTGAGCTGAAAAATAAATAAAATTCAAGGTGTTAATTCAAATTTTCCAGATCTTGCGAAACATTGACATTGAATAGTGGTGTTCTGGCTTTCCTCCGGCGTTCTGATTAGGGTTTCCATCTCCATTGCTCTGCCTGGTTCTTCCGGTGTTTCGGTTGCGTGTTGATCTCTCCTTGTGGTTCTATCTGAAAATACTTCCGTTAAATTAGTTCTGTTGCGAGGTACAGGAATATTAGTGGTTCCCTGGGTATGATTGGAAAGTCTTCTAGTACAACATGCGTACTTGTAAATTAACTCTGTCAGAGGTTGTTTCCAACACATTGAGGTAATGGTTACAAATATTAGAAAAATAATTATCACAAATAGTATTATACCAGTATTATGGATATGTTGAATTTTCTGATTTTGAGATAATTGTTGAATTAATTGTTGTAATTCAATATACTTATGTGGATTGGTAGGAGAACTCCTGGACATCATGGACTCCAAGACACTAAGTGTCATTTCTGTTTCTTGCAGTATCTTCTGGAGGATCTCCGTCTCTGGTGGCGACAATAATTCAGGTATTTCTGGAGGCAGTATGTGTTCATCCAGCGTAATGTTGGTATAACCATCTGATGTGGGAAGAAGAAGAAAATCTTCGGCGTAGTAAGAACAATCAGTTCTCTCTCGAAGTATTCCATTTCCTGATAAAATGAGGCTAGAACTCACAATACGACTATTGACTTTACAATTCTGAGTGACTTTACTAGTATTTGCCAGACTGTATATCCAATATGATTGTTTATTTTTTGCATGAATCCAAATAGGTGCTCGGTGATTAGGTAAAATTAATTTACTACATACATCGTGTGCTAAATCAGCTAGGCCAAAGAATAAGGCACTACTACATGTAGCTGCAGTTTTCTTAATTAATGGAAACTTAGCTTCACAAATTGATATTAAGTCATTGTTACATGATCTGATATCTTCATGACTCATTAAGGTAAAGTACTGTCCATTTTGTAATATGGCAATATAATCTGAATCTGGCTGAATTGCTACTGGTCGGTTCAAAACAGGAGAATATGTTGGTAATGATTTAATCTTATACAAATTTTAGTCCTCTGTCTGATCCTTTCAAAGGAATTCTTATAATCAATCTAATAAAATTAGAGGTAGCATAGGCATGTACTCTAGCAAGATCATAGTATAAGTACATGTTTTCAATTTCTGGAGGAACCATGAGGGAAGTATCACCTGGTAACTTAAGAGCAACTTCCTTTAATATTTCCGATAAGTTGGATGGGAGTATCAGTGTAGATGACACTCTACCTGTTGAACTTTTATCGAGTCCTTCTTGTAATTGCATAAAATTTATTTGAAGTGATAATGTAGAAAATCCTAATTCTCTCATTGCGAGTGACATTGTTTTAACAGCATTAATGGAATATTTTAAGTGAATCGTCTCATTAATAAATGTTGTATTTATTTTAAATAAATTTAGTATGGTATCCTTTACAATTCCTGACAATGTTGCTAAATTTTTAGTATTTTGTTCTACTTCTTGATTCATTGAACTAATATAACATACTTGTTTTTTCTGCAATATGACTTAATATTTTATTCTGTGTGGATATTAAATCTAATGCTTCGTGTATATTTTGAATTTCTGCAACTGTGGCAGTTCCGAATAGAAATTTTAAAACACTTTCTCCAAAATTTATAAGTCCTCTTTTCTTTCGGTTCATATGATCTGGGGTAGGTAATAAATCTGCTAAATTGTTAATTTCGGTTTGCAATTTAGAACTAAGTTTACGATATTGTTCAATCTCATGCCAATTGACTAATAACCTTTCTGGATAGTGATAATTTGCATATGATGATTGCATATGTTGAAATACTTTCTCAATTGAATCAATAGTTTCTTTATACCATGCAACATTAAAATCTAAAGCAATATTCCAATAATTACCGGTGATTAAGAGTTCTTTCTCATAAAGGAATAGAAGTCCTTTATCAAGATCGGGTATTGATACACCTCCTGCCAAGAGACTTCCTGTAAAGAAAAATAATGTTTATAGTTTAAGTTCGTCGAGGTCGTAAATTGTATGGATGAGAATAATTATCTCGGTTACTTTCTGGTGATTCCTGATTTAAATTCAGATCGTCTTCAGGGGGTTGTAATATTATCAGGGGTATCATTATTTTCATCCGGTATGTCTAATTGTCTACTTACATTTTCATTTTGTGAATCTAAATGTCTACGCGATCTTAAATTATATGGGGTTCTATGTTCATAAGTCCGTTGTCTCTGGTAAGAAGGGGGGTCCAATTTGGATCGTTTGTTGTTAATTCCGGTGAATAAAAAGTTTCCATAGTCTCTGGTTCAATGCTCGTATCTTCAATTTCGTCAATATTTTTGCTAATAGGAATATAATGTCCTTCGTTATCCGTTTGATTTTCATCCATTGGTTTATTTTGTTTATCCTCATCTAATCTATAACAATTGGTGGCATGCTGTGGGATAATTGATTTTCCCTTGGGAGTCACGAACCGCCCGCCGAAGTAACACGTTAGTGTACTATTGGTATTGGGTGCATTCGTTTCAAATAGGAGAGCAATAATTTTAAATGTGTTGGTGGAATTCATGTTTATGTTGTGCATGTACTAAATCTTCCCGCTTATTTACTGTGTTATTAGTACACATTGTAGCCGCTTCTAGTGAGAGAACTTTGACGGAAGCATCTGATTTTGCTGAAATTCTAGTTTTTGAATTTTTGAGGAAATATACACGCATAGATCCTAAGAAAGTAAGAGAACATAGAGCAGATTTTTTATATTTATTAGTAGATACGAAATTTGAGATCACAATTTTAGGTAAACCTAACGGATATAAAGCCCCCTCCTACAACGTTTATACAAACGACGGAAAAAACGGCACGGTTATATTTGATGTTGAAACTAGACTAGAATATAGATACTGCCCTAAGGACTTAAAAGTTGTTGATTTCCATATCGAGAGAACAGATTACGTATCCACGTATGGTGTAGATAGAAGCCCTACAATTTGTCCAAGTAGTAGCGAGAAACCGGCCCTAAAAACAGATACAGCTATTCCAATTCAACCCAAACCAGTAACCAGAATTTCTCGAGATTATATGACCCCTATTAATATCAAGAAAAACTCCCCTAAACAAGAACAGAAAGACGTAAAGCCCCCAGAACAGGAACATACATACGCAACGCACGCCACGTACGTTCAAAAAAGGAGAATACGTACCCTTAGATTATTTTATGAAAAGATTTGAACAGTAATTTAGAAAAATGGAAGTTCTTCAAGCAGAAATAATAGAATTAAGGAATAGACTTCATAATTTAACCAGAGCTCAGCCTACAACAAGTAAAGATTTATCTCTCGCAGTCGGAATAAAAGAATTGAACGGAGATGCCAAAAGTCGCTCGGTAAAAGAATTTTTTGCTCAGTTTGAAACATTAGGTCGAGTTAGTAATTGGACAGACGCAGATAAGGCTCTACTAGCCAAAACAAAAATGCAGGGTTTAGCTTTACAATATCTACAAGGTCAGGAGGAATTATTAAAGGATACGTGTACGTATAATAAACTAAAAGAAGCATTCATAGCTAGATTCGATGATAAAAGACCCGAACAATTTCATTATTTAAATTTGCATGAGGCTAAACAGATGAAAGATGAAACTGCTGCCGAATTCGCAGACAGGTGTAGGAAATTGTGCCAAAAGACAATTCCCAAAGTAGATAACCCCGAGGAACAAAGAACACTTAATGAGGAAGGGGAACGTAAATTAGTTGCCGCATATACGCACGGATTAAAGGTAACGTGGGAAGACAAGTGAGGGCAGCCATGCCGAAAAACATGAAAGAAGCGGAAAATATTGCAGTTACCTTAGAAAATTTAGAATTATTTGAGAGAAATAAGGGACAGGACAACATAAAAAAAGTGTTCACGGTCCCAACGCGGGATGTTTTAAATGTGGTATGAGAGGCCACATTTCTCGTGAATGTAGATCCCTAGGTGTAAAACAAAACCGGGCACCGCCCCAAAATGGAAAAGGACATGGACTACCTATTAATAGACAATCCCAAAATCCAGGATATTTTCGATCATCACAAACTACTTTACAGTGTTCTATTTGTAAACAATTTGGCCATAAACAGGCAAACTGTTATAAAAATCGAAACAATAATTTTTCCAACAGGCCGGGTTCAAACCAAACGAATCCCCCAAACAGATCGGGTTCGGGACCGAGGTCCCAGGGACCGAACCGCAATTAACCAATGGAATTCAAACCATGGAGGCCCCCGGAGAATAATTATTAGTAGAAATAGAAATAGAAGGAAACACTTATACTTTTCTAATTGACTCAGGAGCTTCTCTTTCGATAATTAAACACGGGATCAGTGATGAAAATATTGTAAAAACAGAATTTAAAGCCAGAGGTATAACGGGTAATCTATTAAACACATTAGGAAGTCAGAATATAAAATTCGTAATTGGGAAGAAACAATTTGAACACGAATTTTTAGTAGCAAAATTAAATGTCGATTACGATGGAATTTTAGGGATCGATGTACTTACTGAGATGGGAGCTAAAGTAGATATCAAAGCACGTAACCTCACGATAGGCCACACGCGAATCCAGATGGCAGGGGAACAACCTCAACTAAATACAGTTTTGGTGTCTTCATCCGAGAAGGAAAGGCCATGGACGGGAATGATCAACCCTGAGGCAACACAAGACAAGTCGGATGCTGATGGTTCAGTCGAAAAATGGCAACCTGTAACATGCGTTTGGAAAGTGCTCGCTCTTGGGCATATCTTTTTGCCTCCACTTAGTGAAGTACTGGTAAAATGTAAATTAGAAAATCTTAAAGAAGGTTTTATTCCTACCGACGGACAGGAGGAAAGAGTAAAGGATCCTAATAAGATAAATGAGCAAGACATCACGGTCTTGATAGAACCCTCTGAAATGCATGTGAATGGTGCTCACATGGCGCGTGTAGTAAGTAGAATAGAATATGGAATTTATTGCCTTTTTTCAGAATAAAGAAAATACATATGCATTTACATTGCGCACGGGCCTGCTTGGCCGTACGTGCATTATTTTTCCATGAATAAAAAAATAAAACTAATAATATAAACAAATACCTACAAATACACCTGTATCAAAAAAACAATAACAGGCTATATATAAGTAAAATCTATGTCTGCACTAAATCAAAATAATACATATCTACATTCATCCACATTCCGTACATTAATATTAAAAAAAAAATACTAGAAAACAAATTAGAAAAAAAAAGCACACACACATACCCCCACACACCCCCACACATATACACACCGCACGCTCATACCCCCTCCCCCCTGTCCCTGCAGACATTAAGTGCACTATCAGACTATTCAACTTATCAGACCTACTTATTATATAACATGATTAAAGATCGAAAACAAAGACAAGTTACTACACTGCTCAAGGCCTAGGCAACGTTTTTGACTCGAGTCAGGATGATAGTAGAGAAGTGATAGAAAAACAAGTTAATGAAGATAAACCGGTTTATAAAATAGAGGGAGAAATTAACAGTGAAACTTTTGTTGTCCCAATACGCACCGAATTAGAGTCAGAGAATGACGTAATAGATTCAAGCGGCTAAGATATAAAAGAACACAGAGATCAAAGAAATGAATATCGTTATTGCATTACTAAAAGGGTTAATACTAGTCAAGAACCATTATCGATAGGTAAGAATACAATATTGGGTAACGCTGAGGAAATAGAACCTTTGAATATTTACGAAAAGACGTGTGTAATAAATAGAGTCACGGCAGATAATAAATCTACAAAAGGAGCAAAGATAAACATAAGAGAAAAATTGAAACATTTAAATGAAAAAGAGTCAGAAATATTAATAAATGTTTTCGAAGACTATATCGATTTATTTAGTGATCCACCACCAGGACCAATCCCTTGTACTAATAAAGGTTATCATGAAATTAATTTAGAAGAAACTCAACCTATTAAGAAAAATCCTTACAAAGTCCCATTTGCATTAAGAGATGAAATGAAAAGACAGTTAGATGATATGATAGAAAAAGGAGTTATAACTGCATGTTCATCACCTTGGAGCGCACCTGTAGTACTAGTAAGAAAAAAATCCCTAGATGGAACCCCAAAATATCGATTCTGTTACCAAAATTCCTATATACCCCATCCCAGATGTCAAAACAAATTTATCATTAATGGCAGGAAGTAAATATTTTTCACTCATGGACTTAGAAAATGCTTATTGGCATATCCCTATTAAAGAAGAAGATAAAGACAAAACTGGTTTCGTCACACCCTTTGGAAGCTATAGATATGAACGATTACCATTCGGGCTCGCAGGAAGTCCTAGCACATTTCAAAAAGTAATGGATTCAGTATTATTAGGTTTAAAAGATATTGAATGTTTAGTATATTTAGATGACATTTTATGTTTTGCCCGTATTATAGAAGAACACGCTAGAAGACTACGCTTAATATTTGACCGTATTAGAGATGCTAATTTCAGATTGAACTTAAATAAATGTTCATTCGCAGTCCCAGAAGTACTATATCTAGGTCACATCATAAATAAAGATGGAGTAGCCCCAGATCCCCATAAAATTCGATCCATCCAGAATTACCCTAAACCTAAAACAGTAAAAGGCATTAGAGCATTCTTAGGTTTAGCAGGATATTACAGATCATTTATAAATCAATTTGCAGCTAGAAGTAGACCCCTAACACAATTAACCAAAAAGGATCAATCTTTCATTTGGACCATAGAGCAAGAGAATTCATTTAATGATTTGAAAACCGCTCTTAGCCAAGAAGTAATTTTAGGACACCCAGATTTTGAAAACCCATTTATATTATCCTGTGACGCATCTAATTATGCTCTATCAGCAATATTAAGTCAAAAACAAAATGGAAAAGAACGACCTATTAGCTATGCTAGCAGAATTCTCAATCCCCATGAAATAAATTATAGTGTAACTCATAAAGAATTACTAGCAGTAATTTTCGGTACCAAAATTTTCAGATATTATTTATATGGTCGAAAATTCAAACTAATCACTGATCACATAGCTTTAAAATGGTTAATAACCACAAAAAATCACCAATGCGCTAGATTAAATAGATGGGTTCTTAAACTTATGGAATATGAGTTCGATATCGAACATAAACCAGGAAAAAGACATATTAATGCCGATATATTATCACGCAACGTGACAGTCGCACCCATCCTACATCAGATCAAAAACAGGATGATGGAATTACTAAAGCTAGAATAAAAGATGAGCAAACCACTGACCACTATTGTCAGGAAATAAGATATAAACTAGGTAAGGAACAAACAGATGAGTTTAAAATTGACTCAGAGGATGTTATTTATTATATGGAGTCAGGAAAACCACCCAGAATAGTTATTCCAAGATCTTTAGTAGAGGAAATCCTTGAATTTCATCATGATAAAATATTTTCAGGACATCAAGGTACTAAACGCACTCACGAAAATTTAAAGACTAAATATTTTTGGCCAAGACAACTGCAAGATGTTGTAAGTTATATTCAACAATGTCGTTCGTGTGCTACGCACAAAACAGGAAAATTAGTAACCGCCCCATTAGGCGAATTACCTGAAAGCACAGAGCCATTTCAATATATATCCATAGATTTATGTGGACCATACCCAGAAACAGCTAATCATAATAGATATCTACTAACATGTGTAGATCATTTTTCAAGATATCCTGAAGCAATCCCTTTACCCCGACAGAATACAGAAACAGTCGCAAGAGCTCTAGTAACCCAAATATTTTCTAGACATGGATTGTTGTGTTTGGTACCCTTGGTATTGAGTGGGTGACTCGAAATAAATTTGAAAACAAACACTTTGCTTAAATAATAACTTTAATGATAGATAAATGTGTACTGTTAGAATTTCATATAATAATATTTTGTTAATATTCAAGTTTATATTCTCTTTACAAATAGAATTTAATCTGTATTTATAGAGTATTCAGCCAGTTATTTCTTGGTAAAGAAATGTAAAGTATTTACTCCAATTAATTTGTTCCCATTAGAACAATTATTGAATAATCATAAAGAAATCAAAAGGATTACAAATAGTTAAAATGATTAAAATTGAGTAAAAATGAGTTAAAATTATTTAAAATGATTAGAATTATTACAAATGGACAGTCTTACCAATTATCGTGAGCAAATAGAGTTTCATGGTTGTCTTTCAGCGTTATCTATCCTCCAGTAGCGTTCTCTTCGATGTCACGATTTTGGGACATAAGTCATGGGTTTATATACTGTATTTGTCCACGCCTTGAATGACTTTTAGGATCTGTTCTAAATGAAAGGGAATGTACGCGTGACCTTTAACAATGATTTGGAATAATAAATGTGTGAGTTACGCATAATTAGGAGCAGTTTCCAGGTTGTGGGAACGATAAAAAAAGAAAAAAACATCCGGTGTACGTGATTGTGTAAATACCTATGTCATGTTATTGAAGTCTTGGGTTCGATTGAATAGTTTATGAGGGTATAATATACAACACTGGGTGAGGTTTTTCTCGGGGTTTTCCTCACCTGTAAGACAAATGTCAGGAAACTTAGGGCCCAACGGTCCCCGAAAATCATACGGCCATCACCATCATCATCATCAATCTTGACTGGTGTGGAAAGCAACGGGAAGCTACCACTCCTATAATTCCCTAGTAAAACTGCAAAGCATAGCATAAAAATACTATGGTTGCAGCGAAAGACCTGCCCTCGGGCAGAATTACTATGGATGGATATATAAAAAGAATAACCAAAAATAATAAAATCGCCAAACTATACTAATTTTATTTCTTTTTTAATGTTTAACACTCTGTATATATAATTACGAATGTTTCTCTATGAACAATACCGAGAACAGTGTCGTGGAAGGAAGTATAATACATCCGTTTATCCCGCCTGGCCGACATTCCCCATCCTACCCCGCGAGGCTAAGTTATCGCTTGTCTCCACTAGCGTATATTGCATTTGAGACATTGTTAACTGTAGGCAAAGTGAAGAGAGGTAATGATTTTCCGGTGAACTCCGGCAGATACGGAATTCCGGAGTGAGAGGACTGTGCTTACTCCTTCTGCCACTAGAGAGTGCTGCAGTCAGCACCAACTAACTTATTTAAAACACATTACATACCACTGGGACACTCTTCAAAAAATGATTTGAGCATTACACAAAAAATTATGCAAAAAATTTGACGCATTTAAGTGGAAATTGTAAAATGATTGACAAAAAAGACTGGAAAATATGTTGCAAAACTCAAACAACTGTAATTAACGAAGGCAACAAAATACAAAATGAGAAATGTCATTACGTATGAAAAGAAAAAAATATAAAAATATCAAAAGAGTTCAATTAGAGGGCAAATTTAAATTACTATATACACGTAATACGATATTCATAAAAAATAGATGACGATGATAAATTAATATAGTAAGTTTAGGTTGCCAAATTCAGAGATAGTTTTTTTTTTTTACTTTTGTTGTGCTAATTTAACTTTAGAGATATTGGTGACGAAATATGAATACAGGAACATAATATGAACCTTCCGCGAGATTATTTATCGAGTCACTCCAAGCCGATGTACAGTTGTCCACAAATGCCTCGTTATTTTCTTCAAGACAAGGATTCCTAAATACGTGATATGGCTCTTAAATCGGTGATAGTAGTTTCCTAATTCCGTGATATTAAAACGTAAACTTATAAATTAAAAATTAAAATAAAACTGAATTCGCTGTTTATTAAAGTTGTAAACAATACTAGAGGATATATGAGGGCAAATACAAATATTTCTTAACTTATATCGAACAATATTTATTACTTAGGCCCATTTCCCTTCCAATAGATTATTTATAAACATAACATTAAATAATATATTAAAAATGCACTTGGTGATAAAAGTCTTCAAACAAACATACTAGTCCTACTTCCTAGCAAAATACCAAATGCCTAGTCACCCGCTTTATGGTTAATTGTATACCCCTGTTAATGAGTAAAATATGTAATTTTATATAATATCTGATCTTTATATAATATAACTAATTTGAAAGCTTATTAATATTCTCTTTACTGTCTACATTCACACGGTTAAATATGAGAGAGCCATATCATAGGAAAATTATTTTAAAAATCGTAAATACGGAAGCTGCTGTCGCATTAACTTTCTGTATTGTTAAGACTCATGGATAAGTTGGTTAAGTTGATATTAAAATACAATATTAGAATGTACACAACTATTAAATAAGCATCCAAAAGTTCGTCGCCGTGGCGTAATCGGTAGAGTCCCTACCGTCCACTCCGGCGGCCCGGGTTCGATTCCCGGCGGGGTAGGAGATTTTAAATCTCCACCTTGGGTCTGGGTGTGTGTTCTGTCTTTGTGTCTATATGTGAGAATGAAATAAAGTTAACAAAAAGGTAAAAACAATAAGGTAAAACAAAAAGGAAGAACAGTGTAAACGAAAAGGAGACAAAAAATATATAGAACATTTCTTCAAGGTCAGTCAGGAGAGAGAGAAACATTACTTCCTACAATCAATTTGAATATCACGATCTTTTGAGGCTTTGTATTGGTTTTCAAAAGACGGGGAAAGTAATAAAATGGAAAGAAGAAAGTCATATCTGGAGTAACCAGGAGCTAGTTTTTAAAACATTTAATTCCGTGAAAACAAATTGAAATTTTAAACAGAATTAGGGATATCACGAAAATAGGCATATTTTCCCTAAATGTTCACCCCGATAAAGTGCGGACACTATTGTTGGTATTTGAAAATAGATAAGAATTATGAAGCGAGGTTGTAATGCAATCTTCCTAATAAAGTATTTTATCGAAACAGTGCTACAGATGTGATTCTGTTTTAATGTCGTGCTTTTCATTCCGACAGATCGTGTTAATGTGATTTCTTTCAATTTACGCACCACTTCGGCAGACCATTTAACGTATGTGATGTCTAGGCATATATATTGTTTACAGAGAGACGAGTATAATGAGAGTATATTTAAGTGTTTGTTTAATGTGTGGAGGATGATGAAGAGAAGTGATAAGGTGAAAACCGATGCCGTTGAAAACACCACGATGACTGTCAATCTTTACGTCCCCATTCGACGGAAGAATCGCTATCAAGAGTACCATATGTAGGTACCGAGACGGGCGTATTGCACAATCTACCCCCGAGATTCTCAATCGTATAATTAAAATTCCAACACCATCGAGTATCGAATCCGGAACAAGTTACGAAGCAGCCATTCTACCGCCTTAGCTAGTGAAGAGATGATTATGCTGTCGTGATTATAAGAGAAGGCCATTTTCTCAAACGTTGCCTTTCTTTTTGGATATAATACGAAAGCTTAAATCTTATCAAATGTAATATAAATCATAAAAAATATGTATACGGAGTAACGCTTACATTCATAAATGATAATAGGCCTACATTGCAATTCTGTAGGATAACCCTAAAAATTGTTGAATATAATAATTGAGAATCTATCTGTCTATCTATCTATCTATCTATCTATCTATCTATCTATCTATCTATCTATCTATCTATCTATGTATCTATATATCTATCTATAGTGTTCTATCCTAGGGCAAACCTTTCACCGCAATAATAGCATTTTCATGCTATGCTTTGCAGTTTTATTAGGAAACTATAGGTGTGGTAGCTTCCCACTGTTTTCCACATAATTGAGAATAATGAAATGAAAACAAATATTCTTCCTTCGGGGACTGGATTTACATTAACAAGAGGACGTATAAGAGGATAGTTGATGAAATAATTTCTAGAAGGTTACTTCTCCCCCCCCCCAATTTGTAGAGGCTTTAACATTTTAACTTAATCTCTGCAAAGACAAGTTTTGTTCGCGTCATAATTTTAACATAAATCACGCTAAAATTTGACACCAATATACTTTATGACGCCAGATGGCGAGTCGTCATATGCTTCGGGTCAATTCTCTTCTTAGAGAAGAAATCAAGGAAATGTAATTAATTTGCGCTTTATTAAACATATAATATCATCATTATGTCCAAATAAATCTTTGAACAAATGTGACGGTTAAAATTACTGCCGCAATACTATTTTTTCTTCATATATTTAAACGATAAATCTGGTTTACACTAGAACCAATAATATTTAATTCACTTTGGCAAGTAGGTAGGTGTTGTATTTCTCACTCGAACGCTATTATATCTTATTTTCTTATATGTTTGTAATATATTAACAGTTTATCAGCAGTGTCACTATTTCTCGATTTATGTAATATATAAAAATGAATGTATGTTTGTTCGTTGGTACGTTTGTTTGTTTGCTTGCTTGTTTGTTCGTACTTTATGCGCGGCCATACCGTTGATCCGATTATAATGGGACTTTTTGCAAAAATGTTCAGGAGATTCACGGGATGAACATAGGCTAAAGAGAGTTGTGATACTCAACTCCTACACCCTTAAAAATCGCCCTTTATAGTGGAAAACGTGAAAAAAGTAGCTTTTTGGACGCTTAAATGGCTTACGCTGACTAAACCATAACAAATACACAAAATTAATGTACACAGAATTGAATATCTCAAAAAGCTCTGCAAAAAAAGTCCGCGACATCATATGTTTATCTCTTATGGATAACTCACAATAGCCATTTTTCTCTTTCATTGATGGCAAGAAGATCGAGACAAGTACTCAGATTCCTGTGCAAGCATAGAAGCACATGGCGGGTATTCTTTTACGAATAACTCACAATAACGAATTTTGTCTTTTAGCTCATTTATGCCAATACGATCGAGATAAGTAGATTCCCGGGCAACATCGGGTATTTAGTACGGGGAATCTTAAAATAATTACGATATACATTTCTAATTATTTTTCATATTACTTATTCAACTAACCATAAGAAATACATTAATTTTCGTCTTTCAGCTCATTTGTGCCAAGAAGATAGGGATGAGTAGATTCCCGGACAACGCGGGTAAACAGCACGGGGTATCTAAAAATAATCACCATATAAATTTTTCCTTGTACTTATTTAAGTAAACATAAAACACATTAATTTTTATAGTTCAGCTCATTTATGTCAAGAAGATCGAGATAAGAAGATTCCCGGGCAACACCGTGTAATCAGTACGGGGAATCTTAAAATAATTAATATATACATTTATAATTATTTTTGCTTTTACTTATTCAACTAAACATAAAAGCATATTGATTTTAATTTATTTAGGTGTAGGAGCGCACGCCGGGTATTAGCTAGTTTTTTTTATAAAAAGTTGAATTTATTTATTTATAAACTTCACTGAATCCATAAGTATCAACCGTCCTGTTTTAACTAGTGCTTCCTTCGCACAATTTAAGATTAATCCCTGCTACAATGCTAGAGGTTAACATCTGCTGACAGCCAAAGTTTGTTATTCAACTTACACCAGTTCCACGAACACCTCGCACTGTTCATCCCAAACATATCACATAGACTCTCCTTATCACTCTGGTCCAATTATATCCTCACCCAATTCCTGACAAATCATGAATACTTCCGTTCTTACCTTTAAAAAATGAACAAATCAATTTTCCCAGCATGTAATTGCCCTGAACGGGCTCTTTATCTCATCACTGAAGGCACTTTGTTTTTTTTAACAACAGATCAGCAGCTCTAAAATCAACATCCATTCAAATCACATTAAAACAACACAACACACAGTCAGGCTACAAGACTTCCACAAATACATCTTTCACACACTCCAAGATTAATAGACTTCATCTTCCGCATTTTAATGTAACATTACTGTAATTAAAATCATATACATAAACCTGTAAACACACTATTGATTAACACTAAGAAATTAGGACTGGAAGTAGATATCAGTAAGACTACATATGTGGTCACAGGTAGAAATTCAGTATATAATGGAGATGGACGGCTAATGACAAATGAGGGAAATTTTGAGGAAGTGGCTGAATTCAAATACCTAGGAACAATAATCACAAATAGGAATGAGACGCACAAAGAAATTAAGCATAGGCTCAATTCTGGAAATGCATGCTATTATGTATTGCAGAGACTATTGATGTCCCAACTCCTTTCAAAAAACGTTAAGCTGAAAATATATAAAACTATTATTCTACCAGTTATATTATATGGGTGCGAAACATGGACTCTTACTTTAAGGGAGGAAAGGAGATTACGAGTATTTGAGAATAAAGTTCTTAGGAAAATTTTTGGACCAAAGAGAGATGAACAGACAGGTGAATGGAGAAGACTACATAACAATGAACTACATGGTCTTTATAGGAAGCCAGATATATTAAGAACAGTTAAGTCTCGTAGACTGCGATGGGCAGGACATGTTGCACGTATGGGGAATGAAAGACGTGCATGGAAGCTTCTTGTAGGAAAGCCAGAGGGAAAACGCCCAGTTGGTACACCAAGAATGAGGTGGGAGAACAACATTAACTATGATTTGAGGGAAGTAGATTATACAGGGAATGATTGGAAAGCATTAGCTCAAGATAGGAATGTATGGAGAGCTTATGTCCGCGCGGCCATGAACCTACGGGTTCGATAGTGCCAGTGAGTAAGTAAGTAAGTACATAAACCTGTAAATATCCCGTGAAATATCCCTCGCTAAAACACGGGTTGTAAACTAGCTTTTTTTTGTGAAATAAATAAATAAATAAATGGTAGAGGCATGGATCACATGACAATTTAAAGCTGACTGACTGTTAAATTATTTTTGAGAGATAATATTAATAAATCACATGTCAAATATTTATTTCTATTAACCAACACTTGATAATTTGATATATTTCAAATAAAATGCACATCCAATTGCTTGTTTCGAAATACACAACATTTTGGCGAATAGAGGCATTATTATTAAAACACTTGTTGAGAATTCAAAACTTCAACAGTTCCTTAAATATTTTTATAAGTAAATTCACACACACATTAATGACTTCAAATAATTATTTTATCGATCTAAGAATCTAAGTTTCTTTCTTTAAATCTATTAAATTCACAATTAGTTTTTTTTTTTACTTAAATAACTAGTTTTTAATAGAGGTAATTTTATTAATTATCGTAGAAGTAAACTTCTTCTTTATTTGTAATATTTTTACATTTTTTGAGAAAGATTTTTTGTGCGATAGTGCGTTTTGTCGTACTTACAGCAATGACGATCAATGATTGAAAGTTAAACTTCCTACATTTCGGGGCTGCCAACCTAAATAACTATACTGTAATAAAATAACTATACATATTACAAACACGCGTGTAGGAAGTAAAACCACTGCTCTCTGTGTATACTACATACAATTAATATACAAAGAAATCCAAAAGGTAGTATTAATGTACAATATACGAAACAAATCGTTGCATTTTAAACGAACTGATCTTTATTTGAAACAATATAAAACAACAAATACGTACTTGCCGCCATTTTATCACTAACTGGTCTCACGGCCTCCTGTTGTTTCAACTAATAAACATTGCCCACACTGTTAACATTAGTCAGTTGTTTATAATGAACGCAAATATTTCCAACAAAGATGTTATTATTTAACTATTATTTATTATTTTGAAAACACTATCGCGCAAAAATAATGTACAACGCACGTTTGTGAAGTGTTTTACAGAATGGAGGAAAATGTTTAAAACCCGAGCGATAGCGAGGTTTATAATTTCCTCGATTCTGTAAAAACCACTTGCCAACCTCGCATCGTAATATACCATTGTTAACGTTAACAATTAGAAGTGTGTGTCTTTTTTTTTTTTTGCTGTTATCAACAAGAAATATTATCACCCTAATGAAGTAAAAACTCTTACACTAGAAACTTTAAATATAAATATCCCACACAAGAATAGACACACATACAACCTTTACAAATGGATCTCTGTCTAACAAAGAAGGAGCTGCAGCAGGAGGTATTTTCCAGTTCCGCTCATGTTATAAAAGCGTTGGAAGGAACTATTTAACTTTGATACATTTTCTTGCAAAATGAACTCCCTTAGTTTACAAAAATCAATTCATAAGATAATACAACAAATTAATAACGTGGTCAAAAAAATAGCACTGCAGTGGATCTCAACCTATTGTAGTATGGAAGGAAATGAAAAGGCTGATGTGTTAGTAAAGAAAGGCAGAGCCGCAATGTGCATGTACGAGATTCACGATTGTTTAATGTAACTTCCAAAAGATGTCGGTAAAATCGGTGTTACCATCATTCACAATTAATTCCACACCATATTTCAATAAATTAATTTCATTTTGTTAGGTTAGGAAAGGAGAAGTTAGTGTACATCCGTTTCTAATAAATGTTTGGGAATATATTACGAATGTTTGTCATATCATTTTCAGAGCTACGTGGTTCCATCTGGCGACAACTCTCTAAACTTTTTTAGGACTTCACAGATATGTGGTTCCACCTAGCGACAACTCTATAAACGTTTGCACATGCGCACTGTTATTTTGTAGGATTTAGAAAATGTATGGTGGAAATCAAAGTAAAGTTTATCCGAACCTAGATTAAAGAAAAATCTAACATACAATTTCCATGAGTCCATAAAAGTTTTGTAAAAAGGGAAGTGAATAATAACTACAGTGTGCCTGCAAGATAATGCAAGAAAACAGCAATTTTAAATGGATACAGACTGCACAAAACCCTGAAATAATTCAAGAATTACCTCGAATAGGTTCTGTATCCTCCTTCCTTCTTATTACTGATCATCTTTGTCTGTTCGGTCACTTACACAAAATGTGTTGATCATCATCAAACTGCCCAATCTGCGTGGTAAGGGAGAATATGGAACACTTCAAATCACGCATTCATACATGTTTATTAAATATTAGTAAGCTATACAGAAAATCGCTTCATTGTCAAATCCTGAGCATTATATATATATATATATATATATATATATATATATATATATATATATAGATCTTTGGTTGATTAATGTCTTTGACGTCGTCCGATTTCTAAGAGCCAATTTCGTCTGTCTATCCAATCTCCTTGTTGTAGATGTTTCTCTTTCATATATAAACATATTCCCTGACTCCAGGAGTTTTTAGGTCTTCCTCTGCCTCGTCTTCCCTCAGGTTTCCATTCCAAAACAGATTTTGGTAGTCGATCCTCTTCCATTCGCTGGACATGTCCGTACCATCTTAATTGCTGAGTTTTAATATAATCTAAAATAATGTCTTCAATCTTCATTCTCTCCCTTATAACTGAGTTCCTAATTTTTTCTCTTATTGAAATTCTTGCTGCCCTTCGTATAAAATCCATTTGCGTTGCCAAAAGATACTTATTTGTTTTTGTTGTTAATGGCCAAAGTTCTGCTCCATAAGTAATGATGCTTTTAACAATTGTATGATATATATATATATATATATATATATTCATTTTATTTTTATTACTTATATTTTTATCCCACAATATTCCTTTGAGGTAAGCAATTGCAAATTGTCTTTTATTATTTATATTTCTTATATATATATATATATATATATATATATATCTACCTTGACCGCTTGGCAAAATGTTTAAAATTATTGGAAAACGACACATTATATTGATTTATTTTCTTTTGCCAATTAGCAGAAAGACGATCTTAGGTAGCGTGTCATCATAAAACAAAATAACATTATCTTATCTTGCTGATCTTCACATTAGTTGGATGGACATAAATTATTCTTGTCCTGTCAATAATGAACTAATGTATGTAATACCTTGTTCACACGCTGAGATCTATTTCTCAGTCTTGGGAACCTGCGCAAGGGAGGGCTGGACATAATCGTAGTTGAGTAATCGAATTCTAATCCTAGACCAGGCAGACCAGACAGCAATTTGTAGTTATCTCAACATGTAATTGCTTATCTGTTGTCTCCTGTGGCAGATGCCTGCATTAATCATCTTCCTCGATTAATAGGCCTACTGCATTACTAGATGCAATTAGCAGACAAGAAAAAAAAACTTTATAGTACGATGTAAACTCAATCTTTCATCTAAAATTAAAATACTCATGTATAATAGGTGACACACTAGATCATTTAACATTTTTCTTCTACTTTCACTCCCTTCGTCTGAATTTATGATAAATCAATTTTACGGTATATGGAATGACTTTCTTTCCTTTTATTAATTTAATCTCTCGTTTCGGCGAATTTCGAAGGAATTTATAACGGGATTGTATCCATGAAAGTATTTTCGATTTTTTCAAATGTATATTGTTTTACTACGCAAGAAAAAGCTTAATAATATTAAAAAATATTTGTGTGTGTGCGCGTGCGTGTGTATTAAGCCTCTATCGGCCGTAATTTATGTTAATTTGAAACAAAACTCAGCATACAGCAATGAATAAGTAAAATAAAATCATAATCGTTAACCAACAAAATTGGAATATTAAGAGTGGTGAATAACCAGAAGCGAGAATATAAAAAAAAACGTGAAATAACGAAATTTGTCTTTCTCTTTCTATCAACGAAAATCGTTGAATGTCATTCAAATAAAATTGGAAATATATTCTCAAAATATCAGAGAAATGGAGCTATTAGGAGTAGGAGTTTACCTGAGAGCCAAAATTTAAAAATCGCTCTTATGGCAGTATTTTTTTTCGTTGCTACTCGGCTGCAAAATCTTAAAGATAAAAGTAAATTTGAGTTTATTAATCACCAAAATCGCACCATTAGAAACAGCTTCTAATCAGAAAGCTGAAATTTGCAACTCTTTAGCGGTAGCAAATCTTATTTTCTCGCAACGAAACTTTGTATTAACGATTTAATTATCAAAAGAAAACATATTCCCTAAACCAAAAAATATCGGACCATTAGGAATGGAGGTTTACCTGGAACCTAAAAATGTTAAATTGCTTTGTCTGCCGTAATTCCTGTTTCCTTGAAACGAAACTGACTACATTTAATTAACAAAAGGAGCATAAATACTCCATAAACCAGTAAATCGGACCATAATTTCCACTTGCTTGAATTCGCTTAGATTTCGCAAGCATGATCCCGCACTTCACCCGGCGTTATAGACACACTACCTGCCAGGAGAGAATGTTCAATTCTGGATTACGCATATACTTTTTTTAAAACCATGCAAGACACCTCAATGCCAGGTCATCTACATGACAACACAAACGTTTAATACAAGACACACCATTCACTTATAAATATATACAAATTAATAAATGCTAACATGATAAGGATGATTAAGTTTGCCAAATAATGTTAAGAGGCTACTTGGGCCTTAAATGTTACTGTTATTTGTCTTACAGGTGATGAAAAACGCAGAAAAGTAGCAACATATAGGAAGCTTATACCAACCGACAATCGAACCCGCTGTGTCTTAAATAAAAAATTTACCCCAGACTACATGTAATATTCAGAGTGTAAATTAATTAACCCGAAAAAATCTGATTATAGAGGAGTTACAGATAAGAAAATTTGAGATAGAGAACCCAAGATCTCAGTTGTCAAAATTGTTTAAATTTGATCCAGTATTAAAATTAAATAGGGTGGAGTGGAAAAGCTTCAGACCTTAATTAGGATTTTAATGAAACTCAACTACAAAGATCCAATCAAACTATTCTGACGATTGCAACAAATATTCCGCGTTTTTAGTACATTTCTCATCTGTCTGCATATTGAATTTTCTGTAGCTGAAACTTTCAATTCTGGGAATTTCGGTTTCTGGAAGGATTTATTTATCGAAGAACTGAAAATATCGGCTTTGCCGATTTTCCAGATGACTATACTCTAGCATATATAAAGAGATGCGAGACGCCCGAGATTCAGTTCAAACCCAGGTCCGAATATTTCCATCAAGGTTTTCTCGTGGATCGATAAGGGGGAGAGTCAGGTTCAAAAGATCGACTATTTCGACCAGGGTTTTCTAGGGATGCGATAAGTCCCAGAATCAGTTAGGTTCCGAGACCTATTAATTCGATCAAGGTTTTCTGCGGTTTCGCCTGCTACAAGAGCAAATGCTGAAATAGACCCAAAACCGGCCGCAGTGGCACATAATACTAATTACAAGCACCCCTACATCGACAAAATCAAACCAAAACAAGCCACCGCTCCTCTCTGGCTCACAACGACGTGCCAACCACCAATGACATAGCCGAAAAGCAGCACTGTTCTAAACCGTGTCAAACCCAAGGAAAAATGAAAACACACACCACCTCAAAAACTAACACAACCGGAACAAGTGCCTAGGAACCGAAGAGTTTCCCACTATTGGCCACTAACCAGTCGGAAAGCAATTCATCTTGTTCGTTGTTCGAGAATCAGAAGAATCAGGAGTTGGAGTCCAGGTGTTGTAAAGATAACGTCGTATCTGCAGATAAAGTAGTGTCCGTCAGTAGCCTTCGCTAATCGCTGCAAGTTTCCTTTCATCGCCGCCAGCCAGTGCTAACGTCGCGACATAAAACAAGTCCCCATTGCCCAAAAGGCTATTTGACGTATATCTCTGACGCTGTTCTCTTTTAGCCGAGGATGAAACCTTCCCTGAATTTAACCCTAACATCATCATTATGTTTATTCATCTCCATGTACCTCGCTTCAAATCCAAAAGTTTCTCAGGGAAAATTTCCCTCTCCGCTAATCTCTAACCCTACCTAATGTTATTGTTTTCTCCAAAAAAGGATCCAACTCCAAAATAACTGCGGCCAAACTAGAAAAACAGAATCAATTATGTCCCCTCAGTCACGCGTTTGCGATCCAGGAAAGCGAATAATTAAAAAGTAAATCAGGCTTCCAAAATGTGTAGGCCTCCAATACTCGGCTCTTGTGATAATAGGTCTAACCAGGACCTTTGAGGGTAGTGTGTAAAAAATTAATAAAAATTTTGAAGTATATCAAAATAACAATACCACTGAAAGTAGACAACCCGCAATGCAATAAACCTCCACAATCAGCCGTTGACGAAAAATCAGGATGCTGGAATGGGTGACTGTCCAGCACCATTAAAAATTCCAAAATATGAAATAAAAAATGTGAATATAATAATTATGTATCTCCACCGCAGGGAAAAAGTATTCCGAAAATAAAAAAAATAAAAAGACTTGCTGTTATACAACACCAACTTTTATATATCATTTAAGCATTTATATTATAAAGTATACCAGGGCAAATTGATTCATGTCTTGGAACCCACATTTAGTGAGACCCAAGCACTGCTCATCACCTGCTCGAGCAAGTCGCAGGAGTCGATTGTGGTTTGGGAAGCGAAGAACAAAGCGAATGTGGAAGGGTAGTGTATTAGCAAAGTGTAATAAGAAACGATAGTGATACACTTGTAAAATAATAAGTATATGTAACTGTAAAGAGACGATAATTGTACAACAAATAAAGGAATATTGAGAATTTAGTGTAAATAATGCAGTGGTAATTTAAAAAAGTTCCAAGTTTGTGTGATATCACCCTCCATTAGGTCAGTATTTTTTAAATTTACTTTTTTATAATAAATGTAACCTACATCGAAAGTTTTGAATGAACAGTGAATGGAAACCATTTTAACCTTTAAACATTCCTTTTAGTTTTATTTACTAGTAATAAGCCTAAAATTGTATAACATTTAGCCATGAAATATCATAAAATTTGCATGTCAACAATTTGAAATTCACTGAATACATTTAATCACGCTGTACTTTCCAAGGTGAATAAAGTGAAAAGAATAAAACAACAGTTCATACTATAAGCTCAGTAGACAATTTAGGTAATTATTGCAAAGCCTCGTTAAATACTTATGGGAGAATAGGATATAATGGATTAGCTATTATGAAATTAAAATTGATTTAATATTTTAATTTGCATAAGCTTCGTTTCAAACATCGGGGAATGGGGAATTAACAGAGAGCAAACAAAGGCTTCTGAATTGATCCGCATGACCAGTGTTTATGAGATCGTAGGAAACTAGAAAGCATTTCATTGACAACAATTGTAGCTCCCGGGTTTGTGGTGGCTCGGACGTAATGGAAAAGTTGAAAACCCGCCCACCATAACACTAAAAGTTGGAGAAAAGCTTGTTGATACCAAACTATATAATCCTCCGATACGGGACACAACTACAATAATGAGAAACACTCATAAAACTAAACGTGCCATCAAACAAAACCAAACTAATGCGTTTCACTATTATTTTTTTATACAGAATTTGCTTCTTTCTTACTTTATCGGTTTAATAAAGACCCCGGTAAACTTGTACTATGTTCAACTCGTTCCCAAAGTTCGCGGGTTCAAACCCGGCCGTGATCGATGGAATTTTTAAGGTAATAAAAATCCAGAGTAGATCCCTTTGGAGGCGAAATAAAATCAAAGGTCCCGATTAAAAAACATGAAAGTTGTTCAACTGGGAAATACAGGCCTCTGAGTAGTATAATGTGTCTGCGCTTTCAAGTCCAGATTTGCACTATGATCTCACAAGTTAAGATGCGTCGTTAAATAAAATACTAACGAAAATAATAAAACTAATCCCAAATCCAGGAATGACCTCTGCACCGGGCAATTTCCAAAGGTGTGCTTGTATTTTATTTAATATTGTACTTTAACATTTCATCCCATTAAATCATTATCTTAATACCATAATTTTCAATTAGTCTTAATTAATATAATATTTCCAAAAATATTTCTAGAAATTCATTCATAATTTGCATTCTATCTATAATGGCGTAGCCAATTGTTGAGCCATAACTTCTCGTTTGTTAGGAGTTACTAGACCAAGTTAATTTTAAAAAAGTAAAGTAAAGTGATCCCACTACAGGCCTCAGGAGGCCCTTGGGGTAGTAGGAGGTTAAGGCTCCCACTTTTTCTTGACAATCGGCACTTGATGTCAGCCGGGTTGTCAGCCCTGCGTGACGGCCGCCTTTACCCCAGAACAAGCGTCTGGTACTCATTTCAGTTAGAGGCTGAGTCGACCCCAGGGCCATAGTGCCGCCAGAAGGTTTGGGTCAGTTTAAAAATCCTGACCCCACCGGGACTCGAACCCTCGACCTTCCGACTTGTAGCGCAGTGCCTTAACCACTACGCTACGGCGTGCACCAAGTTAATTTTAGTTACCTTATTTGCCCATATATGTCATGAATGACATTGCGGTCAACACCGACTCAATGAGACTAACAGGTAACTAAGGTAGCCTATTACTAGGATGTCGAAGTTGGTAATTTTTGCTTTAGAGACCTTTTTATTCAGGCCTAAGGATCTTTTACGAGTCTGAAAATCTTCAGACTCGGGACCCACGATTTAAAGTCCCTCCCGGAGGACTTGCTCCTTGTTTTTTCAGTCCTAAAAAAATTTAATATACACCGGGCGGAATTGAACCCGCGACCCTCGGAACCAAAGGCAAGAGCATAACCATTAGTCCACTGCGGCCGACTGTAATTTGCATTATAGTGTAAAATATAAAATTTTAATTCATTTAAGAATTTCATCTATTTTCTTGAAGAACTAGCTGTCTCTAATAGTCTACATTTTTACATCTAAACAACGTTTTATTGATAAAAACATAAAGCACAATAATTTTATAATATATTTTGATTTTGTTAAAGTCTTGTACTGCGCATATAGTATTTAATTATCTGTTTAATATTCAGTAACTTATATATCATTATTGCAAATCATTTTTCCAAAAAAAAACATTTGAATAAACACCACAACAAATTTAAAATATGAGCTTCCTGGCGTAAAATTTGACAACGCTGCATAGTCAGGAAATGTAATCCGGTTGTGCTATTGGTTAGAAGGGAATTTACAACAATCGGAAGAGAAGATATTAATGACAAGCTTAACCAGGCTTTATGATGTGTGCTAATTCATTTCCCAGCTTCAATGCAATGAATAGTTTTCCAGGATTAAATACAAAACTACAGTAAATTCAGAGTTACAGAATTATCTAGCGTTGTTTAAAAGCAATACCTTCTCCAATACAAAATGGACTCACGACTCGAGAGGATTATTGGAGAACTGAGGTAATATTTTGCTTCTACAATACAAACAGAATTATAATTCTGTCCAATATGAATCAGAACCTCCGTTACACAAGATAATGTAAATGTAGTTTATCAACTCAGAATTTCAACCTCTTCTAACATCATCCAATATTGAAACCAAGCATAATATATTGTAAAGTGTATTGACACGGCCTACTGTATAGCCTCTCCTTTGCAGACTCTTTTCTTCGCATCCATCAAATTATGATTTATTTCTAAATATATTATCATAATATATGCCATAAGTAATGCCACGAGTGATTTCCAAATGATCCATATATTCACGACTCAAGATGTGAGAAATGAATTTTTCTACAGAATTTGGAAATCAAGAGTGGCATTTATTAGGACTATTTAACGAATAAAATTAAGCTGTTTATTCACAAATCATTATTTAAATATATTTATTTTAAAATATTTATATATTTAGTGTAAACGGCGATGTTTTAAGACAAATGAGAAACGTTTGTTATGCTTCATTTGTTCATCACTGCAACCAGATCATATTTATTGCCAGGGGTTCGCAATATTGTAAGAATTTACCCTAGTGGAAAAAAAATGAAACACATCAAACTGTTTATAACCAACATTATCATCATCATCATCATCAACAACAAGGATTAGGCCCAATGGCCTGTTCCGATCTCATTATAGGTCGAATTGGTCCTTCAATCTCTTCAATGGTCTTCCCAACGTTCTTATCCCTTTTGGTTTATAATTATACATTCTTCTTGGTATGTGCTGTTCATTCATTCGTAATACGTGCTGAAGATAAGCATTTTGATAATATATTGACTTTTGATAATATTTTCTTTCACAGAGATTAAATATATTAAGTTCTGTTCTTATATCTTCGTTTTTCTTTTTATCGGTCCTTTGGTATCCTGCTATTGTTCTCAACATCTTCATTTCAGCAGCCTCTATTTGTTTACTATCTGCCTTTGTTAATGTCCAGGTTTCACATCCATATATAAGAGATGGAACTGCCAATACTTTGTAAAACTTCAAAATAGTTTCTTTTCTAGTCTTATTCAATAAAGTGCGTTTAATTGTGCAACACAGATAATCGAATCGTTGTATTTTAGTGGGTTTATCTAAATTTCTGTCATTGCCTAAATGACAACCCAAATAATTAAAATTCTGAACTTGGTCTATAATTATATTGTTTATCATCTTTTTTGTTCTTATTGCACATTTTCCTTTCAGAGCTAATATTTTTGTTTTAGATGTAGATATTCTTAAATTGTATTTTAGAGAGATATTATTTAAAGTATAAAGGAATTGTTGTAAAGCATTTTCTGTTGCTGTCATTATTACTTGATCGTCTGCAAAAAGCAGAGTTGTCAATACACTATTTATATTAATTTGTTCTTGCCATTCATTTACGACATGGTCCAAGTATAAATTAAATAGTACTGGTGACAATGGACACCCTTGTCTTACTCCCTGGTTTATTTCTATGTTTTGTCTACTAATTTTATCTCCGCAGTCTATTTTAAAATTTGTTTCTATATATAAACTCTGAATGGCTCTTATAAGGTGTTGAGGAATTCCTTTCATTTCTAGTATGTTCAATAATTTATTTCTACTTACACTATCAAATGCTTTAGTATAATCAACAAAAGCTATATACGTGGGTAAATTAAATTATTTTCTTTTTTCTATCAATTGGGCCATTGTAAAAACGCAATCTATAGTTGACCTACCCTTTCTAAATCCATTTTGTTCCTCACGTAATATTGTTTCAGCTATTTTATTTATTCTATATGATAACATTTTTGCATATATATTATAAGCTGAATTTAATAACCTTATTCCTCTATAATTTGTACATTCTCTTCTGTTTCCATTTTTAAATATCGGAACAGCTATTGCGTCCTTCCATTCATCCGGAACAGAACCCGTTTTCCAGCAATGGTTTATAAATTCAAGAAACTTAACAATAAATGTAATCGATGCACATTTGAATAATTCTATGTTTAGATTATCTGCTCCAGGCGATTTCTCGTTTTTAAAATGTTGCATTGTTAACATTAGCTCTTCAAACCTAACACTATCCACACTTGGGTCATTTTCTCTTAAGGCTATTGTTTGTTCTTCTAAGTTTGTCCACAACGATGTATAATGTTGTTCCCATTGTGTAAGAGGTATAGGAATTAACCTATTGTGTCCTTTTCGTTTTTATTTAAATGTTTAATAACTATATGTTCTAGCTTGGTGTCCGTGTATATCATGTTCTAAATTCGACACATATCTGTCCCAATGCTCTCTTAGATCTGCTCTGTAGAAATTTAAGATATGCTTGTTTCTTGTACTTTATTTTTTCCGCTATGTCTTCATTCCAAATATCTATTCCCCTTTTCGTATATTTCTTCCTTCTTTTCCCTAGAGTTCCTGATGCTACTTTATGTAAAATATTTTTCAATATTACCCACATTAAATTTATATTGTTTCCATACGTTTGATCATTTATTTCCTCTACATATTTATTCATTCTTGTTTGATATGGGTATTTAACGCTATTTTCTCTTAACAGATGTACCTTGTACGTTTCTTTAGAAATTAACTCTCTAGGTTTTAACTTCTTCCACCTTTTTAATAGGCCTAAGTTAAATTTAGACATAAGTAAGTAATGGTCTGATCCTACATCGCTACCTCTATACACTCTCGTGTCTTGTATACATGAAGAATGTTTTTTATTTATAAGAATGTAGTCATTTATACTTTTTTCATTTCTCCGTGTCCACGTATATTTGTGGATGTCAAGGTGTCTGAAGAATGTGTTTGTAATTTTAAGTTCATTAAACGCTGAAAATTGTAATAAGGATTTTCCATTTTCATTTAATACTCGTTCTCCATTTGATGATAGTACATCTTTTATTGGGTTGTTTCCTACTCTTCCATTAAAATCGCCTGCTACAACAATATGGTCGTTTTTATTTATGGTATTCAGATGATCTTGTAATGTATCATAGAACTGTTTTGTTTCTTCTTTTCTTCCATTTTCTGGGCAATATATTCCAATTATTGTCAAAAAACCTCTGTCTATCTTTACTCTTAAGTTAATAATTCTTTCATTAACCCAATTATAGCTATGAATCATTTTTCTTCCATGTTTGTTTTAATAAAATACCAACTCCCACTGAAGCTCTTTTGTTTTGATTTACACCACTGTATATAAGTATATAATCTGATAAATCTGTAGAGCCTTTAAGTTTCTTTTTAGTTTCTGGGATGACTGCAATATCTACATCTCTCTCTTTAAGTTCTTTTTGTAGCTCTAATTCTTTATTGCATATTCCTCTTGCATTCCAAGTGCAGATTTTTATCCTCTCCGCTGTCCCTAATCGTTTGTCCTTATTTCTTGTTGTGGTCGTATCCTGAAATCCAATCCGGCCTTTGCTTTAGATGAATCAGTAGTAATAAATGTCCCCTGACCGCGTTACGAGCGCTGTGCAGGGTAAGGATAATGTCTCAGACCATCTATCCATGCTCCTCTAAGTATTAACCCCTTTAGAGCGGGTTGCTGCTTCCGCCCCTTGAGCCGTTGTGATGATCGCCTGGTATCACGTCACCTCGTAGACCGTTGCAGACTTCAACCTTCTGGCAGACGTGTCCCACGTTGCGGACTATTCTTAGTCTCCTCTCACCTCTGAACAATCGGAAAGTTAGCAAAGCTAAACTTCCCCGATTTGGTCGTCTGGTTCATTGAGTGCTCGGCGCCCCCACCACGTCGAGGGGGAACCAACATTATAGATTATTAATTAATTTCTTATGTCTTATGATGTGAATTATATTTTTCTTGAACGTAAATTCCTGAGAAATAATACGTTTAAGAATGTGGTTTCTTTTTATTGTGGTATAATCAATTACTACGAATGTTTATATATTATATCACGCAAGCAGCATCTGTTTACATTCGTAAAATACATATAGGCCTACAATCTGGTTACCGTATTTCTTAGAGAGTCAGTCACTGCAAAATAATGTTCTGACCTACAAAGAATGTTAAAAAGGAGGAGCTTGGTTTTAATATGATAAAATAAAAATGATAAAATCGAGGTGAAAAACGACTGTGATTGGTTGTAAATCGAAATTCATTGCAATGTGATTGCTCATTGACTCCCATTTGGTGCATGAGTTAAGTAGTCACAGTTAAAATATCAATATGTGGTTCGGCTCAGGTATAATCAGGAGGTTCCTATTTCATACCCCGGTACAAGGTTATTTTGCATGGTTTTCGTCAGTCAAGGAAAATGCTGGATTATTATTTTTTACATAATCAGTTCATATTAACTAACTTACTGGCTCTATCGACCCCGTAGGTTCATGGCCGCGCGAACATAAATTCTCCATATATACCTATCCTGAGCTAATACCTTCCAATCATCCCCTGTATAAACTACTTCCCTCAAATAATGGATAATGTTATTCTCCCACCTCATTCTTGGTTTACCAACTGGGTGATTTCCCTCTGATTTTCCTACAAGAAGCTTCCATGCACCTCTTTCATCCCCCATACGTTTCCACATGTCCTGCCCATCGCAGTCTACGAGACTTATCAGTTCTCATTATATCTGGCTTCCTATACATATAATGTTTCTCACTATTTAGTAGTTTTCTGAGCCTTTGATATGCATTTCCAGATGTAGTGCCCAGAACCGAATGGGGGACGCAGTCTCTGGCGAAACGTAGGGGAACTACAAGCCCCAAGGCCACGGCCAACAGCCCGGAAATTTTCTACAAGATCAACATAGAATGGGGGATTATTTTACCTCAGGAGAATTTTCCTCCAGTGGAACCCATGTCCGCATTTCTTGATCATTGTATTTTTACGGTGAAAGATCGTCACTCTTTTCGACCAAGGTACTTTTTCGTCCGGTTTATCACCTTCAACCTCTCGGTAGCTCCCAGGATCATTTAACCACTCCACCACTACAATTGCAAACATTAATTCGATAAAAAATACATTACAAAATTTCCAATCCCCTACCCGTTTAACATTAAATAGACAATCTATATAAAGGAAGAATCGAGATTATTCGAAGGAGATAATGGCGATTCTTACTTTGCTTTACGTAAATTTTTGTTTTCGTTCCCCTTTTAGTGTCGAAATTGATTATTAAATAAATATTTTCCGCAATATCAGTAATATTCCTTGTTTGTTAACAGCTTTTAAATGTAAACTACATCTTCCTGTGCCCAATATTAAGTTCTGATTCTCTTACTCGCTTCATCTCTATCTTTCCAATCATCATCCCGCTGTCCCCTGCCCTTAATCAAATTCATAATTCCCTCTATCCATGTCTTGTTAGGTGTTCCTTTCCTCCGATTTGGAATCCTCTCCACGTGTTCAAAACATTGTATTGTTTATTTTCAACAAATTGTATAACACAGGATGCAGAATACGTCAGATAACCGAAAATGCGAATATCCTATTTTCTGTAGCTTCCAACATCTATATAAAATAAATAATAGTTTTAAAAAATAAAACAACACGCTTTATTAGAAAACCGAACTAAACAATTAAAAATAATTTTAATTTCCAACACGCTTGGGATAAAATTAAAGTGGTCAACAAAAAAATTATCACCAACACATATAGAATAAAACTAGAGTTATCAACAAAAGAAAATAATTTTACCATCAAAAGCGTGGTGTGCTCCATATCAATTAATATATTTGATAATAAACAGATATTCGTAAAAGTAAAGACTCTAAGAAGAAAATGTAAAAATCATAAAAAGAACCCCACGCTTTTGATGTTAAAATTATTTTCTTTTTGTTGATAACTCTAGTTTTATTCTATATGTATTGGTGATTATTCTTTTGTTGACCACTTTAATTTTATCCCAAGCGTGTTGTAAATTAAAATTATTTTTCATTTTTTAGTTGGATTTTCTAATAAAGCGTTTTGTTTTAGTTTCTTAAAACTATTATTTATTTTTATTTTTTAGTTTTAATATTTTACAGAATATGATAAAAATGTAAATACCGGTACGTGTATCTTTAAATTCATACTACAATAGTATCGATAAAAGTAGTACTCTTCTTAAAGAAAAAATCCTCCCAGCCTGATTTCAACCAGCGACCTATGGATTACTGAAATTATATACCACTACAGTTCACCGCTCTACCAACTGAGCTCTTACAACGATTGACTAGAAAGTCGATAACTCCGCAACCTATTATACCAGTTTTCATTTTTTTTTTTCGGATGATTGTGGCCAGGATTTTAGAAACAAAATATGAAATTATTGTATTGTCACGGGGTCTTTACAATTATACAAAGTTTCAAGTCAATCCAATGTTTCTAAGTGGGTGAAAATCGTGTTCAAAGATTCCGTTACATAGATACAAAGACACTTTTTTTTATTTTCTGACGATTCTGACCAGGATTTTAGAAAACCATATGAACGTATTGTATTGTTACGGGTCCTTTACAGGTATACAAAATTTCAAGTCGATCCAATGTTTCTAAGTGGGTGAAAATCGTGTTCAAAGATTCCGTTACATAGATAGAAAGACACTTTTGTTTTATTTTCTGGCGATTCTGGCCAGGATTTTAGAAACAAATATGAAAATGTTGTATTGTCACGGATCCTTTACAAGTATACAAAGATTCAAGTCGATCCAATGTTTCTAAGTGGGTGAAAATCGTGTTCAAATATTCCGTTGCATAGATACAAAGACTTTTTTTTTATGATTCTGGACAGGATTTTAGAAAAAAATATGAAATTATTGTATTGTCACGGATCCTTTACAAGTATACAAAGTTTCAAGTCGATCCAATGATTTTCATCATCATCATCATCATCAAGGTATGGGCCTGTTGGCCCGTTCTGCTCCCCGGTGCACTATATGTTGCAGGTGCAGATCGTCTTTCCAAAGATATTTTGGTCTTCCTACATTTCTTCGGCCTAGAGACCTATAATGAAGCAGCTGTTTTGATAAACGATTATTTGGCATTCTTTGTATATGTTCAAACCAATTACGTTTATTTCTGTGTATTTCCAACGATTTAAGTGGGTGAAACTCGCGTTGAAAGATTCCGTTACATAGGTAGATAGATAGATAGATACAGGTCAAGCTAATATAAAGCGTGTAAAAACTACCGAAATTGTTCAAAGTGATCTCCATTTTTGTTTAAGCAGTGGTGTTTGAGATTATATTCTGAAGGTCCCGTATTCAAACCCCAGTTTCAACCAATCTGATATGTTTTCCTTATAACCATGCGCAGTGGTTAACTGACATGGTCGCATCCTGTACATTGTTTCGTTAAACTAAATTTTCTCCTGTTTCTGAACCTAATTTGGAGCAACATATATTCCTTGCTTAAAATAACAAAAATAGAGATTAAAGTGACAGCTTCTCTTTAAGAGACATTAAGGCCCGCTCCGGTACCCATTTATAGAAAGTACATTAAAATATAATGCAGAATATTTTATATTAAAGTCATAATTCTTAATGCTGTTCAAATACAAAAAAAATTCATTGATGCAAAACTGAGATAGAATGAACTGACGTGGCCCGGAAAGATACAGATCTATATGTACGGTAGTTTATGGAGTAGTTTTATAAATATATAAATCCGTAAATAATAATTCTGTCCGAGGGAAGGTCTTTCACTGCAATCATAGCATTTTCATGTTATGCTTTGCAGCGTTACTAGGGAATTATAAGTGTGGTAGAGTCCCGTTGCTTTCCACACCGGTGAAGGATGGTGATGATAATGATAAGGAGTATGATGATGACCAGACGATTTTCAGGCACCGTTGGGCTCTAAGCTTCCTGACATTTAACTTACAGGTGAGGAAAAAAACTGAAAAACCTCACCCAGGAGTGTCCCGAGCGGGAATCGAACCCGGGCCCGCTGCGTGACAAGGCAGCAACACAACAATCGGGACCACAGTGGTGGACAATATCTAAATATCCATGAATATTATTGCTTTATAATTAATTATTTTTGTTTTTGTATTAACTTTAAATATGCTGATCATTTGCAGAATTTAAATACCAAATTTGTCAGTTACGATGGTCTCCTCTAGTTCCGAGGATCGCGAATTGAAACCAATTTTACAGTAAGTAGATTACTGTATCCAGGTTGAGAAAACCAGCTATAACGGCTTGTCACCCCTACACAGGGCTGGACTATCGTCTGCCTCTGTGATTAACACATGTGGATGAGAGGCCAACAGCCGGCTGGTAGGCAAAGGCCTCTCCCGCCATGGAGTTGGATATTACCCTAGAAAGCAGTACACATCAATATTAAATTATCCTAATATTTCTTAATGCGCTTCCAATTTCCGATATAATTTTAAAACGTGCAGCAAAATTATTGATAGATAGTTAATTATTCTGGTTTTTGAATTCACTTAAATTATTCTGACTATTTATCTCATAGACCGATAATTCTACCTCTTCCTGTTGATAAAATTGCCTCTTCCTGTTCGTAATGAGAGATATCTCCGTATATTAACTTCTTTGACAAGGATATCGATTCAACACAGTACGATCGATATAGTACAGCAACAAATGTCAAAAGAAAACAACTTTAAAAATTACTAAACAAAAGGTTAGTTCTGTTGCTCTAAAAAATTATTAAATGTTCTATAATGAATATTCAATATTGTTAATATTTATTTCTCATACAATCAACTGTTATTGATTTTCCCCACGCCCAAAGAGATTTAACAGCAAAGATATGTTATATATAACTATACAGCCGGCTTAGAAATCGCCCGGAAGTAAGATCGGAATACATAACCTCACATTTGGTAAATATTTAACAAACTTAATAGCTTCGACTCCGTCGCTCGTGATTTTTTCAGAAAAACAACCTCTTGTTAGATTACTGTTGATCATTTTCTGACATCAAATAATGTGTGTCCGTCCTGGTGAAATAATGGTTATCATGATATTCTCTAGTTCCGACGATCGCGGACTAAACCCGGGCGAGGTCGATGCATTTTTAAGGGAGTTAAAATTGTGAAAATGACTTTATACGGACAGGAAGTAAAGCTACGAGTTCCGTCTCGGACATTTACGGCACGTAAAAAGAAAATTCGATGTTTAAATAAGAGATCTCTCAGCTCGTTTACGCCCAGTTTTGAATTTCGATGTTAACGACCTGAACTGTTAAAGGCAGTCGTAAAACAAATGACTAACATAGTAACTTCCCTCCATGGTATCTTTACCTTGTCGTGGTGGAGTGGCTTGTGTGCTTAAATGATCCTGAGAGCTATGCCGGCGGTAGCATTGCTGCCGATAGGGTTACCCATGCCGGACTGGTCGAAGATGATAAGCCAGACGAAATAAGTACCTTGGTCGAAAGAGTGACGATCTTTCACCGTAAAAATACAACCGTCAAGAAATGCGGACATGGGTTCTACTGGGGTAAAATTTTCCGGAGGTCAAATAGTCCCCCATTCGGTTCTCCGGGCGGGGACTACTTCAGGGAACCCATGCCAAAGGCTCAAACACAGGAACATGTTCCTAGGAACATGGAATGTTAGGACTTTATACAATAGCGGGGCACTAGAGATATTAACGCGGGAATTGGATAAATCGCCTTTGGATATAGTCGCTTTACAGGAAGTTAGGTGGCCAGGAGAAGGTAGTCAGGAATCAGGAAGCTTTGCATTATACTATGGGGGTGCAGAAAGACCTGCATTTGGAACGGGTTTTTTAGTCAGAAGGAGGATCCTATCCGCTATCCGAGATATTAAGTTTGTTAGTGATAGGATATCATACATAATTCTAAAGGGTAAACGACATGATTTTATAATTGTAAATGTACATGCCCCCACAGAAGATAAAGATGACAAGATCAAGGATGAGTTCTATGAAGAATTAGAATGCTTATTTGATAGCCTTTCACGATATCATATGAAAATTGTCTTAGGAGATTTTAATGCAAAAGTGGGGCAGGAAGATATATTCAAACCAACAATAGGCAAATTCAGTCTTCATGAAGATAGTAACGACAACGGGGTTAGATTAGTCACATTTGCCACATCAAAGAATCTCATTGTTAAGAGCACAACATTTCAGCATAAGGATATTCATAAATACACCTGGACGTCCCCAGATGGAGAAAAACTCGGAACCAGATAGATCATGTATTAGTGGATAAACGCTGGCACAGTAGCATCATTGATGTTAGATCAGTTAGAGGGACAGACTGCAATTCAGATCATCATCTGGTCAGGGTGAAAATCAGACAACGGCTATCGCTTATGAGAGGAACAAACGCTAAAGATGATTCTGTAAAATATGAATTAAAAAACTTGAAAAATGATGAAATGCGGCAAGAATACCAAATCAAAATTGCTAATATATTTGAAGTACTGGAATCTTCAGATGACAATGTGGCAAACGAAGAAGAAACTGATATAAATAAAGAATGGGAGGCTATAAGAGATACTATTAAACTGTCAGCATCAGAAAGCATTGGTTGTTTAAAAAAGAGGCAAAACAAGAAATGGTTTGATGTGGAATGTGCCGACATTGTAAAGAAAAGAAAGCTAGCAAAAATGAAATGGTTACACGAGCCAAATGAGGTAAATTTAGAGCAATTGGGTAGTGTTAGACGGGAAACCACCAAGTTACTAAAGAGTAAAAAGAGGGAATATTTGAGAGAGAAGATTAATGATCTTGAAATGAACGCAAAAAATAGGAACATTAGAGAATTATATCAGGGAATTAGTATAGAGAAGAAAGGGTTTCAGGCTAGAACAAACATAATTCGGAATGAAAATGGGGATATGATTGCAGATTCCAGGAGTATATTAAATAGATGGAAAAGTTACTTTAATCAGCTATTAAATGTACATACAGAACAGGACATTGAGGAGGATAATTTACAGACAGCAGAAATGTAAGTCGCAGAACCAAGTTCATTAGAGGTTGAAATGGCGATTGAAAAATTGAAGATGTATAAAGCATCAGGTTCAGATGAGATCCCAGCAGAACTGATAAAATCAGGGGGAGAAAAATTGATGGACAAGATACGCTGTTTGCTTAGTATGATTTGGGAAAAAGAAGCTCTTCCAGATGAATGGAAAGAATCAATTATCATATCAATTTATAAGAAAGGAGATAAAACTGATTGCAACAACTATAGGGGCATCTCATTACTTTCAACTTCGTACAAAATTCTAACAAATATATTAGTAAGCAGACTTACTCCCTATATTGATGACATTCTAGGAGATCATCAATGTGGATTTAGAAGAAAACAGGTCTACAACAGATCAGATTTTTAGTATAAGACAGATTTTAGAAAAGAAATGGGAATATAATGGTACTGTACATCAACTATACGTAGACTTCCAAAAAGCATATGATTCAATTAAGAGGGAGAAGTTATATAGTATCCTGCTGGAGTTCGGAATTCCTAAAAAGTTAGTTAGACTTATACGAATGTGTCTAAATGGCACAACGAGTAGGGTGCGTGTAGGCAAACAGTTTTCAGACACTTTTGAAATCCAGAATGGGTTGAAGCAAGGAGATGCACTATCTCCTCTACTATTTAATTTTGTACTAGAGCATGCCATTAAATCTTTAGAGAATGAGGAAGGCTTACAACTCAATGGTATTAATAAGCTGTTAGTTTATGCTGATGATGTAGTACTACTGGCCGATAGCGAGGAGATACTAAAGGCCAACACGCACACACTATTGAGTAACACTAAGAAATTAGGACTGGAAGTAAATATCAATAAAACTAAATATATTGTCGCACGTAGAAATACATTATATAATGGAAATGGACAGCTAATGACAAATGAGGGAAATTTTGAGGAATTGGCTGAATTCAAATACCTAGGAACAATAATCACAAATAGGAATGAGATGCACAAAGAAATTAAACATAGGCTCAATTCTGGAAATGCGTGCTATTATGCATTGCAGAGACTCTTGATGTCCCAACTCCTTTCAAAAAACGTTAAACTGAAAATATATAAAACTATTATTCTACCAGTTATATTATATGGGTGCGAAACATGGACTCTTACTTTAAGGGAGGAAAGGAGATTACAAGTATTTGAGAATAAAGTACTTAGGAAAATTTTTGGACCAAAGAGAGATGAACAGACAGGTGAATGGAGAAGACTACATAACAATGAACTACATGGTCTTTATAGGAAGCCAGATATAATAAGAACAGTTAAGTCCCGTAGACTGCGATGGGCAGGACATGTTGCGCGTATGGGGAATGAAAGACGTGCATGGAAACTTCTTGTAGGAAAGCCAGAAGGAAAACGCCCAGTTGGTAGACCAAGAATGAGGTGGGAGAACAACATTAACTATGATTTGAGGGAAGTAGATTATACAGGGAATGATTGGAAAGCATTAGCTCAGGATAGGGATGTATGGAGAGCTTATGTCCGTGCGGCCATGAACCTACGGGTTCGATAGTGCCAGTGAGTAAGTAAGTAACATAGTAACTTAAACAATGGAATTGGTTCTGCAGATTAAAATCTATTGCGCTCTCAGATTTTGAAATTCGCACCGTCATAGAGCACGTTTCAATGTACGACTTACCAGTTCACTTCCCTTGCTCGTTATTTTACAACATTTCAAATTCAGACAATGCCACCTTCGATAGGGAAGTACGAAATACTATTTTTTTCGAATATATCAGACAATTTATTATGTACAGAAATTTAACAACTGCATAATGATAATATTTAAATAAATATAGTTAGGCGGCTCTTTAGGCTAAGATAATTTTAAATAGCCACTAATAAATATCCTCAACTCGTGTCCAATTCAGAGTCGGGTCGAGATATAAGATGAGATGAAACCTCTATATTTTATAGAGGTCTGTGAACTACAAGGGTGCCAGCCGACCACTCCTGACGCACTGTCACAGCGGCAGATAAACGAAATGAAACGAAATATTTTAGAAGAGTATAGAGACATGGTGGAATGAAATTTGTGACAAGGTAAGACGGGAGAAACCCAAGAAAACCTGCCCAAGCTCCGTTTCGTCCACCATGAAACCCATATTAAGTGACCGAGACTCGATCTTGGGACCCCAGTGGCGAGAGGCGAGCGTCTAACGGCTTGTGCCAAGAAGCCGCCCAAAAGTGCCATTACTGCTTCTTAAATTAATATTATATAGTAATAATGCATGTATATATCACCGAACTCAATATCTTTAATCATTACACAATGAAGCTTTGATATGTAAGGAAATTCACATATAGTAACTTGAGGTGCACCCAGAAGACTATATATTTTGTATTTTGTTTGTTGTTTATGTTATGAAGAAGTTCGCAGATTTAATTTTAAAAATGTGACGATATGATTATTATGACGAAATTAAATTCCAATCCAGTGGTTGCCTTGACAACTGAGGAAAACCAAGAACAAACCTCTTGAAGAAGATTTCCGAGCTATTGGCTATTCAAGATAACCTTTGGCATTCTCAGTCTCAAGACAACCCTTGAGGATGCCGGACGCAGTATCTGGCGAAACGTCGGGGACCTTCAAGCTTCTAGACCACGGCCAAGAGCCCAGAAATCTTCTTCAAGCCTAAGTCAATAGCTCATTCAGGTTGTTCGCAATCGGGGTTACCATCTAAACTAACTCTATCACCAAACCGATCATTATACTCAAGTAAAATGTGCCTTAAATTCTTGGAAATAAAAAAATACACTACAACTGTACAATAATAATTTAAAATGGAAATTTTTATACTTATTATTTAGATCCCTATATTTTTTGATAATACACTTTTTTTTTCATTATTAAACTGCCGTTTTATTATTGTGGAATACTCCTCTTACGAAGAATGTATTAGCATTTGAGAGAAGTAAATAGAATAAGCCTAGGATATGTGTAACATTTTCCCTCCAAAATAAGTAGTTCAAAGGAAGGGAAATACTAACCCTAGTAAAGAATGGAAATGCGAACTCAGGGAGAATAGAAAGAGGAGAATTTAGAATCAATTGGGGAAAATACAATGGAGAGATTTGGATAGAATGAAAGTGTGGAAAAACAATGGTGGAAATGAGAAGAATGTTTATAGATAGATGTCGGTGGAAAAACTGCATGGACCCAGGCCAACCCAATTCCCTACGGAATAAGAGGGAGAAAAGGAAAATAAATAAAGCTGATGATAATTGCTATTAAGTGTCTAACATTTCATTGAAAGTCTTGAGGAATGTAGAAAGAGGAAGAATGATTTTTGTTAACATCTTCTTTTATCTTTAATTTATTTTAATTCGTGGTTTCAAAAAGCTTGCAGTTTTTTAGTTCCTTCTCCAACCATAAATAACGTTCGTTGGCCGGACTATTAATATATTCGCTGTTTTCTAAGGCAACTAACAATATTTATTATCGATTAATCAAAATCTAATAACAGCCCACATGGAATTCCCCAGACAAACAATATATTCTGTCAAAATTTTTACCAATAGATTTATTATTCAACAACTATAGCACTCAATGTGGGCAGAATAAAATGATAGATGCTTCTGGTTGACCAGCAAACAAGAGAGGCATGATAATTCGACAAGTGCCTCTTTCCTATCCTATTTCAAAGGGAACGGGAACTTCCGGAAAAGGGAGAGCAATAAATTGCATTGAAACCTCCCCTACCACTCAATAGCTCAGGAATTGTTGAACTCTGGCCAGAAATGAGACATCACTTTAACGTATAACTTGGTGTACATCGGAAAGTTAGGGGTAGTCTGGTATTTATGAGCTTGTGATATCGAAGTAAAAGGGGACAAGACCCTCTCCCACGTGCCAGATAATTTCATTTCAACACATCATAAATGTTGCTTAAAGACTCCTCATCTAACTTTCGCTTAATATTGTTGAAACTGAACATGGCCTACGTACAAAATTTCTCTCTAGGTAACACATCTGAACATTTCCAGAATCCCTTTATGTTAAAACTCCATGTTACATACAATATTGTGTTCTGTAGCTCTATTCCATAATGGTAAATACATTTATTTTATCCTTAGCAAAATCTTCTGTATAATAAGTCATCCAAAGTCTTTTTAAAGGTCAGTTTGTCACATACAAAGTAAAGAAAAGTGATCCCACTACAGGCCTCAGGAGGTCCTTGGGATAGTAGGAGGTCAAGGCTCCCACTTTTTCTGGACAATCGCCACTTTATGTCAGCCGGGTATTCAGCCATGTGTGACGGCCGCTTTTACCCCCAGAACAAGTGTCCGGTACTCATTTCCGTTAGAGGCTGAGTCGACCCTAGGGCCATAGTGCCGCCAGAAGGTTTGGGTCAGTTTAAAAATCCTGATCCCACCGGGACTCAAAGCCTCGACTTTCCGGCTTGTAGCGCAGTGCCTTAACCACTACGCTACGGCGTGCCCCCGTTTGTCACATGCATAGAATATAAATAGACGTTTTATATTAACCGAAGTTAACTGTATGAAAATACAAAGCCTCACCGCCAGGCTCTCAGGAATAATAACATGTCATACAGAGAGGTTATTTGTTATTAAGGAACACGATCTCAAACATGTGGCTTATGAGTAGGGCAGAGATGTTTATGTAATAAAGATTGCAATGCAGATAATGTATATTATTCAACTGTTTGTGTGTGAAACAAATACAAAAGACAGTCAAAAGTCTAACTTCTCATAATACTATTCAACTGTTTGTGTGTGAAACAAAAACAAAAGATGGTCATAAGTCTAACTTCTCATTATACTATGTTGCAACCTTAAAATTTAGTACGTAAAAATCTTTTGGGTTGTGTAAATGGTCAAGATACGCTCTACATCACGTTAGTTTCTTCTCTATGGAATATGTGAAAAATACTGTGTATGAAACTCGAGTTGCCACCAGAACTCGGCTGACTGCTCCATTATTATATATTTCACCACATAACAAACAAATTCTTGCAATGCTTAACACAGACAGTCATTGCTGCGAAGATATCAAGCATGTAATGAGTCACAGGCCATAATGTCTGAACATATATTGTAAACTGTCAGAGCATGAATAAAAAGTATTTTCTCTTCATTTTTTAAATGTCCGAACCTTATGGGGATCACTTTCATTATGTGTAGAATTCAACAACGATGTGCCTAGGCGATGAAACACAATATATCGTACGAGCGTCTCAGCTGGAAAACTATATGACCTGAAGCTACGGAGAGTAGGTGCAGCGGAGGAAGAGATGCTACTCTCCTTAACAAAAACATTCAATAATGCTATCCTGATATTTTTTTAATACCAATCTTCACGTCACCAACTTGAGATTAACCATCGTAGATAATCTTCTTAGATAGAGGAAATGTATGATTTTCTAAACAAATTAATGCAGATTTTGTCTCATGAAACTTATACAAAGTATCAACACACAATTTCATTTGGAGTCAAAACTGAGAGTAAAATTTTGGACAGAACACTATGTATAGAATAGATTTATTTAGCCTGGTGGAGTTAAGGCCATGTGGCCTTCTCTTTCACTCACCAGGACAAACATATGTTACATATAAATACAAAAAATTAAAATGATATTCATACTAAACAATTAATTATGTCAAATTGAATAATAATGAAAATAATGTCTAATAATACAATAACATTAAAATTAAATTAATTACAGAATGAATAACAGAAAGGAATAACAGCTCGAATCTACTATACATAAAAAGAAAAGAAAGAAAAAATTCAAAGAAAGTAATAAACTAGAATGAATTAATCTATCGCTTATTATACAAGGCATTTGGTAAATATATCAACAAATCTAAAACCATTTTTATTAAATAATGAAAAAACAAATTATTAATTTTTAAAAAGTAATATCAGTGAGTTGTTTCTGTTAATAATTTTATTTTGAACTTGTTTCTGAAAGATTGTAAAGTTTGACAGTCTCTGACATAGGGTGGAAGGGATTCCATGTTCTAGCAAGAGAAATTGTAAAAGATTTCGAATAATAGGTAGTGTGATGAGGAGGGATATAAAGGACACTGTGCTCAAGGGATCGGGTATCTAATTTTAGAATATCGAGAATCTTAGAAAACGATATTAGACAAGATTGTACCCTTTCACCACTTCTATTCATTATATACATGAACAGAATTATCTGAAACAATGACAGTCAAGTCATGGATCAGATTTATGCATTATACTTTGGAGATAACTTAGTTCTTATAGCAATTACTGAAGATAATCTTGAATAGTTAACGCATCATTTAACGATATGGAGATAAATATAGAAAAAAAACAAAATTACAGGTTTTGTAGGAAGTGACCTATCTTAAGTTTTTTTTTTCAAATAATGATTAAGTGAAATAATTTATTTTCCTTTAAATCCGGATGAGTCAATTCCGGGAAGGGTAGCAGCGCACGGCCAGCATCCTTTTACGGATGACTCACAATAACCATGTTCGTCTTTCGGTTCATTGATGCCAAGAAAACCGTGATAAGTAGATTCCCGGGCAACAACGGGTAATCAGCATGGGGTATCTTAAATAATTGCGATATAAATATACAGAGTGTCCCATGCAAACCTCCCAATTTTAAATTAATCATAAATAACAAAGTATGCGGAATTATGAAATGAGGCCGGTATTAAACGAAACAGAAACTCAAAGAAGGTTTATTGCCACACATTGCCATACACTAAAACACATCTATATGTGCACCATTAGTAACACAAACAATATCAAGTCTGTATTCGATTTCGTGCCACGTTCTGTCCAACATGTCCATTGGTAATGTTGCAATTGCGTCAAGGATTACGGGTTCGTAAATCATGAAGATCTTGTACTGGAGTCGCAAACACGCGGTCTTTTTCATATCAGAAATGAGTTTGTCCTCGTTTCTGAGGAGACGCCATTGTCATTATTGTCCAACATGCGACAGATGAATTAACTGCAATAATGAAAACAAAACTTCTTTGAGTTTCTCTTTCTTTTAATACCAACCTCATTTCATTATTCCGCATAATTTGAGAGTAATGATTAATTAAAATGTGGGAGGTTTGAATGGGACATGGTGTATAATAAATTAATCTTCCGTTTATTTATTCAACTAAACATGAAAACACATTTAATTTATTTAGGTGTAGCAACGCACGCCGGGTATTATCTATTTTTATCTATATGTACTTCAGAATTTGTATAAACAAATATTACATAGTATGCACTACAGAATGATCACAAGAAAGTAATGACAAGGGCCCGGACGTTTATGACCTTAAAATGTTTAAAAAATGACCTATAACATTACCTTAAAGTTATCTTAAAATGACCTAAAAGTTTAAAAAATGACCTAATGAAACATATAAATTTAATAATAATTAACTAATTAATAATTATTAATTTATTACTTACAATTGATCTAAGACAAATAATGATTAATATTGATTGGGGTAACTATTCTAAAGCAATTTCTGTTCTTAGTAGTAATATAAAATAATTAAAAGGATAATAATTATCACTAGATCAACATCATTTCTACTAAACTAATATGAAAAGTTATTAACTAAACATTGCAATACATCACCATGGTCATCCTTAAGTTATCAAAAGTGAACGATCGGCAGTTGTCAGTTAATATGGTTTTATATGGTTTAATGTGTCTTCATAACATTTTATTAAATAGCTTTTACGCAATGTTGATTCATCTGGAACAGTATGACCTATGGCGTTCAAGGAAATCGCGTAGTTTAGATTCGTTAAGTTTTTCCAGTTGAATATTTGCACTGACAAACACTTCACATAATTCTTTAAAAAATAAAGATGACTTGCTGTTTGATGTGGAAAAAGTTTGTTTTAACAGTAATTGAGACACTTTTCTTTTGTTCACATTTTTAGGAGCCCGCAAATGTTTCTCGTACCCGATATGTTGATGTACTGTGAAACGTTTATCTGCAGCGATTTTTATTTCGCTCACCTTGCAAAATAATACACTCCCTTCAGTAGAAAATACTTGTTTACCGACTTCTGTTACATACTGTCTTAAACGGATAGCACTAGATACTTTTTGTTTTGGCATTTTGCACTGCACGAAAATCAACACAACCATACAGAAACGTTACTCTCGTGAGACAAACGGAAATATTACAAATCGAAAGAATCCCGCATTGAAGGGGAAGTCCCGAATCAATCCACGTGGAGGCAGAATGCAGTGGTTTCACCTCATATTGACGCAACGCACTATGATTTCTCACTGACTTGCCTGAGCGCAAAAAAATAAGATGGCAAAAAATACACAAAAATGAACATTTAACCATAGATTATTTAAAAACTGACGTATAAAAGTAAGAAAATAAATTAAGCTACCTAAAAATAACAAATACAATTTGTAAAATGACTTATCAGAAGAAAGTGGGAAAAAAAATTAATGACCTATAAAACCTTAAATATATCTAACATATTTACTGCACAATGCACTTAATTATTAATCTGCATCGTCTCTGACAACTCACAAAAAAGATGGCATTTCAACAAAATCCGGGCCCTAGTAACGACAGTTCAAAATTGTTGCCAGTTGGATTCTTATCAGGAGCACTCACAGTGTCAGAGAGAGAATGTTATAATTACAAGACTCCATTCTCATTGATATTCGCGCTTCACTTGTTCTCAGTGACGTTACCCCAGATACTTTAATGGACGGTGAATTTAATTGCAACGACTACTATTCCTACACCTCCATTTTTCAAAAAGTATTAGGATTTCTCTCAAATTATAAAGTGAATTCCGCGCGAATATTTAAAAAAAATGAATTGCATGACAGAAGAATGGTAAGTGAGTACATTCCAATCATTTTAACGCCGGACCCTAAAGAGTGACAGCATAATTGTTTTCACCCTTACTTTATTTTAGCGAATTCCGAAGGAATCAAGCTATTGAGGACGTTCTCGTAAAAATATTTTTGAAAATGTTTTACAGATATTCGCCTATTATATCTAGTACATACCGACAATGATACACACACACACACTAGCTGGCCCGGCGAACGGCGTATCGCCTTTAAATATTTTTACGTTAATTTTTCCGATGTTTTAATAGTTATCTGCTATTCGCGGCGGAAAAAAATCCAATAAATCAAAGATCATAAAAATCGGTCCAGCCGTTCTTGAGTTATAAATAGTGTAACTAATCCGACTTTGTTTTATATATATAAGTCCCGGCCACGCGTTGCTGTGGCTAAGGTATATGTTAAATTATGTTGTAGTAAACTAAGTGAGATCTAAATCAGAAAGTTTTTGTTTTACACAATTTTTTAGTTCTGGTACGTTAACTACACCCGGTATTAATATGGGTGGTGGTTTATGTGGAAGTGGTTTTGTTGATTGAGATGAATTTATGTTGTCTGCATTCTCAGTATCATCCATAAGTGTATCATAAGGATTATATACATTTATTGATGGAATATTATGAGGAGGCTTGCTGATTTCATTATACTTTCGTTTTTTTCTATGAACTTGTTGCCAGTTTGGATTCTCATCATCATCATCAAGAAGTTTCTGTATAGTAATATCATCTTGTGATATATTATAGTCATCTTGTTTTTCATTTAATTGAGGCATGGAGATTGTTTCTGTAATATTAGGCATATTATTATAACTAACAGACTGTTACGTTCCTTAGGACCTTCATATGTTTTTAAATTGACATTCTTCTTAAATGTAAGATTTATGTCACATAGGCCTATACCAATTTGCGGAAATTCACTTGATATCTTATCATTCATGGTCTCTAGAACTGATTCGCCATATTGTTCAATGTTCCTTCTCGGTCCAGTTAAATTTAAATTAAGTTGCTGTATTTCAGCCAGATTACTTAAAACTAATACTTACACACGAAATTAATATTATTATCAATATTTTGAAAATAAAATAAACACAAACACACTTAAATTATGAAATAATCAATATTTGTAATTCAATTGAAATTCGTGGTTGCAACAAAAAGCACAGCCACCTGGTTAAATAATAAACCAAATACCTTACACGACCATCTGTTAGAATCGTATGGAACTCACAGATAATTATAACTCTCTGTTAAATAATAAACAAATAATTTGCAATATAAATAATGCGATTATAAATTTAGTTATAAACTTCCCTAAGTCTCAAGTTGGATCAAACTGCACACAGTGTGCAAAATTTTATTAAAATCGGTTCAGTAGTTTAGGATTCCATCGCGGACAAACAACGTGACACGTAATTTATATATATATATATATATATATATATATATTAAGATATATATATAGACTATGTATAACACGAAAAGAAAAATTAATGCCTGAACCGGGATTTAAACCCGGGACCTCTAACTTTATAAATTAGCTGATAGCAGCTGGATTTTTTTTTTTTTTGCTTTTATCTAAACCAAACTTAGCATATGATATTCAATTAAAAGAAGTAAGGTTAAGTTCGGTAACCACCAGCATTGGACTGTTAGGAATAGGAGTTCACCTGAAAGGAGAACTTAAAAATTGCTCTAGCAGTCACAATTTTCGATTTTTCGCAAATAACCCCGGTATATTGCATTTAATAAACTGAGAAAAATATTCTCTAAAAATAATTCTCTAAAATCAGCGAAATCTGACCATAAGGAGTGGGGCTGACCTGTAACCCTAAATTAAAAAGTCGAACTAGTAGCCGCCACGTCTGCTTTAATTTGAAATTATAATTTAAACAGAACGAGTGCTTCAGTTAACAAGTGAACTGTATTCTGGTGTCAATCATTTCATAACCTAATTCCTAAGACCCTTGAAGCTGAGTTCCTGATCGCTAACTCGCACATCTGGACGATCACACCGAGCTACCGAAGTAAAGCGGATTTCATTACCGAACCCGGAGAATAGCCTATTTCAAATTGTACAATAATATGCAATTGGTAATAAATTACAACTATGCATGATTTATTTTCATTGCAGTCAGACACGTTAAAAAAAAGGAGTATAAGATTTTTTTCAACGTAAGAATTAACAAAGAAAGATATATTCCTAAATCAGTAAAATGGGATCATAACCTAGACTTGCTTAGGAATTTCGCTTAGCTTGCACAGCTGTTGCGTGACTGATTTTCAAGCTATGTTTAGCGATTTTTCACTGTTTAGACTGAATTGAATTAATTGCTGGTATACTTATTATATTTAAATCGCATTCTGTTTCATAATATTATTATAGATCTGAAAATGTTTATATAGAAATTAAACATTCGTCGTACTCCCAAAAATAACAATAACTTCATATTATAGAGAAGGGAAAATAATTGAATCGCTGAGTTGAAAAGGGAAGAAACTCCAAGTACTCCACTTTTGAGAAACCCTTAAAAAACTGCATATTTTCTTTCAGCTTGCTCAGATAAACATTTGATCAATTACAATATTGATCCTCTGCTTACATGGATTCCAAATATAGCGAGAATTCATAATGTCTGTGTTGTAAACGTGTTGTACTGCTCTTCGAAGGCAGTGGAGTTGCTTCCCTTTTCAACTCAGCGACTCAATATAGGCTACATGTAAATTATAGTTGTCTTCTGCTTCAAAATATGATCTTTAAAATATTAAGTCTTCTTAACATTGATAACTTATATATGATGTAATATTAAGTTATGTTTTCAATAACATGGGCATCAAAATATAACTAACCTCACTGGCACTATCGAACCTGGATATTTTCTATAGGCCTACATCTTTATCCTAAGCTAATATTTTCCAACCATTCCCTCCTTCAAATCATGACTAATATAATTTTCCTATTTCATTCTTGGATTACCTACTCGTGGTTTTCCCTTTAGTTTTCCTACAAATGGTTTGTATCTTCTTCTTTCATTCCCCATTCGTGTTCTACGTCTTCCCCAACGCTTACTTACTTACTTACTGGCACTATCGAACCCGTAGGTTCATGGCCGCGCGAACATAAGCTCTCCATACATCCCTATCCTGTGCTAGTGCTTTCCAATCATTCCCTGTATAATCTACTTCCCTCAATCTAAGTTAATGTTATTTTCCCACCTCATTCTTGGTCTACCAACTGGGCGTTTTCCCTCTGGCTATCCTACAAGAAGCTTCCATGCAAGTCTTTCATTCCCCATACGTGCAACATGTCCTGCCCATCGCAGTCTACGAGACGTAACTGTTCTTATTATATCTGGCTTCCTATAAAGACCATGTAGTTCATTGTTAAGAAGTCTTCTTCATTCACCTGTCTTCATCTCTCTTTGGTCCAAAAATTTTCCTAAGTACTTTATTCTCAAATACTTGTAATCTCCTTTACTCCCTTAAAGTACGAGTCCATGTTTCGCATCCATATAATATAACTGGTAGAATAATAGTTTTATAGGGCCTATATTTTCAGTTTAACGTTTTTTGAAAGGAGTTGGGACATCAAGAGTCTCTGCAATGCATAATAGCACGCATTTCCAGAATTGAGCCTATGTTTAATTTCTTTGTGCATCTCATTCCTATTTGTGATTACTGTTCCTAGGTATTTGAATTCAGCCACTTCCTCAAAATTTCCCTCATTTGTCATTAGCTGTCCATTTCCATTATATAATGAATTTCTACGTGTGGCCATATATTTAGTTTTATTTATATTTACTTCCAATCCTAATTTCTTAGTGTTACTCAACAGTGTGTGCGTATTGTCCTTTAGTATATCCTCGCTATCGGCCAACAATACTACATCATCAGCTTATTAATACCATTTAGTTGTAAGCCTTCCTCATTCTCTAAAGATTTAATGACATGGTCTAGTACAAAATTAAATAGTAGAGGAGATAGTGCATCCCCTTGCTTCAACCCATTCTGGATTTCAAAATTTTCCGAAAACTCTTTGCCTACACGCACCCTACTCTTTGAGCCATTTAGACACATTTGTATAAGTCTAACTAACTTTTTAGGAATTCCGAACTCAACAAGGATACTATATAACTTCTCCCTCTTAATTGAATCATATGCTTTTTGAAGTCTACATATAGTTGATGTACAGTACCATTATATTCCCATTTCTTATCTAAAATCTGTCTTATACTAAAAATCTGATCTGTAGTAGACCTGTTTCTTCTAAATGCACATTGTCATCAATATAGGGAGTAAGTCTGCTTACTAATATATTTGTTAGAATTTTGTACCAAGTTGAAAGTAATGAGATGCCCCTGTAGTTGTTGCAATCAGTTTTATCTCCTTTCTTATAAATTGGTACGATAATTGATTCCGTCCATTCATCTGGAAGAGCTTCTTTTTCCCAAATCATACTAAGCAACCAGCGTATCTTGTCCATCAATTTTTCTCCCTCTGATTTTATCAGTTCTGCTGGGATCTCATCTGAATCTGATGTTTTATACATCTTCAATTTTTCAATCGCCATTTCAACATCTAATGCACATGGTTCTGCGACTAGCATTTCTGCTGTCTGTAACTTATCCTCCTCATTGCCCTGTTCTGTGTGTACATTTAATAGCTGATTAAAGTAACTTTTCCATCTATTTAATATACTCCTAGAATCTGCAATCATATCCCCATTTTCATTCCGAATTATATTTGTTCTAGCCTGAAACCCTTTCTTCTCTATACTAATTCCCTGATATAATTCTCTAATGTTCGTATTTTTTTGCATTTATTTCAAGATCATTAATCTTCTCTCGCAAATATTCCCTCTTTTACTTTTTAGAAACTTGTGGTTTCCCGTCTAACACTACCCAATTGCTCTAAATTTACCTCATTTGGCTCGTATAAACCATTTCATTTTTGCTAGCTTTCTTTTCTTACAATGTCGGCACATTCCTCATCAAACAATTTCTTGTTTTGCCTCTTTTTAAACAACCAATGATTTCTGATGCTGACAATTTAATAATATCTCTTATAGCCTCCCATTCTTTATTTATATCAGTTTCTTCTTCGTTTGACACATTGTCATCTGAAGATTCCAGTACTTCAAATCTATTAGCAATTTTGATTTGGTATTCTTGCCGCATTTAATTATCATTTTCAAGTTTTTAATTCAAATTTTACATAATCATCTTTAGCGTTTGTTCCTCTCATAAGCGATAGCCGTTGTCTGATTTTCACTCTGACCAGATGATGATCCGAATTGCAGTCTGTCCCTCTAACTGATCTAACATCGATGACGCTACTGTGCCAGTGTTTATCCACTAGTACATGATCTATCTGGTTCCGAGTTTCTGCATCTGGGGACGTCCAGTTGTATTTATGAATATCCTTATGCTGAAATGTTGTGCTCTTAACAATGAGATTGTTCGATGTGGCAATTATGACTAATCTAACCCCGTTGTCGTTACTATCTTCATGAAGACTGAATTTGCCTATTGTTGGTTTGAATATATCTTCCCGCCCCACTTTTGCATTAAAATCTCCTAAGATAATTTTCATATGATATCGTGAAAGGTTATCCAATAAGCATTCTAATTCTTCATAGAACTCATCCTTGATCTCTTCATCTTTATCTTCTATGGGGGCATGTATATTTACAATTATAAAATCATGTTGTTTACCCTTTAGAATTATGTATCAAATCCTATCACTAACAAACTTAATATCTCGGATAGCGGATAGGATCCTCCTTCTGACTAAAAAACCCGTTCCAAAATGCAGGTCTTTCTGCATCCCCGTAGTATAATGCAAAGCTTCCTGATTCCTGACTACCTTCTCCTGGACACCTAACTTCCTGTAAAGCGACATATATCCAAGGGCGATTTATCTAATTCCCGTTTTAATATCTCTAGTGCCCCGCTATTGTATAAAGTCCTAACATTCCATGTTCCTAGGAACATGTCCCTGTTTTTGAGCCTTTGGCATGGGTTCCCTGAAGTAGTCCCCACCCGGAGAAACGAATGGGGGACTATTTGACCTCCGGAAAATTGTACCCCAGTTGAATCCATGTCCGCATTTCTGTACGGTTGTATTTTTACGGTGAAAGATCGTCACTCTTTCGACCAAGGTACTTTTTTCGTCTGGCTATCACCTTCGACCAGTCCGGCATGGGTAACCCTATCGACAGCAATGCTACCGCCGGCATAGCTCTCAGGATCATTTAAGCACGCAAACCACTCCACCACGACAAGTAAAGATAAACGCTGTCTACCAGATTTAACTATTCTTATTACATCTGGTTTCCCAGAAAGATCATGTAGCTCACTGTTATGAAGTCTTCAACATTCACCTGGGTCTGTTCTTCTCTCTCTCTTTTGTCCAAAAATGTATAATAAATACAGACAATATAATTGAATTATAGAATTCAACCGTTAGTTTTACTCCTTAGTACATAGTGTACTATTAAATAAATAAATGAATATATATATATATTAACTTCGGGTAATGTGGACCCTTATTTTGAATTTGTTATTTTTCTTTTAATTAAGGGAGTTGAATTTTGTTTAATTATAGTGATTATCATTAGTGTTAACTATGAAATAGCATTGTTATTTTATTCAAATATGGAAACATCTTCGTAATTTATTAAACTTTTTTTACAATACAAGAAAGGTCCACTTTGACCTCCATATTCGGGTAAAGTGGACTCCAGTTTAGTCAATTTTAAGTTTATTTACTCTATTAATTTATACGGACAGGCACAGATTAATCTGAAAATATTTATGGCTGATCGTAATTAAAAAGCGTTGTTATTTATTTAATGTTTTGAAAAATTATTGTTAATTATAACATTCACACATAATTCAACTGCAGAAAGCGACGGTCTTTGGGTTTAGTAAAATTACAAGGATATTAAATAAAATTAACTAAGTGCATGGTTTTACAGACGGCATCCTCAGTGATAAAATATATGTATTCGTGTAAACTGGAGACAGGTCCAATTTAACCGCATCGTGGAGGTCCACATTAACCGAATTCCGTTGTTATGTTTAATTATTTTATACAGCCGTCATGTCACATAATATCAATCCAAACCCGTCAGTATATTTAAACTGCATCTACATGATATAATATATTTAAAGGAGCTTTTCAATATTGTAATATTCAATAGCAGAAATTAAGAATAAACTTTTAGCTTGAAAACTTCTAAAATGGTCATTTTCATAAATATCACAGATAAACCCTTCTTCTCATAAACAATAAAAAAACCGACCCTGAACATATCAAAGTTGATTAGGGGAAGAAAAATAGTTCCTGTTCGAGGGCAGCACCAATTAAAGAATATATTAACAGGGTATACTAAAACTGAAGGGCCCACATTATCCGAACTTTCTCTATATGAAAATTGTCATTACAAACTTCTAGGGTTTGAAGAGGAGAATGAGTAAATAACGTCGTGAATAGAATCTTTGTCCCAAATTTCACCCTTTTTGCAGGTACAACAAGTTTGCATTAAGCATTTAAATCTCCCGCGTATGCTGGAGACAAACCAATTATTTATAACTCAATTAATTACATTTAATCGACCCAAAAATCGCTGATTTCATGACAATATATGCTCAATATCAAGGGAAAATAAATAAACTTCACTTTGTCGCTGTAAGAATAATATGGAGCTAGTGTTCTAAAAATAGGAAGACCAAGGTTAACATGGAAGGAAAACATGAAGACAGTAATGCAAGCTAGAGGGCTAAGCATCGAAGAGGCCCAAGACCGTAGGCTTTGGAGGTTTGGCACTGGAAGACGGCAGCAGCTGTAAAAACCCGAAGATAGATAGAGTACTAATGTGGTGGTCGCCACATTGAAGCGCTGTTGTAGATAGTAAGTACTAACCACAACGTTAAACAGAGCAGCGAAGTTTGGTTACTTTGCGTTTAATATTATTCTTACAGTGACAAAGTGAAGTTTTAAGCAATCAAATTGAATTGGCGTGTACTTGACAAAAATCCATAACTTCCTTAATTAAATAAAAATAAATCTTAAAGTTTTATGTAATTTTCATATTTATTAAAATATAAATTAGTTACAGCTGTTTCGGTAATTTGTACCTTCTTCACAATAGTATTAATTTCAAAATGGAATTAGAAACAAATAATAGTATACATTTCTTAGATTTATCAATAAAACACATTGATAACAAGTTTGAGTTTGGTATCTTTCACAAACCATCTCATACTGATACCACTATCCATAGTTCTTCCTCTTCACCCATATACTCATAAATGGCAGCCTTTAATAGTTACATTCATAGACTTTTAAATATCCCTCTTTCACCCTTGGAATATAATAATGAACTGAATATTATTAAACAATTAGCTATCAATAATAATAATAATAATAATAATAATAATAGCTTTATTTACCTGGCAGAGTTAAGGCCTTAAGGCCTTGTCTACCACTCAACCAGGTTTAAAAAAATACAAACAAAAAAATAGTCTTAAATCTAAATTACAATATATATATATATATATATATATATATATAAAACGATTACAAGTTATGAATACAATACAATTAATATTTATAATGTATTTTGATTTACTCTAAATTTAACGAATTAAAAATATATAATTTGTACAATATATATAAAAAACAGGAAAAGATTAATGACATAGTATAAAATTAAATAAATAGAGAAAAATTAATTATTAGACAACAGGTAACTGTATAAGCGTGACTTAAAGGTACCAAGTGTGCGGCAACCCCTGATATCTTGAGGAAGGAGATTCCAGGAGCGGGCGCAGAGGCTACTGTGAAGGAAGTAGAATAGGAGGAAGTGCTATGAAGAGGAATTGTTAGCAGACTGCTATCTTGTGATCTAGTGTCAATATTGTGGTAAGAGGATAACTTCTCAAATCTAGACGCCAGGTAAGTAGGGATGTAGGAATTCAGAAGCTTGAAAAGTAGTGAAAGAGAGTGCAATTTACGTCTGTCAGTAAGACGGAGCCAAAAGAGAGGTTATTAAAGTGTTCGGAAATATGGTCATAACGGCGGATATTGAAAATGAATCGAACGCAAGCATTATGAACACGCTGCAGTCTCTGCGACAAGTCATAGTTTAGATCATTATATATAATGTCACAATAATCGAAGTGTGGTAACACAAGATTCTGCACAAGGATTTGTTTTAACGAAACTGGGAGAAAATTCTTTAAACGTCTAAGATAATGTAAGATGGAGAACGTCTTTTTACATATGTGTTTCACTTGTGTTTGCCAGGTTAAATTTGCGTCTAGATGTAGTCCAAGATCTATTACTGAAGAAGAATAAGGGATAATTATATTATTTATAGTAATGTTTGGTAGTGTAGATATGTCAAAGGTTGTGAGCAGTCTTTGTTGTCCCATTAGAATTACTTGTGACTTGTTAGGATTTAGATTTAGACCGATACTTGAAGACCAGTTAAAGATGGATATGAGATCGTCATTCATTTTGTCAAGCTGTTATAGAGAGAATGAGGAGGTGAATGTAGGTAAATTTGGAGATCATCAGCGTAGAGGTGATAACGGCAGTGCTTTAGTACAGTTGGCAAGTCATTTATGTAGATTGAGAAAAGAAGAGGTCCGAGAACACAGCCCTGGGGGACTCCAGCCGGCACGTTGCGCCAAGACGAAGATCTAGAGTTTAATGAAACGTATTGTTGACGACCGTGCAGGTATGAGTCGAACCAGGATACAGCGCTGTCAGACAAGTGTAGGTGCTTGAGCTTTATCATAAGTAAGTCGTGGTCTACTGTGTCAAAAGCTTTGCTGAAGTCAAGTAAGGTTAAAGGAGTCAATTGACGTCTGTCCACGGCTTCACGAATATCTTCAGTAATTTTAGCAAAGCTGTGGTTGTGCTATGACCATATCTAAAGCCGGATTGATAAGGATCAAGGAGGTGATTTTCTTGGAGATATTCAGTCATTTGCTTATGTACAATATGTTCCAGGGCTTTAGATAATGTCGGAAGGATGCTAATCGGTCGGTAGTCATTACAGTTAGTTGGTGTACTTATTTTTGGTATAGGCCGAACTCTAGACTGTTTCCATACAGTAGGGAAGATAGAAGTTATAGGGAGAAGCATTAAAAATATGAGTCACTGTGGGTAGATATGAAACTATGACCTTAAAATTATAGACAATTTAATTAAGAAAATTCATTACAAAAAGCAATTAACAAAGTTTTCCCTTTACCCAAGAAAAACATAAATAAATATGTCATAATGTCATACATAGGCCCACTTTCCAATAAAATATCTAAATACTTAAAAAAAGTTGAATATTAATGTGGCATTTAAAGCTAATAAAACCTTATAAAATATAATAAAAAACAATAAAACCAAAGTAAAAAAAGAAAAAATTATTAGGTTATATAAATTAAAGTGAGGCACATGTGGTAATGTCTATATAATAGTACAAACTGGCAGACCTTTTATTTCTCGTATAAAGGAAAATATAAGAGCATATAACAGAAATTTATATAATTCAAAGTATGCTAACCACCTACTCTAATACGACCATTGTTTTGATTCAAATTTTAAAATTTTACATGTTTGTGAAGTTGGACCTTTTAGAAGATGTAGAGATAAATAAATTGAAGTGGTAATAAGCTGTTAAATTCACATTTGAATGAATCGCCTCTTTTAAAATTATAATAAATGTTGCATAGTTACAGTTGTTATGTACTATAATAACAAAATTCACTAATTCGTTATCATGTCTGAAGAACGTACAAAGTACCGAAACAGCTGTAACTAATTTATATTTTAGTAAATATGAAAATCACATAAAACTTTAAGTTTTATTTTTATTTAATAAACGGTGAAGTTTCTTTATTTTTCTTCTGACATTGGGCATTATCACGAAATCAGTGAATGTTGGGTTATGTAAATGTAGTAAATCATTAAATTACTGTCTATTTATCCCCGGCAGACGCGCGAGATTTAAACGCTTAACGCGAACGTGTTGTACCTGCAGCACATAGTATGTTTCCGCACAAAGTTTCCTATTCAAAACAACGTTATCCACCAGTCCCCTCTACAAGGCCTAGAAGTTTGTAACGGGAATTTTAAAAAAATCTATTATAGTTCTATAAGTTTTTCATAAATATAAAACTATGATAATTCTAATTCACTGGCACCATCGAATCAGGTTCATGGCCGCGCTGACTTAAGCTCTCCACAATCCCCATCCTGACCTAATATTTTCTAATAATGCTCTGTAGGATCTACTTCCCTCAAAGCATGGTTAATGTTATTCTTCCAAAATGAAACTGTGCTAGTTATTTATTAAATTATAATGGATTTTCATTAAGTAAACAACAGATCAATTGATACATAATGGAAATTTCCACACGTGTGTATATATATATATATATAGTAAAAATCTGATATATCCTCCTGTACATTCAGATAAAAACCATATATCACTTGGTAGCTTCTAATTCGATAACTTGAGGTCAGGCAAGCTGTTTGCTTTTATCACTGCGTTTTGTCTTATGTAATGTTCGGAGTGTTGTTTTCATTTAACTCCATTCTTATTTATAGGCGCTGTTAACATCTAAGATCATAACGCATCTACGAACTTTCGTGCATAAAGTAGACCGAAGAAGCCCACTGATTTAATTTGAAGTATGCTATGAAATTGTAATTATATTCCAACCCATAATTTTCTTTAATGGCTGAGAAAAACCAAGAAAGAACACAGATTACTTGACACTAAGGTTTGAACACTGGACGTCCCGAATACGAGTCTCAAACACTACTGCCTGGGCCAAGTTACTTGGTATTATCTATATTATTATTATTATTATTATTATTATTATTATTATTATTATTATTATTATCATTATTATTATCATTATTATTATCATTATTATTATCATTATTATTATCATTATTATTATCATTATTATTATCATTATTATTATCATCATTATTATTATTATCATTATTATTATCATTATTATTATCATTATTATTATTATTATCATTATTATTATTATCATTATTATTATTATCATTATTATCATTATCATTCTCATCATTATCATTATCATTATCATTATCATTATCATTATCATTATCATTATCATTATCATTATCATTATCATTATTATTATTATTATTATTATTATTATTCATCCTCTTATCGTGTTCTCCTTTCGGAAGGTCGATTCCAAATATGCCTCCAACCATTTCTATCTTCCCATGCTTTGCTTATTTTTTAGTTCTTCCCAGTCGTATCCTCTCTCTTGTAGACATTTCTTCACTTGGTTGATCCATCTTTCTCGTGGTTTACCTCGTGGTCGTTTTCGTTGTATGTTGTGATTTAACAGTCTTTATAGTAGTATTTCCTTTTCCATTCTTTTTAAATGTCCAAACCATTTTAGTCTACTTTTTTCTAGGTCTGTTGTTAATTTTTCTACACTTAATGTCTCCCTGATTTTGATTCATTCTATCTCTCCTTGTTTTATGTACCATGCCACGTAAGAATTTCATTTCTGTAGCCTGGAGTCTGCTCGAGTTATTTATTATTATTAGTTGTAATAATAGTATTGTAGTAGTGTGGTTATTACTTCATAATTTGAATAATAACTTCATAATAAAACAGTCTTGATAGCTGAAAGGCTAAATTTACTTTGTTTCACATGTGAGATACATATTGTATGCGGGTGTACAACCCCGATGTGCTAGTACAAGGTACATTTACTCACACAATTCACACTTACCTGGTTTATCAAATGCGGGCTCCTATTACACTCCTATAGGTGAATTGTTTCTTTTAATACAGTACTTGATTAACATAAGAGATATTACTACTTCCACATTTTCTTTATTATTTTATCATTAATTCTTCTCTCTTTCCTCTTATTTCATTCAACATCTGTAAACGTGTCCAATCTTTTCACGGATGTATTCCAAGATATACTTCATAAAATAAAATAAAAAATTTGGCCATAATGGATACAGACTATGAAACTGAGTTCTGTAGATGATATTGTTCTATTTTAAAAATTAAAATTATAAAATTGTTACCTAATAGGTCCATTTCATCAACATTGTAAACTATTAATTCTCTGTGGGCATTTCGGGACTAGTCCCATCATTAGCAGAGGGAGCAGAAGATAGGTCTGTATCTACAATACTATGTTCTATTTGCAAAAAATAACTTAAGCACTTCAGAACATATCTACATTAAGATCTTAGTAGTGACCACAACAAAACCACACCCCTTTCAATGAATATGATGATAACAAAGATCACGACAAGCAGCAACACCTATCGGGGTTAACATTGATTATGTAAAATATGAACGGTGTACCGTTTGTATATATATGACGCACATTGTTGCGGTTTCACAACCATAACTAACTCCATTGCGCTATAGGACTAGAAGGGCCTTGTTTACCTGACATCCAAATGTTAATCAGAGGGGTGAATGATTAAATTTAGTAAAGGGAAAAGGTCCTACCTTTATTAATTCTTGTATCCAATTAATGTTTTAAATTCTTTATGAAGGACCAGTGAGATCAGATTCACGAATAAACTTTCGAGAGGGAATTAATCAGATGAGGTTCATTCGAATGGAAATCAGATTATTTCCTCCAAAAACACCTGCAAATACTGAGTTAAGAATACTTACTCTTGCCCCAAATGGGGGTCAATGGCCTATCATGTTTCAATGAATTTTGTTTAACAACCAATGACAGTCGTGTTTGACCTCGATCTTTATCGAATTCTGTTTACCAGCTCCTGCTTTTGTGATGAAGAAATCTCCTGCTTTTTAATATTCTGAACAGGTCAGAGCATTATTTTGCAGTGACTGTCTCTCCAACAAATAGGCCTACATTGAATATAGCAAATAATGTACACATTCCTTCGAACTACACATTTGATAATTGTGTGTTCAATAAGTATGTTTTTAAATAATGATTTTACTGAGTTGTTTGTTAAAAAATTAAATAATCTACAATGTAGGTTATAATATACAGTTTGATGTGTTTCACTTTTTTCTCCACTAGGGTCCATTCTTACAATATTGCGATCATAAATAATATGATCAAGTTGCAGTGAATAAACAAATGAAACATAACCACTCATTTCTGATTTGTTTTCAAACATGGTCGTTTACATTAAATATATAAATATTTTAAACTACCGGTAACTATATTTAAATAATGATTTTCGAGCAAACAGCTCAATTTTATTCGTTAAATTGTCCTAACAAATGTCATTCATGATTTCAAAATCCTCTAGATAAATTCACGAGACACTTCGTGACTAGTGAATTTATCGATGATATGGAAATCACTCGTGACATTACTTATGGCAAACGCATTAAACTATTTTTTATATGAGATTAATAGTATTGGGGCATAATTTTTACAATTGGTGAGCATATCGGGTGCCCATATGTGGAGTGACTTCGGCATGGATGGCATACTGGTCTTTGAAATTCATTCAGATGGAGTAGTCGCTAAACTAGAAACTAAGGTTAAAACCGCTAGACGATTACTTCGTCACAACACTACTGTTAGAATGACAAACTTGGAAGCTTAGCAGAACATAATCAAAATTTTAAAACTCTAAATGGAGCGATGATAATGGAAGTTTATCTCAGGAACAATTTTTCCATATCGAGGCTAAGGAAGATGTCTGGTTTAAACGACTTCGTCAACGAGCAAACAGCTTAATGAGGCGTGTGTAGCTATATTACCGAACAAAAGATGTGCAACCATGTGGTACCCTCGCATAGGCAAAAGAGTTAGAGCCATATGGAGAACGATCGATGTGAGTAGTATTATTCAAGAAATTCACCTGGTATTGTGCATGGCGGATCCGAAGGACCTGGAAGATCCTGCAGGATGTCAGTATCAGCACAAAACTAATACGTCAACAGCTCTTGTCGATTAGCTGACCACATGAGATACCTCTTAAAGGAACCTAGGAAACTTAACGTAATATAAACGGCTCATTAATTAATTCAATTATTGCAGAGTTACTCTTGATGATGATGATGATGATGATGATGATGATGATGATGATGATGATGAAAGGTATAATCAGACACAGGGAAGTTGCGTTTTTGACCTACATAAGCAAAGTGCTGCTGTAGTAACACTGAACTTATTATCATAAAGTGTGTTACTTGTGAAACATTGAAAGCGTCAAATTACAAATGGAGTATAATGCGTCACTATATAAACCAGTATTAATATAACAATAGAAAATTCTATCATAACAATAGACATACAATAACGATATACATTAATGTACCGTAAACCAATAATCCTAAACAAACAAATTGCAAATCACAAAACTAAATTTCATTTGTATATAACGCCGGGCCTCGTGACATGTGGCCTGTTCGCTCTGGCGACGTGTTTAACTGTAATCTAAGTACCTTCTAAGCCTCATTTATCACTACTTAGGAACGTACGAGTATTATTATGAAGAATAATCCTTGCTTGCCTATTTCCGATCCGGAAGATGGCTTTGTCGAGTTGTAACCAAAGAGAGGACATATATCCGCTGAAGAAGAAATCAAGTTACTTGCAATGCGTCTATTTCTTTGTCGTCATAACTGCAGACAGATTCAGAGCTAAACATGGTATACTGTGGAACTGATTCAGCATAATAGTTGTATTGTAAAAATCAGCGAATACTATTTTATTTTTGCTCCTTACTTAAATACAAGATCAAGAATGTCTTCAATTTCAAGTGAAGATAAATTAAATAAGTTGTTGGAAGAATTTAATAGAAATCATTTCACAATTTTAAATGGCGAAAATATGCTATGTAAGTTATGTTTTTCACAATCAGAGATTATAAAGAGAAATGAAAATTGTTCAAACGATATTATAGTACTAAAAACATAAAATAAATATTACATAATTAAATAAGAATAAGAAGTAAACGAAAATTTGCCAATTCAATCTAAGTTATTTGTAGATGATGATGGTATGTACGAATTTCACATGAAGGTTGTAAAAAAAAATACACTAAGAGGGAACCGCCCATTGCAACTCTAGTAAAATACTGTGTATTGTGTAAATACTATTGTGTTGTAGTAATATTACCTCGCAAACATGTCAATATATGAGTGAAAATAAAAGCTGGATTTTCGTAAGTTAAACCCAGGATTCTGTCGAGAAGCGTGTTTCAAACGTCGTGAAAGTAGGCCTGCTTTCACCAGATAATTTATATTAACTTCTGAAGTTGGCGAAATATATATTAACCACATTATGAAACAAAGGAATATTATAACAGACAAAGGCCTTAGATTTGAACAATAACACAAGTATCAACAATTTAATTTTCGCCGATCACTTAGTCTTATTACACCATCATGAAAATGTATTACAATTGTCTGCTCATATATTGAATAAAATATGCAATGATTATAATTTTAAAATGTCATTAGTAAAACAAAAGTAATGACATTTTGTGTAAGAAACACTTTTCACGCAAAAATAATCATTAGAGACGAAATGATTGAAGAAGTATCCCACTTCAAATATGTATGATCTAACATCAGCTATGGATATGATAAAGATATTGAACATAAAACTCAACAGTTCGAAGCTATTTGTGGCACAATAAATAGAACATTGCCTGATAAAGCCCGTAAACAAAATTAAAATTTTATAAACCAACGGCAGTCCCTGTCCTTTTCATGAGAGCGAATATTGGATAATCAACTACCAAACAAGAAAGTAAAGTTTAGGCGGCGGAGATTAAAAGTTAACTATAATAAATAATAGTTTAAAAAACTAAAACAACACGCTTTATTAGAAAACTGAACTAAAAAATGAAAAATAATTTTAATTTCCAACACGCTTGGGATAAAATTAAAGTGGCTAACAAAAAAAAACATCTCCAACACATCTAGAAAATCAAAAAGTGTATCTACAAAAAAATAATTTTACCATCAAAAACGTGGCGTGCTTTTTATAGTTGTTAGATTTTCTTCATAAAAGACTTTACTTTTACCAATATCTGTTTATTATAAAATTATTAATTGATATGGAGCACATCACGCTTTTGATGGTAATTTTTTTTGTAGATAACTCTAGTTTTATTCTAGATGTGTTGGAGATGATTTTTTTGTTGTTGACCACTTTAATTTTATCCCAAACGTGTTGGAAATTAAAATGATTTTTCATTGTTTAGTTCGGTTTTCTAATAAAGCGTGTTGTTTTAGTTGTTAAACTATTATTTATTTTTTAGTTTTTTAGTTTTAATATTTTACAGAATAAGATAAAAATGTAAATATGTTTAAATTCGATACTTTTGTAACATGAGCTAAGAGTAATACTCTTCTAAAAATCCTCCGGGCCGGATTTGAACCAGCGACCTATGGATTACTGAAATTATATACCACTACAGTCAACCGCTCTACCAACCGAGCTCTTATAACGATCGAGTAAGAAGTTGATAAGTCCGCAACCTATTATACCGGTTTTTATTATTTTGATTTTCTGCTGATTCTGGCTTAGGATTTTAGAAACATTGATGAAATTATTGTATTGTCATTGGTCCTTTACAAGTATACAAAGTTTGAAGTCGATCCAATGATTTTAAGTGGGTGAAAATCGTGTTGAAAAATTCCGTTACATAATTACACCAACTTTTATGGCATTTATAGACCTTGAAAAGGCATTTGACAAAGTTAACAGAAATAAATTGTGGAATATAATGAAAGATAAAGGAGTACCTCAGCACCTAATAACTGTAATAAAAAGTCTATATGTAGAAAATAAAATAACAATAGAAACTGGAGGCAAAAATAAAAACAATATAACAGGAACAATAAATAGAGGTGTAAGACAGGGATGTCCACTTTCATCCTCCCCTTTTAATATTTACATTGACGATATCATATATAATTGGCAGATAAATTTGGACTCATCATCATCATCATCATCACTCCAGGGATTAGGCAATTGCCCGTTCCGACTTCATATTGCATCAGCCCAACGTCTTCTAGGTCTTCCAACATCACGCCTTCCTCTTGCTTGATAATTTCTGGCTAACAATGGATATCTCTCCTTGCTCATTCCATCCATGTGATCAATCCATTTCTGTCTGTAATTCGTGACTTTATCCAATAAAGGCTGTACTTTCAATTCTTCTCTTATATCCTCATTTCTTATTCTATCAAGTCTTGTACATCCTTTTACTTGTCTTAGGAACCGCATCTCTGCCTTCTGTATTCTATCCTTCTGTCTTTTCACGGAGCCCAAGTTTCACATCCATACAATATTGTGGGAACCGCCATAACATTATACATTTTTATCTTGGTTTCTTTTCTAATTTTATTTTTGAATGTTCTCTGTATTGTTCCACACACCGTCTGAAATTCTATTTATTTTGGAGTCAATATCTCTTTCCACATTGTAGCCAACATCACAGCCCAAATATTTGAAACTAGACACCTGTTCTATACTTTGATTTTCTAAAATAATTTTGGTTCTCACTGGATCTCTTCCTCTAAAAGCCATGGTCTTCGTTTTCCTTACAGAAATTTTTAGATCGTATAATTTACATATTTCATTTAATGCATGCATTGATTTCTGTAAGTCGTCTTCATTTTTCTGTATTATGATTACATCGTCAGCAAATAAAAGATTATTTATGCACATTTTATTATTCATTCTTATTCCTGGATTTACTAAAACTTTCCATTTATTAAAAATATCGTCTATATATATATTAAACAAAGTGGGTGATAAACTACATCCTTGTCGTAATCCAGTATTTGTTTTGATTGCATCTGTTCTTTTGAATCCGGTATCTATAATTATATTTGTGTCTTCATATAATGTCTTTATTGTTTCAACAAGGCACAGCGGGTATCCTTTCATTCGTAATATTTCCCATAATTTTTGTCTGTTTACTCGATCGAAGGCCTTATCCAAATCTATAATCCTATGTGAGTTTCTAAGTTATGTTCTCTTCTCTTTTCTATGAGTTGTTTCAGTGTGTAAAGACATTGTCTATACATGACCTTCCCTTTCTGAATCCACTTTGATTTTCACTTATTATTACTTCTGTTATGTTTCTCAATCTATTATTTATTATTTTCGTATATATTTTGTAGCCAGTATTCATTAAGCTAATCCCTCTGTAATTCTCGCAATTTCTCCGGTCTCCTCTTTTGAATATATTCTTCACAATTGCTGTTTTCCAAGTGGTTGGAATCCCATAGGTCTGCCAACATATATTAATTAGATGAAATTTGGACTCACATTTCAAAATAAGAAATAAGATGTTAGATACCTTACTTTTTGTAGACGACCAAGTTTTATATCTAGTTCAGAAGATGGTCTACAGAAATCGCTCTTTCAGTTAAATAACATTATACAGAAATATAATTTCAAAATATCAAAAAGTAAAACGAAAATCCTAGCTTTTAAGGGATCAGATACCGTAAGAGCTAAAATAATTCTGGAGGGGAAACCCAATGAACAAGTGAACCATTTTAAATATCTGGGTTATGAAATCTCCTATTTTAAAAATGAAGATCTATTTAACAAACTTAATAAATGTAATTATATATGTGGAACAATAAAAGGATATTTAAAAGCACAAGAAAGGAAAAAAAAATGTATAAAGTAGTGGCAGTCCCCTTACTATGTATGGTAGTGAATTTTGGGTTTTAACTAAAAGAGAAGAGAAGATCATAGAAGCAGCTGAAATGAGATTTCTGAGAAGTGTGGCTGGTTGCAAACTTCTAGATAAGAGAAGAAGTGAAGATATTAGAAATGAGCTAAATATCTTTAAACTCTTAGATAGAATAAAAGAATCTAAAAAAATGGAAAGAACATTTTCAAAAAATGGAAGATGATCGCATTCCCAAAATTATACTTAAATACAAACCAAAAGGACGCAGTAATGTTGGTAGACCGAAGAAGAGATGGATCCAACTTTTGAATGAGAATCTATGAGACCGGAACAAGCCACATGGGCTTAATCCGTGATTGTTGATGATGATGACTTTATTTGATTTCCTGATGATTCTGGTCAGATTATGAAATTATTGTATCGTCATTGTCCTTTACAAGTATACAAAGTTTCAAGTCGATCCATTGATTTTAAGTGGGTGAAAATCGCGTTGAAAGATTCCGTTACATAGATACAGGTCAAGCTAATATAAAGCGTGTAGAAATATTTTCGATTTTTCAAAATTAAGCAATTTTTTTTCTTTGACACTAGATGTGTATATATATATATGTGTGTGTGTGTGTGTGTGTGGTGTGTGTGTGTGGTCTTAATACTATAAGTGATCCCACAACAGGCCTCAGGAGGCCCTTGGGGTAGTAGGAGGTTAAGACTCCCACTTTTTCTAGACAATCGGCACTTTATGTCAGCCGGGTTGTCAGCCCTGCGTGACGGCCGCCTTTACCCCAGAACAAGCGTCTGGTACTCATTTCAGTTAGAGGCTGAGTCGACCCCAGGGCCATAGTGCCGCCAGAGGGTTTGGGTCAGTTTAAAAATCCTGACCCCAACGGGACTTGAACCCTCGACCCTCCGGCTTGTAGCTCAGTGCCTTAACCACTACGCTACGGCGTGCCACTATATTTATTCTATATAGGCTATAGACTAACACTACATTCCTTCCCCTTTTTTTACATATTTTCAGATGCTCATTTAGAACTCGTGAGGGAAAGCCTGTTTTAGGCACCGTGTATTAATTATTATCAGCAATGGGATATTTGTCATCTCTCTAGTTATAATACGAAAATTAATATTTCCAGTCACAGCAATTTGAATAGCAGTTCTCGAAGAATTTATAAGTAAGAACCGTGGAATCACGTACCTTAGTGTGCAAACCCAAGACATAATCAACAGGAGATATTAATGAAGGGAGATACCGCTATCGACCGCATGACCGCAATATTTCAGTCTTTTTCATTAACATGGGTTGATACTTCTATGCATGTAAAGTGGGCTTTATGTACCAAATTAAACAGCGCTGTCCTCATATCGTCAGCAGACACAACCTCATGTTCCGATACAAAACATTACATTGATTTCATGTTAGCATGGCAAAATTCCACATTTAACAGGAGACAGCCAATATTAACCTGATTTTTGCTCCCCCTTCTAACTACAGGATTAGAACCATCGGCATAAAAAGCATGAAACATTGTCATATTCTGAAATCAGTGTGCAATTTCAATATCAAAAATCTTGTTTTTTATTCGTAGAATAGCAATCCTTACACAAAAGTACTGCTTTTTCAAAATGTGATGTTTTCGATAATTGTAAAACATAATCTAAACGAAACACATTTTTTATATTTTCATTGTTTCTACAAAAACGTTTAAAAATCAATGTCATTTATTATAAAACCATAGTAATGGTTCGGGCTTTGTTATATTAAATTATTTTGAAGTTCTTCCATTGTTTGTCTTTTGCGTTTATGTTCTTTTTTTTTTTTTAGTTTTTTTAATGTATTTTAGTTTCTGAGCTCATGTATTTATGTGATTTGGCATGTTATATTATAAACAAATATATTTATTTACACTTACAGTTATTTAATCAATATTTATTTTCTATTTGTACTCTACAAGTGTATAAATATAATTATACTTATGCCGGTATTTCAGAACATAACTTAAGGAACAAATAAGGTGATTTCACAGACAAGTTGTGAAATGGACAATTTTGGGTTTCAAATTAAGCATCTTTGAATTTATATTTATTTTCTACACTTGATATTGACAGCCTCGTGGTCTACTTGTCAGAACTTCTAACTACAGTTTATGAGGTCCTGGGTTCTATTTCATGTCAGACCATAGGAATTTTTCCTCAAATGGGGATTATTGCTCTAGTTGTCTATTCTCTGGAATGTAGGTTAAGTTTAGGTTAAGGACTTTCCTGGCATTCATTAACATTTATCACCCATCATATCATCGGGGTAACATAAGTCCGCCTTCCAGGTGCACCAACCTAAGAAATGAGTTACAATTCCGCCGGAGCCAGGAGAGAAAGCCAGAAATGTCATAAAAGACAACCTGGTGGCATTGGACAACGAAAAATTAATATTCATAATAAATCAAATATCGGCCGCGGTGGACTAGTGGTTATGCTCCTTGCCTCTGGTCCGGAGGGTCGCAGGTTCAAACCTGGCCGGGGTCGATGGGTTTTTTTAGGATGGAAAAATCCAAGGAGAAAGTCCTCCGGGAGGGGCTTTAAGCTGTGGGTCTGAAAAAGATCCTTAAGTCTGAATGAAAAGGCCTCTCAGCAAAATTTACCGAATTTTCCCGTCCTAGTACTAATCTTTGTTTCCTAGATGTCAGAATGAGGCGGAAAGCTGACCACGGACCACTCAAATGCCATCTATACGAAAACAAGTATAACTAAATTAGTATGGTTCAAATTCTTCCCTATAGGGGGAGAGCGCCTAAATCTGTGTTGAGGGAAACGTGCACTTGCAAGACAAGACAATAAATAAAATAAATAGCCTCAACGTGTGCCCAACTCAGGGTCGGGTCGAGGAATGAGATGAGATCAAGCTCCTATATTTATAGAGGTCTGTGAACGACAAAGGTGCTGGCCGACCATTCCTGAGGCACCGTCACAGGGGCGGATGAATGGAATGAAACCAAATGGGTGAGATGAGTATGAAAAAATGGTGGAATGAAATTTGTGGCAGGGGAAAACGGGAGAAACCCCGGAGAAAACTTGCCCAAGCTTCGTTTCGTCCACCACGAAACCCACATGGAGTGACCGAGACTCGATCTCGGGACCCCAGCGGAGAGAGTTCAGCGTCTAACCACTTACGCCACGGAGCCAGTGTTAGAATTGCTTGGTTCCAGGCTTTTATTAGGTAATGCATGATTCCTAACTAATCAATCATATTTTCTTTCAAAATTCAGCTTTTACAGAATTTATAAAATTCCTAATTATTCGGCTCTAATTTCACATATTCTGTTAAAGGTAATATTGATTAATTTCTTACAATTTGATATTAATTCTATCACTTACTAGTATGTTACGATCCATCCGATGACGTATAGGCCTACACTAATATAATTTTCCAAACATGAATAACCAAGTGTCTGTTACGATCTCAATTTATGCCATTAGGCCTACTAGGTAATTACCACGCATATACACTGCTCAAAACAATTAGAGGAACACTATGAAATATGCAAATATTTTTTCATTGGATAAAGGTACAAACATGAAATTAATAAAGTACATTATTTGTGGTTATTTATTTATTTATTTATTGGTCATGTCAGTAAAAACAAATGAATAACGCTGGCAATTAACTTTTCAAATAATCCCGCTATGTAAGCAATTAAATCTTGTGCTTATTTTTCAAATTTAAACACTCGTTATATAGAGTTAGTATCGTGTATGGCCTCCACGACATTCGATGACACTTTGGCACCTTCGTGGCATGCTCCCAATAAGATTCTGGATTTCCTCATGCGGGATATTCTCCCATTCCTCCTTCAGAGCATCTCCAAGTTGCTGCAGAGTTTGTGGAGCTTGATGCCGGTTCCTGACCTTCCTGTCTAGAAGATCCCACAAGTGTTCAATAGGGTTGAGGTCTGGGCTGAACGCTGGCCACTCCATTACCTCAATTGCATTCCTCCTCAGGAAATCCCTGGTGACAGCCGCAGAATGTGCTATGGCATTATCCTGCATAAACAGAAATCCAGGGCCTACTCCAATGGCAGCAGGTACTACATGCTCTTCCAGAACGTGCTCGATATACCGGACAGCATTCAGTCGCTGGGGAACAAGTACAAGGTCCGTACGATTGTTGTACATAACTCCGGCCCACACCATTATGGAACCTCCTCCGAATCTATCAATTTCCTGTACAGCCTCTGCAGAAAATCTTTCTCCTGGCCGTCCCCACACCCTCAATCGACCATCACAACGTGTAAGACGATACCTGGATTCGTCCGAGAAGAGCACAGACTCCCACTGGTTCAGGTTACAATCACCATGGTTTTCAGCATACGTACGTCTTGCTGTCTTATGCCCATTTGTTAAGCGTGGTTTTTAATGGGCCTTTTTGGACGAATATTCTCTTTCCTTAATCTGTTCCTTATGGTTTGGTCTGAAACACGGATTCCGGAAGCCATATGAAGGTCATTTGCAGGTCTTTTGCAGTTTTTGTATGCTGTCGAAGAGCAGAAAGAACAACGTATCTGTCATCCTGGGGGCTTGTTTTAAATTTACGGCCCTGGCCACGTCTTCAACAATACTGACCTGTCTCTCTGTGCCTGTTGCGTAACCTGGACACCACGGAAGGAGAAACCCCAAGCTCTCTAGCCACTTGTCTCAGAGATTGATCTTGTCGTAAAAGATGCACAGCATGATACACTTCAAACTCATTTAAATGCCTCATTTTGTCAGAGACTTCAATAAACAAGGCAATAATCAACATTCGTCACTATAGCAACATCAGGAAGCTTACCAATTAGAAGTGGTCAGTGCCTTCCAAAATAAAAAAAAATTCTCTATATTTGTATTTGAGGTAATTTCTCTGTATTTAGGCCATGGAACTTTAAAATTTGTATCCAATGATAAAACGAATAATTCAATTTACTTATTGTCCAACTTTCAGCATCAGAGCTTTAAAAAACAATTACTTATTCAATTTATTACAAGTGTTCCTCTAATTGTTTTGAGCAGTGTATCTGGGTATTATTTTTTATTCCAATATATTTCTCACCAACCAACTTAGCGAACCTGAAAACTAATCTCTGTCATTTTTTACATTTTATTTTTAACCTCTTCCACCCCATCCCCTTGTGGATGAACCTTAACTTAATCGGCAGCATGATTGTGAACTAATTCGTGTATTTTTTTTTTAATTTATTACAGGAAATATGTTTAGGAAAAGTTAAAATTCTTGTCATTATTCATCTCAGCGACTTCGAGAAATACGAATTCGACATTAATATTGGTAATTTATTATTATTATTATTATTATTATTATTATTATTACTTTATTTTTTAATCTAACTCTCCTTTTATCCCTCTATACGTTCTAGGGATCAAACTTAGGTTTATATGTTTTGAGACTATTATCAAATAGCTTTAACGATCCCGAAAAAACATGTAGTGGACACCAATCTCAGTCACTTTGGACATCATTTTCATGCCTTTTCTCCCCTATGCGGATGGGAGGAGATCTTGGACTAAAATGTAACGAGAATGTCACTATTTATCTGAAGGACGCCGAAAACTATGACTTCAGCACTAATATTGTCATTTTCGATTATCTTTACATGTTACACCTCTCACCACCTATTGGTGCCGGGGATAAAACATATGCTTAATTGTCATCGGGACGGTCACCAATCAGCTTAGCCACCTCTAAGACATGGTTCGATACTTATACCGCCCGTTTTCAATTATGTTCACATTTAACCTATTTTCATCTTCTTAGAGGTGCTAGGTGTCTCTTTTTAACCACAGGATATTTTCTAGATTGTAAGTTACATGCCTACCAAATTGCTTGATATTACTGCAGGCGTCCCTGAGTTATACTGAACCTACACACACACACACACACACACACTTACATACATATGTTGGATATGAGTTTCAAATGTAAACAATTATGTAAACAATTTTAATACCTGATAACTCAGGTATTTTAACCTGAGAATCTTGGTTTTCTATTTCAAAATGCTTATTGCAACTGCTCATTAATTAGATCAATTTTATCTATTAGAAGCAGGTCCACAACAGATCAGATTTTTAGTACATATGACAGATTCCAGATAATAAATCGGAATATAATATCACTGTACCGGTACATCAACTATATGTAGACTTCAAAAAGGCATAGGACTCATAGAAGTTATATAGTATCCTGTTTGAGTTTGGAATTCCTAAAAAGTAATCAGACTTATTTGAATGTGACTAAATGGCACAAAGAGTAGGGTGCGTGTAGGCAAACGGTTCGTTTATACTTTTGAAATTCACCAATGTGTTTACAGGGGGGTTATACACTATCTCCTCTACTACTAAATTTTTCGGTAGAACATGCCATTAAATCTTTGGAGGATAAAAAGCCTACAACTGAATGGTATTAATAAGCTGTTAGTTTATACTGAATATGTGGTGTTATTAGGCGATAGCGACGAGATACAATATGCACACACTATTTAGTAACATTATGGAATTGAGATCGGGTTCACGCAAATAAATTAATTATATAATGAAAATGGTCAGTTAATGACATATGAGGGAAATTTTGAAGAAGTGGCTGAATTCAAATATCTAGGAACAATAATTACAATTATGAATAAGATGCACAAAGAAATTAAACATAGGCTCAATTCTGGAAATGCATGCTATTATGCATTACAAGGGATCCTGTCGTCCCAACTTCTCCCAAAAAACGTTAAACTGAAACAGTCTTACTAATAAAAATCTCTTATACAGGCTCAATTCTGGAAATGCGTGCTATTATGCATTACAAGGGATCTCGTCATCCCAACTTCTCTCAAAAAACGTTAAACTGAAAATATATCCAACTGTTATTCTCCTAGTTACATTATATGGATGCGAAATATGGACTCTCTCTTTAAAGAAGGAGAAAATATTACGATTATTGGAGAATAAAGTACTTAGGAATTTATTTTTGGATCAAATAATGGACAGGCGAATGGAGAATATTACATAACAGTGAGCTACATGATTTTTATAGCAAACCAGATATAATAAGAAGAGTTAAGTCTCGTATATTGCGATGGGCACAAATCATGTGACACGAATGGGGAATGTGAAATAAACATGGAAGCTTCTCGTAGGAAAACCAGATGGAATACGCCCAGTTAACAAATGAAGTTTAAAAAATACAAATTGAAGGAAATAGAATAATAGATTATACATGCGATGATTGGAAAACATTAGCTCAGGTTAGGGATGTATGGAGAACTTATGTCCGTGCTACCATGAACTTCCGGGATTAGTTTTAGGCTTAAGTTAATTTGAAAAAAATGTATAGTCTTATATAACATCTGTTTGTCTAAATTTTGTTTAAATATATTCTATTAAGAACCAACCTAGGTCTGGTTACTTACTTACCCACTGGCACTATCGAACACGTAGGTTCATGGCCGCGCGGACATAAGCTCTCCATTACCCTAGTGGAACCAATGTCCGAATTTCTTGACGGCTGTATTTTTAGGGTAAAATCGTCACTCTTTCATCCAAGGTACTTTTTTCGTCTGGCGTATCACCTTCGACCAGTCCGACATGAGTAACCCTAACGGCAGCAATGCTACCGCCTACATAGGTCTCGGGATCATTTAAGCACGCAAGCCACTCCACCATGACAAGGTAAAGATACCAATTTGCTTTATTTAGGCTAAACCAACAATTTTGCCTTATTTTTTTAAATAAAGCCTGAAAATTAACTACCTAATTCGAATAATAACATGTTCCTTAATTTGATAATATCTGTGTTAGCACGTGAAATTAAAATAGAGTAAAATAAAAGACACTCTACCATCTTAAAAACAAAAAATTGTAATTACTTTTCTTTAGGTGAATGAGTGAAACAATCTATATCTCACATTCACTTACTCAAACAGCCTCCACATTGCTTGGGAACAAGCACAATATTGAGGCCATAAAAATGGAACATCTAAACAGGATGAAGTAAACACAAAGTTTTGTGCCAATGCTTGCAGCTATTAAACATTAAGCAAGACGTGTTTGTCTTTTTTGTCAGAGAGGCAGCAAAGCCTCTTACTTCAAGACTCTAACAATTCTCAAAATCCTATCACAGGCCTCACCGAGCTCAGAGTCTGCGCCATGCATTCTATTCACATATTCATGATTCAAGAGAAAAACTCTTGAAAGATCCTTCTCTCAATATATTTAATATTAATTTGTTATTGAATTAATTACGTATATTCGATATCAATCTAAATTAATTAGTATTTTATTTAAAGACGTTCTTTAACAACTTAGGTAATTTCCGTTGTATTTTAAATCTGCGCGTGAAAGGATCAAGAAATGTTTCTTCTTTTTCGAAAGAAAAAGGCATTTTTAGTATTTGTTTGCTCTGAAAAAAATCCATCGACTTTGATTGAATCTGATCTCGCGAACCTTAGAACAAGGTAACCACAGTCCACCACCGGGGCCGACAACATGAATACTGATCTCCTTCAATAATTCAGTTACTGAGGTATGGTAGATGTTATAACATATAATGAACTACCGCCCTATATCAATATGATATTTTTTACTTTTTTTATCAGCTATGTATTGTGTTATTAATTTAATTATAGATAATTCGCAATAATGATTATTAATACAACTATCTATGTAATTTACCCTGGTACAGTGAAGTCTTAAATCTATCAGGTGAAATTAATATTGAGTAAGTGGGTCGGAAATGATTTAAAGTCACTAATGTAAAATATTGTTTACGAAGTACATGTTTTGTCAAAACCTACTCACTAGTATGGAGATTAGACCTTTCTAAGTAATTTATTAAATAGTTGACAGAAATTTAATGTAGGTATTTTTGTTCGTTTTTTTTATTATGTAACATTAAAGTTTTGAGATACATGTGCTATATTTCTCAATATAATATCGCATTTATTTAAATCTATAATAACAATTTGTAAGAGAAATCCTTGTTTTAAATTACACAAAAATTTGCTAAATATTCTTTGAAATTTTGAAAAATGAATTTAATAATTCATGAGCAAACTTGCACTTTATAAAGAGTAGGGGCATGACGAGCCTCATGGGCTAGTGGTCAGCATTTCTGACTACAGTTCAACAGGTGACGGATTCGATTCCTTAAAGAGAATTCTTGTGGTCGCCCGTGGTCTAGAATTTAGGATCAGTTTAGTTTAAGAACTCTCCTCGCGCTTCATTATAATTTATCTCCCATCATATCATCGGGGTAACGTAACTCTGCCTTCCAGGTGCCCCAACCTAAGAAATGGGTTATAATTCTTCCAATGTCAAGAGAGAAAGCCAGAAATAGCAATAGAGACAACCTGGTGGCATTGAAAAAATAAATAAATAAATAGTCACAAAGACTTCGAAACACAGTTATATATAAGATGAGTGAGAATGATACAAACATGTAATGAAGAGCCTCCAAGAAAGACTAATTTCGGAAATAGACTCATTTTAATTATTTATAGGCGAGCGGACATTAAACACATGGCATAATCCGATTTGGGATCAAATACATTTCATATTGATTATATATATTTTTTTTTGTAATTCAGATTTATCTGGTTGAACTCGTTACTTATTTTCGAGATAAATGTAATATTTTCCATTTTAAAAAGTTGGAATAGTCCACTACTGCAGTCTCTGGATAACGTCGCTGGTCTGGAGGTAGCGGTCCCGTGTCTGAACAAGTTTCCTAGGTAAGGATTTAGGATTTTTTTTTCTCCTCACCTGTAAGACAAGTATCGAGAAACTTGTATGGGCCAAAGAGACTCGAACAACATTTGATCACCATAATCGCCTTGTTATATTTTTCTTGTTTAGTAAGAGTGATTTAAGTGCCTTATCTTAAATGTTTGCGTTGTCACGGAAGTGGCCCAAGCATTAAACAGATCACTCATCCGGGGAGGCCCTCAATGTCCTTGTATGGTCAAAAAAATGATGTGATTCAGAGTTTAAAATCCTACTCTAAGAGGTGGGTGTCCCTTTAAGTCTCGGGAGCAATGGGACGCGTTCAAATGTCCACATAGAGAGAGGCTAATCTGAGGAAAAGAAAGAAATACATTATTGTAAAGACGTATAGTTAAGGAGATAAAATATTTTTCTATGTTTTCACACCAATAGTTAATGGACATTACATGTTGAATGTTCGCTCCTCGTATATTTCTTCGAAAGCTTCATGTTTAACTTCGTCTAATTCCGTTAGGCCTATAAGGTGAATTGCGGCGCCAGGAAGTCAACTATTAAAGTGAAAATTTGGCATGGAATATATAGTCTATATCATTAAAAAATGAATAGAAACTTTTCTAAAACAAAATGTATATAGGCTATTTGAATTTTCCTCATACTAAATAATCGATTATTATCAATCAAATACACGGACTTCGGATCTATAAGTAGATATTTTACCCAACATTCATCTATAATAAGTCTGCCCGAAGGCAGGTCTTTGACTTCAATCATAGCATTTTCATTCTATACTTTGCAGCTTTACTAGGGAATTTAAGGTGTGGTAGTTTCCCGTTGCTTTCCACGCCGATGAAGGATGATGATGATAAGATGAATATGAATAATGATGATTGCGGTGGCCATATGATTTCGGGGACCGTTTGGGCCTTACATTTTTCCTGACATTTGTCTTGCAGGTAAGGAAAAACCCCGATAAAAACCTCACCCAGAAAAAACTGCCCCGAGCGGGGATCGAACCCGGGCCCGGCAGCGTGACAAGGCAGCAGCGCTACCTCGAGACCACAGCGGTTGGACATTGTACCCCTAGATCAATGAATATAAGCAACTCTAAAGGTTATGACAAGTTTCCTGGACTAACTTCCTATGTATAAGTTTCAGTAAGAAACGGTTAAGTAATGGGAGGAGAGAAGAAACGTATGTAAATTGGAGGGATTACAAAACTAAAATAACAGTAAAAACGTTGTATAAGTAAACATTGTTCCTTTATTTTATTTTAGAGAACTAAAGAGGACGCACCGTTGTGGGCTAGGAGTAGCCTAAGACCGTCACCTCGGATGCGTTAGATTCGGGATCGATTCCAGTTGGATGAAATATGTGAAGTGTGAAGTTTTTCCTGGTTTAGGTCTATTCCTACCTCTAAGACAGGATATCAAGCAAATTAAAGTCAAATCACCCCCCACGAACACTACATGGCAATTCATATTATCCATATCATATTCGTTTTGTTAATATGAATGTATGGGTGAATGGTATGTCTTGTCTTGAATTTTCGTGTTGTCTCATAGGTAGCCACAGAATTGAGATGATAACTTTTCCATGGAGACCCTCCTTGACCCTTGATGTTTGGAAATATTATGTATGTGATCTAGAATTTAAATCCTCCCATCAGTTTATTATCATTAAACTCGGGAGGCCCGAGGAACTGACACGGACCGGCAAAAGGGAGAGGGGAAACGAAGAGCGAGAGAGGAGAGAAATGGAAAGAGGGGGGAGGAGAGAAAGAGGCAGGAGAGAGAGGTAGGAGCAGGAGGAGGAGTAGGAGGAGGAGGAGGAGGAGGAGAGGAGCAGGAGGAGGAGCAGGAGGAGGAGGAGGAGGAGAAGAAGGATTATGAGCAGGAGGAGGAGCAGGAGGAGGAGCAGGTGGAGGAGCAGGAGGAGCAGAAGCAAGCAGCAGCAGCAGCAGCAGCAGGCAGCAGCAGCTAGCAGCAGCAGCAGCCGCAGCAGCAGCAGCAGCAGCAGCAGCAGCAGGCAGCAGCAGCAGAACAGCAGCAGCAGCAGCAGCCGTAGCAGCAAGCAGCAGATAGCAGCAGCAGCAGAAGCAGCAGCAGATCCAGCAGCAGCAGAGCAGCAAGCAGCAGAAGCAGCCGAGCAGCAGCAGAAGCAGCAGCAGCAGAGCAGCAGCAGCAGCAGCAGCAGCAGCAGAAGCAGCAGCAGCCGAGCAGCAGAGCAGAAGCAGAGCAGAAGAGCAGCAGACAGCAGCAGCAGCAGCAGCAGCGCAGCAGCAGTCAGCAGAGCAGCAGCAGAAGCAGGAGCAGCAGCAGCAGCAGCAGCAGAAGCAGCAGCAGCAGCAGCAGCAGCAGCAGGCAGCAGCAGCAGCAGCAGCGCAGCAGCAGGCAGCAGCAGCAGCAGCGGCAGCAGCAAGCAGCCGCAGCAGCAGCAGCAGCGTCAGCAGCCGCAGCACAGCAGCAGCAGCAGCGAGCAGCGCAGCAGCAGCAGCAGCAGCAGCCATCAGCAGGCAGGCAGCAGCATCAGCAGCAGCAGACAGCAGCGCAGAAGCAGCAAGAGCATCATCTGCATCATTACATCGATCAGATCATCATCATTCATCATCAGTCATATCATATCATTCATCATCATCATCATCATCATCCTGATCATGATCATCATCATCATATCATCATCATGATCATTATCATCATTATCATCATTATTATTTAGTATTATTATTATTATTATTATTATTATTATTATTATTATTATTATTATTATTATTATTTATTATTATTATTGTTATAATATTCCAAGCTCCGATTAAAAAAATTCAATTGTTCATGTCATTCATTACCCAAAGACAAATCTACGAGATTAACTTCTTCTTCTTCTTCTCTTCCTGGTTTAGGCAAGAGTTGCCTGTTCCGTCTTCACTAATAGATCTACGACCGTAGCGATCAGAAGAAACTCGGACGGACTTACGAGATTAACAAATTATATTAATTAATGAAATACTCAAGGATATAAACATCTCCTTAAGTAGGGAGGTCTACAGAGTAAAGCCAGGTGTGGGTTTCGACTACCATCTGAATGTTTATGGTTGTTTACACTTTTTTTAATTTATTAGAGCTGTTTTCATTAGATACTTGAAGAGTCGCTTCCTCAAGTTATCGGTAGAGATGAATTGTTATGTGAGTACACATAACAAATATGTACGTAAATATGTAGTGAAAAACAGTGAGAATATGTGGGAAAAATATGTAAAATGGGGGTACTATGTAATGTCACATATTTAATACAAACTTATTATTTTGTTACAGCACTCAAAGTAAGTGGATACATTACAGTAAATGTTGTAACAAAGTGAACAAATTATATATTTTTCTATGTTATCCAGACTTACACCCAATTTTAAGATGTAATAGGTGATAATCAATCTGGATTTACTGATGATCAATCTGGATTTACAAGAAATAGGTTTACTAAAAAACAAGATATAAGTAGGATAACGGCGAGCAGAAATGAAATTTTTGAGATCTGTTAAAGGGTGCACTAAGGAAGACAGAATCAAGAACACAGAAATAAGACAGGAACTTGAAATATTTGCAATAAACTGATATAAAATAGATACATATAGACAAAAATGGAAGCAACACATAGACAGAATGAATGAAGATAGATATCCAAAACAAATAACAAAATACAAACCTAAAGGCAACCCGAGATGTGGGCAGACCTAGAAAAGAGATGGGCTGAAGTCGGAACGGGTCAACAGACCTAATCCATGAATGCAGATGATGATGAGGTTTACAATAAATCAGATTTTTAGTATAAGATAAATTTTAGAAAAGAAATGGGGAATATAATGGCACTTTACATCAAACTATATGTAGGACTAGACTTCAATAAGCATACGATTCAATTAAGAGGGAGAAGTTATACAATATACTGCTAAAGTTCGGAATTCCTAAAAAGTTAGTTAGGCATATTCGAATGTGACTTAATGGCACGAAGAGTAGTTGTGTGTAGGCAAACAGTTTCTCATAGTTTTGAAACTCACAATTTGGTTTTAAAGCAATGAAATGCCCTATCTCCTCTACTACTCAATTTTGTATTAGAACATGCCTTAAAATATTTAGGGGATGAAGAAGATCTACAATTCAAAAGCGTTAATAATTTGTTAATTTATGTTGACGATGTAGTATTATTACGCGACAGCGAGGAGATACTAAGGACTAACACGCACAATTTATTAACACAAAGAAATTGGGGCTGGAAGTAAACATTAATAAAGCTAAATATATGATCACACATAAAAAATGCATGATATAAAGGAAAAGGGTAGTTCATGATAGATGAAAACTTTGAAGAAGTGGCTGAAATCAAAATACTTAGGAACAATAATTACAAACAAGAATGAGGTCCGCAAAGAATAATGAAAACATAAGTTTATTTATGGTAATGCATGCTATTATGCATTACAGGGTCCCTTATCATCCCAACTTCTCTCAAAAAAGTTAAACTGAGAATATATAAAACTGATATTTTCGAGGTTACATTATATGGATACGAAACATGAATTCTTACTTTAAGGGATAAGACAATATTACGAGTATTTCAGAATAAAAGTCTTAGGATTTTTTGGACCAAAGAGAGGTGAACGGACAGTGGAATGGAGAAGACTTACATAACAATAAAATGCAAGATCTTCATGGGAAACCAGATGTAATAATAAAAGTTAAGTAGACTGCAATGGACAGGACATGTCTTACGAATGGGATGAAAGAGGGACATGGAAACTCCTCCGTAGGAAAACGAGATGGAAAGCTCCCAAGGATGAGTTGAAAGAATAACATTAACCATGATTTGAAGAAGTAGATCATACAAGGATGATTGGAAAACATTAGCTCAGGATAGGGATGGATGGAGTGCGGACATGAACCTATGGCTTCGACAGGGCCAGTGATTTAGCCATCTAGTTAGTTCTCTGAGGTCATTGAAAGAAGTTTGTTGCTCTGAATGCCCTTTCCACGTCATATGACGTAGCTGGAACAAATTTTAATAACTAGCACCTAAGATATATAATAATTCAGTTTAATTAGAAAGGAGAGAAATAAAAGGAGCGAGAGAATCAGTTATAAAAGCGTTTGAAAAATGAAGCAAAAAAATTGAAGAGACATTATACTAGAGTAGATAATGAGACAGTGCTGTGCTCTAGTGACGACAAATGGAGAAAACGTGATGTTCATCTGTCACTCATGACTATGGAATTCCTTCTTTCTTATTAGTGAACGTCTATACTGACACATATACATTTGTTCCGTTTTATTGTTTTAATAAACAGCTTCTGCATACCCAGAAGTAATGCATATTCCGTGTTTCCTTCTTTCATTATTACTGCATATTGAAGCTCTGGTATTTTGACCTCAAAACACATTTCTTCATTTCCTCCTACTTATTAACTTTTTATATATGGTACTTATTGCTTTAGAAATTACCATCTTTAGAATTTATTTACAATAAAACACTGGTGAAATTGAATTTCAGTCAATGACGCCAATTATATTCTGTCAAAAAGTTAAAATAAAAAGTCTTATATCAATTTTATGCATCTTTAGTTTGAACAAGTTCGTGTGTGTGTCGTAACAATTAGCTTGTCTGACTACCATCACAGGGGTCTCGGATTCGACTCCCGGATATAAGAGAAAGTTATGTATGTTTATATGATATAGTAAGGGAAAAATTGCCTACATCGTGGCATATTTCAGTTTTTACTTATTTTTTAAATTTACTTTCAAGTTTCCATGTATCATTTTCTCTTCAGCATCATGTTATACATCAGCCAATATATTTTTGGTATACTTAATCTGTATTGTAAGTTAACTTTTAACACTTATTTCAAAATCTTAAAATTATAGGTTCGATTTAGGAAGCACTGCAATTGCAGCTACAATAATTCCCCTATTATCGTGATAATTAATTTTGAAATCTTGTCATTTTATTACTATTCGAGGTAAAATATGGTTATCAATTAATCAATTGATTTTATGTTTATTTGATGAAAATCCAATATGCATTTAATAAATAAATCTATCAAAGTTTTATATGATTTTAATAAATATTTATTTTATTTAACATTCATAACATACGTTTAAATACACTGTATCTTGGACAGATGAATGTCAAATATACATAATTTTAATAGAAAATTTGTTTATATTTATGATATTCATCTGATGAAGATACAGCTGCTATGAATGTTAAATAAAATAAGGAACTCTGATGGTTGTATTTATTAAATAAAAATAAGCATAATACGGTTGTTAATTGGACTTACGAGGCACATCCTCAAACAAACGAAATCAGTCTTCGACCTAGCAAGATAATATCGTGTGAAATTTTTCTAAATCAACTTTCACGACGCACCTGTCTATTTCGGTGGAATACTGGTTACCATGCTCGCCTCTGATTCCGAGGCTTAATTGCGACTAAGGCCGAAATGTTTTGAAGGGTACAAAATCCTAAGTATGGCTTCCTTCGGAAAGGAAATAACAGACATGGTTCACGTGGCATAGACTGCTTATTGAATAATAATCAAACCTCTTTTTCAAATGACACGACATTGACTAAGCTTGAGCTATACAGTAGAGGTCACTCTGAACAGCGATCACATGTAAACAAGATCAGACTTACTTCGCTGAAACATAAAAGTTCCTTACTGACTAATCAGAAAATTTGGAGTGAAATATAAGTACCGCACTGGATACTAAACAGTGCAATTCAGGAATGTTGCTGTAACCAGACGGTATAAAAAAACATTCTAACTCCTTAATTTCTGACGTCATGTACAATTGTCGCAATTCAATCATACACTGATATCGTGTTTACGAAGGAATTGTTCCATTTCTGAATTACAAGTCTGAAAATATAAACATCTGCGTAATATTGATCGGCCCTTTCGCAATCAGATCTGATTAGGTATGTTATTACATTTGGTTTTTAAAGAAGGTCATTCAATAAAAATACAATAAAATCTCCTTATTCGCGGGTTAAAAAATTGAGCTACAGTTCCTGCATTCGCGGTTAAAACTTCTTTATTCGCGATCGAGTCGGTATATTAGAAAAAAAGTAGTGTTGCCGCTTAAAGTAAAAATAGAAATGCTTGACCGTTCAAGCGTTGGCGAGTCATTACGCTGTTTCGAATCAAAACATCCGAGGACAAAATAATGAATTCTTTCGCAGAAATCACAGCTGAATATCAATCTTAATTGAAATATATTTTAAAAGCGGCAAAAAAGGAAAAAATTATTAAGTTCTTTAAGCCCTTGCCTAAATCTGACAGTAATAATGAATAGTAATTGTTTAAAATCTCTCATTAATTGATTTTATTTTGATAATTTTTATTTTATTTTGTAATCTTGAAATATATTCCCTATATACCCATATAAATTACCATTCCATATTCACGGTTTCTGTACTCATGGTATATTTGCTGAACATATCCCCCGCGAATATGGAGCTTTTATTGCTAACGATACAGTTTTGTTTTCACTCCAGCAAACCAGTCAATGACAACATGCGGCTAGTATTCATCTGTCCGGCTAATGTTTGATTGGAGATTTCGAGTAAAATTGTGTCCCCTAAAGAGGCTACCAACCTCTTGTAGGTTAAGATCATGATGGGGGTAACATCTCAGAGCATATCATCCTGTATACTAACTATACTAACTCCATCAGGAAGGTGTCTCTTCCGCCAGTTTCGCCATACTGAAGGTCTCCTTTGCGGATTCTGCCGTTAAGGTCTTCGCCGTAATCCTGGTAAGGAGCCCACACAAGGTACTATCAGCCAAAGCCCGCTGGACCAAGGGTTTTTAAAGAGGTTTTACTCCTTCCCTCCTCGGCTTGGGACCGGCAATTATGGCTCATGTAGATGATGATGATTCAGTATCCATTGAGTTTGTCTAACCAGAAATTTCCAATGGATTAAAGAAGGGCTAACGTTATTTATTATATTCATAAATTATACTTATGTAGTTTGAGTACGAAACTTCGTTGGTCCGGTTTAATTTTAGATCTGCTGTGGAGAGTAGATCAAATGGCTATCTTTTTAAATGTGAACAATCAATTTTTAGATGAAGTTTATATGCTTCTATTAGTATCTCGAAAATTTGAATACTATTCAGCATAAACTTCCTTTTATGTTTATTTTCATTAGCAATCTTGTTAGTACATTTTATAGGCCTATTAGGATCCTAAGCATCAGCAAATGAAATTATTTTCGGAAACAAAAAAAAAATTGTTTTTCTAATTTTACTGCTAGAACGCTTTCTCTGTTCGACTTTCATTTTCTATGTTTTCATTGATACAAAAATCATAATCTGCGCGCGCATACATAGGCCTACTTGCAAATTTAGCATCAAGAGCAGTAAAAGTTAAACCTGTTGTGGCAGTTGTCGTCAAGATGACCTCTAAGAGGATTAGGTTATTGTTTTCTCTATGCATTATTGAGAGGGTGTTCTCTATTGTATTGCACTGTGCTGAACACCCTCTGAATAATGCACAGAGAAAACGATAACCGGAAAATAATAATCTTAGAGGAGATAGAAATTATGAAGGAAACAAGAAACTATAACCTGTTGAACTAGAACCCGCCCTGCCAGTTAAATCCATTATACCATACGTTCGTTAAACACATTCGGTACGCAAAGAACAGCTTTGAAAATAGAACCGGTTCCGAAAGGCCTAGCTGAATAATTTAAACAAAGTTAATTTGTTGAGGACGACTGCCACAACAGGTACAACTTTTATTGTATTAAATATTTAACAATACTCTCAATGAAATTGTGCAAAATGTTTCTTAAAAGTATCACATCAGTTCAGTAGACTAAGCTGATCCTGTGGGCACATTATTTAGTGTTCATGAATAACGTAACTTAAGTCTAGCTTTAAATGAGGATAGTCGCAGACATAAAGAGATGTCACCTAGAGCTAAAACACGTCTATATTACGATTTTCAAACGTGGTTATAGTTTATTTTCGTTCAATTCTTACTCCAAACGGAAACTCCCAATATGGAGACAGCAGTATACTGCTTCTATTTTCTCTAGATCCATTGTTACGAGATAGGACCCGGGCAATCTACAACCTTATGTCTGGGACGTTGCATGCACATAGCATACACTGGCACAATAGTACGAGCACATCAACAATATGTAGACTTCAAAAAAGCATATGCTTCAATTAAGAGGGAGTTCGGAATTCCTAAAAAGTTAGTTACACTTATACGAATGTGTCTAAATGGCACAAAAGAGTAGGGTGCGTGTAGGCAAACAGTTTTCGGATACTTTAGAAATCCACAGATTAACTATCTCCTCTACTATTTAATTTTGTACTAGAGCATGCCATTAAATCTTTAGAGAATGAGGAAGGCTTACAGCTCAATGGTATTAATAAGCTGTTAGTTTATGCTGATGATGTAGTATTATTGGCCGATAGCGAGGAGGATACTAAAGGACAACACGCACACACTATTGAGTAACACTAAGAAATTAAGACTGGAAGTAAATATCAATAAAACTAAATATATGGTCACACGTAGAAATACATTATATAATGGAAATGGACAGCTAATGACAAATGAGGGAAATTTTGAGGAAGTGGCTGAATTCAAATACCTATGAACAATAATCACAAATAGGAATGAGATGCACAAAGAAATTAAGCATAGGCTCAATTCTGGAAATGCGTGCTATTATGCATTGCAAAGACTCTTGATGTCCCAACTCCTTTCAAAAAAACGTTAAACTGAAATATATAAAACTATTATTCCACCAGTTATATTATATGGATGCGAAACATGGACTCTTACTTTAAGGGTAATAAAAAAAGTCCTACTACTACTACTACTACTTTAAGGAGGAAAGGAGATTACAAGTACCGTATTTGAGAATAAAGTACTTAGGAAAAATTTTAGACCAAAGAGAGATGAACAGACAGGTGAATGGAGATGACTACATAACAATGAACTACATGGTCTTTATAGGAAGCCCCAGATATAATAAGAACAGTTATGTCTCGTAGACTGCGATGGGCAGGACATGTTGCACGTGTGGGGAATGAAATACTTGCATGGAAGCTTCTTATAGGAAAGCCAGAGGGAAAACGCCCAGTTGTTAGACCAAGAATGAGGTGGGAGAATAACATTAAGTATGCTTTGAGGGAAGTAGATTATACAGGGAATGATTGGAAAGCATTAGCTCAGGTTAGGGATATATGGAGAGCTTATGTCCGTGCGGCCATGAACCTACGAGTTCGATAGTGCCAGTGAGTAAGTAAGTAATGTATCTGCAGGGGGCACGCCGTAGCGTAGTGAATAAGGCACTACATTACAAGCCGGAAGGTCGAGGGTTCGTGTCCCGGTGGGGTCAGGAATTTTAAACTGACCCAAACCTTCTGGCGGCACTATGGTCGACTCAGGCTCTAACGGAAATGAGTACCAGACGCCTGTTCTGGGGGTAAAGGCGGCCGCCACACAGGGGGCTGACAATCCGGCTGACATAAAAATGCCGACTGTCTAGAAAAAGTTGGAACCTTAACCTCCTACTACCCCAAGGGCCTCCTGAGGCATGTAGTGGGATCACTTTACCTTTACCTATGAATCTGTAGATGTTAGATACGTTTAGAGTAATGAGATGGTGCTGTATTTAGAACAAACATTTGATTAAAAATTAATTCAGCTTAAATGCATGATTCGTCGATTTTTTTATGTTACAAATATAATTTTCAAGGTGAAAAACTCTTTAATTTCCTTCATACAAGAAGACGTCACTGTTTTCCAAATATACTAAATCAAATAAGAAACGATGCTTAAATCATAAAACGGAAAAACTGCACTTAAACTAGCGTGGAATATTTTCAAAGTCCTATTGAACAACAGTGCGCATGCGCCAGAGTTTATAGAGCCAGCGATAACCCACAATCGAACCACATCGATTATCATCCTCGATTACTCTCTGTCGCTATGGAATTTAAATGACCAATATTTGCGATAAATCCCCAAATCTATGTTAAAAAAATATATTAATAATATTAAAATTACCAAACGTTTATTAAAAATGGATGTACACTTACTTATCACTCTCTAACGCTGATCCAACCAGCGATAACCCAAAACAGTAATAGAAAAACCGTAGACTAAGTAATACACTCTGTGGAGGAAATAGCAGTTAGCATCACAATATTGTCTAACAGTGTCATAATATTGTGATTTGCATATTTAAATAAATACTTCAAAATTTTCTAATATTGTTATAAAAAATTGTTTGAAAAAGTTTAAAATATTAAATAATGTTAGTAAATACAGGAGAAGAGCTATAGTTTACAACAATATAACTGAAAAATCAAGCGCTAATAGAAGTGCAGTTGAGCCCTTAAAACTAAATGTTATTATATATAAAATTAAACATACAACTTACATCTATAAGTGAGCAAAATCAAACCAGTTTCAATTTCAAAATACTGTCACCAGATGTAGTGAAGCTCAAAACGACTCATTATAAACGAAGTATACTGCTTGAGTGGCACATACCTGAAAATACAAATCAATGTAATAACTCAATGTGTCATCAGGTGACTCTACTACTGAAAGATTACAATTTATAAAATAACTAGTGGACACATTCAGAACAAAACAAGTATAAAAAAAATTGCTGACGTTTTGTTGACGTGAATCATGATAAAATCAACATTAAATTATGTTACAAAGCTTTAAAAAACAAACTTGCTGCGATAACTTTCTAGCTATTCTTTTTTTTTAATTCCGATATCAACCTTCATTTGTTTGATGGGTTCAGTAAAAAAAACTAATATGGGCAGTTTTTTTTTTACGTACGACCTATAGACAGGTAGACCTGATAGCATTTAGTTGGACGTGTTGTAATAGGTAGGATACGATGGGGAAGAGAGAGAGACACGTAATATGAAAAGAGGGGATGGATCTATATTTCTATGACAAAAATGTTGTATTGACATGTTCTATGAATGTGAATATAAAGATACTGTATTGCATAACTCACATACACCTGTTAATATAGCAAAAATGTCTAGTCTGATACCCTGCTTCAATATCGATCTCTCTCTCTCTCTCTCTCTCTCTCTCTCTCTCTCTCTCTCTCTCTCTCTCTCTCTCTCTCTCTCTTCTTCTTCTTCTTTCTCTTTTTCTCTCTCCTCTGTCCATTCATTGAAATCATATTTTCTCATTGTAATCTTATTATACTTTGCATTAAGGCTCTTCAACTGCTTCTTATCGTGTCTCAATTGAAACGCGAGTATAATTTCTAAGGAATGATTATTTTTCATTAATATATTTCAATAAAATACATTTAAGTTCGCTGCGCTAGAATCCCAGATTCCTAACTAGCGATTCCAGGTTCGATACCCAGCAGGGTTCGAAATTTTAATTGTGCAATTCTCAATCTCGGGTCTAGGAGAATTGGAGATGTACAATTTGTATTAGGTAGGTTTTTCATCGCATGGCTGAATTAAATTGCAAGCATTTCTACGGTAAATATGCAAAGGCATGTGGTGCTGTTTATTACAGTTGATCCGTATGATGAACACTTTAAGTCTTGATGTTTTCCCAAAAGAGTAGTCTATATCCAGACATCGGTTTCACTGCCTCTCTTCTCTCTCTTTTTTTTTCTGTCTAGGGCTACACTTTTCTTCATGCACAATACAAGTAAAGGCAAAATATGTAATTGTCTGCCGAAGTAGTGTATAAATTGAAAACAGGCCACATGAATGCCATCTATCCACTGAATGTGGAACCAGAAACATGAAAAGTGCAGTGGATGACTTTGGAACACAGAAAGAAAAACATAACATAATATCCACATACAGTCTAATAAAGTGTTTACTATCAGGTGAAATAAAAGCGTTTTGTTGCGTCATTTTTATATCTACGATGTTTGACAAGAAGATAATTTTATGCCAATTTTTGGCCACTTTTAGAATTTTCAATGTTCTTAATTTTGAAAAATATTCCAATGTAATGTTCATAAACTTTGTCATACAAAGAATAAACGCACTTCCAGGAACCAGTTTCCCTTAGCAATAGTTCCTCTCTCTGAATTTTCAAAGTTTGTCCATTATGGGTTCCCGCACATTCCAAACGATTTTACAAAATGAACAGTTCCTACAAAATATTACGTACGATAGGCCTGCCTACGATCGGCAAAGCTTTTCCAAGTGAAATTGTATCTTATTCTGTCTATGAGATATATCGCATGCTTCCATTACTTAATTACTCACTGGCACTATCGAACCCGTAGGTTCATGGCCGCGCGGACATAATCTCTTCATACATCCCTATCCTGATCCAACGTTTTCCAATCATTCCCTGTATAATCTACTTCCCTCAAATCATAGTTAATATTATTCTCCCATCTCATTCTTGGTCTACCAACTGGGCGTTTTCCCTCCGGCTTTCCTACAAGAAGCTTCCATGCAAGTGCATGCTTCCATTGCTCCCAATAATTTGTGTTGATGTGGAGATATTTTCCAAGTCTTTGCTGCTAGATAACAGACAATTTCTTTAAGCATCTCCGCCAAATGTTCATTGTATGCTTTAATTCATATTTGTTTTAAAATAGTGTAACTAGTTTTTTAGGTTCTATATGAAATATGCCCTATATTTCTACATTTGGTATTTCTTTTTTTCCTTTACAGGATATTCTTTATGATACATTTTTCTTAACTATCATTATTTAAATGGCGTTAAATGGTAAAGAATCCCATTCTGTACATAGATTTTATTTAATACCAGCTCGTACCCGGCGTGCGCTGCTAAATCTAAATAAATGTTAATGTGTTTTTTAATTTAGTTGAATAAGTAAAAGGAAAAATAAATATAAATTTATATTATTATTTTTAGATGCCACGTACTGAATACCCGGCGTTGCCCGGGAATCTACGAATCCTGATGTACTTGGCATAAATGAGCTGAAAGACAAAATTCGTTATTTGAGTTATCTATAAAAGAATACCCGCCGTACGCTGTTATGCTTGCGTGGGAATCTACTTATTTCGATCTAATTGGCATCAATGAAAGACAAAATGTCTACTGTGTGTTATCTATAAAAGATAAACATATCCTGCCGTGGACTTTTTTGTAGAGTTTTGTTTAGATATTCAATTCTGTGTACATTAATTTTGTGTATTTGTTATGGTTTAGGCAGCCGATAGGGTTACCCATGCTAGACTGGTCGACGGTGATAAGCCAGACGAAAAAAGTACCTTGGGCGAAAGAGTGACGATCTTTCACCGTAAAAATACAACCGTCAAGAAATGCGGACATGGGTTAATCTGGGGTAAAATTTTCCGGAGGTCAAATAGTCCCCCATTCGGTTCTCCGGGCGGGGACTACTTCAGGGAACCCATGCCAAAGGCTCAAACACAGGGACATGTTCCTAGGAACATGGAATGTTAGGACTTTATACAATAGCGGGGCACTAGAGATATTAACGCAGGAATTAGATAAATCGCCCTTGGATATAGTCGCTTTACAGAAAGTTAGGTGGCCAGGAGTAGGTAGTCAGGAATCAGGAAGCTTTGCATTATACTATGGGGGTGCAGAAAGACCTGCATTTGGAACGGGTTTTTTAGTCAGAAGGAGGATCCTATCCGCTATCCGAGATATTAAGTTTGTTAGTGATAGGATATCATACATAATTCTAAAGGGTAAACGACATAATTCTAACAAATATATTAGTAAGCAGACTTACTCCCTATATTGATGACATTCTAGGAGATCATCAATGTTCATTTAGAAGAAACAGGTCTACAACAGATCAGATTTTTAGTATAAGACAGATTTTAGAAAAGAAATGGGAATATAATGGTACTCTACATCAACTATATGTAGACTTCAAAAAAAAGCATATGATTCAATTAAGAGGGAGAAGTTACATAGTATCCTGCTGGAATTCGGAATTCCTAAAAAGTTAGTTAGACTTATACGAATGTGTCTAAATGGCTCAAAGAGTAGGGTGCGTGTAGGCAAACAGTTTTCAGACACTTTTGAAATCCAGAATGGGTTGAAGCAAGGAGATGCACTATCTCCTCTACTATTTAATTTTGTACTAGAGTATGCCATTAAATCTTTAGAGAATGAGGAAGGCTTACAACTGAATGGTATTAATAAGCTGTTAGTTCATGTTGATGATGTAGTACTACTGGCCGATAGCCAGGATATACTAAAGGCCAACACGCACAGACTATTGAGTAACACTAAGAAATTGGGACTGGAAGTAAATATCAGTAAAACTAAATATATGGTCACACGTAGAAATTCAGTATATAATGGAAATGGACAGCTAAGGACAATGAGGGAAATTTTGAGGAAGTGGCTGAATTCAAATACCTAGGAACAATAATCACAAATAGGAATGAGATGCACAAAGAAATTAAACATAGGCTCAATTCTGGAAATGCGTGCTATTATGCATTACAGAGACTTTTGATGTCCCAACTCCTTTCAAAAAACGTTAAGCTGAAAATATATAAAACTATTATTCTACCAGTTATATTATATGGGTGCGAAACATGGACTCTTACTTTAAGGAAGGAAGGGAGATTACGAGTATTTGAGAATAAAGTTCTTAGGAAAATTTTTGGACCAAAGAGAGATGAACAGATAGGTGAATGGAGAAGACTACATAACAATGAACTACATGGTCTTTATAGGAAGCCAGATATAATAAGAACAGTTAAGTCTCGTAGACTGCGATGGGCAGGACATGTTGCGCGTATGGGGAATGAAAGACGTGCATGGAAACTTCTTGTAGGAAAGCCAGAAGGAAAACGCCCAGTTGGTAGACCAAGAATGAGGTGGGAGAACAACATTAACTATGATTTGAGGGAAGTAGATTATACAGGGAATGATTGGAAAGCATTAGCTCAGGATAGGGATGTATGGAGAGCTTATGTCCGCGCGGCCATGAACCTACGGGTTCGATAGTGCCAGTGAGTAAGTAAGTAAGTAAGTAAACGACATGATTTTATAATTGTAAATATACATGCCCCCATAGAGACAAAGATGACAAGATCAAGGATGAGTTCTATGAAGAATTAGAATGCTTATTGATAGCCTTTCACGATATCATATGAAAATTGTCTTAGGAGATTTTAAGCAAAAGTGGGACGGGAAGATATATTCAAACCAACAATAGGCAAATTCAGTCTTCATGAAGATAGTAACGACAACGGGGTTACATTAGTCACATTTGCCACATCAAAGAATCTCATTGTTAAGAGCACAACATTTCAGCATAAGGATATTCATAAATACACCTGGACGTCCCCAGATGGAGAAACTCGGAACCAGATAGATCATGTATTAGTGGATAAACGCTGGCACAGTAGCATCATTGATGTTAGATCAGTTAGAGGGACAGACTGCAATTCGGATCATCATCTGGTCAGAGTGAAAATCAGACAACGGCTATCGCTTATGAGATGAACAAACGCGAAAGATGATTCTGTAAATATGAATTAAAAAACTTGAAAAATGAGATGAAATGCGGCAAGAATACCAAATCAAAATTGCTAATAGATTTGAGTACTGGAATCTTCAGATGACGATGTAGCAAACGAAGAAGAAACTGATATAAATAAAGAATGGGAGGCTATAATAGATACTGTTAAATTGTCAGCATCAGAAAGCATTGGTTGTTTAAAAAAGAGGGAAAACAAGAAATTGTTTGATGAGGAATGTGCCGACATTGTAAAGAAAAGAAAGCTAGCAAAATGAAATGGTTATACGAGCCAAATGAGGTAAATTTAGAGCAATTGGGTAGTGTTAGACGGGAAACACCAAGTTACTAAAAAGTAAAAGAGAGGGAATATTTGAGAGAGAAGATTAATGATCTTGAAATGAATGCAAAAAATAGGAACATTAGAGAATTATATCAGGGAATTAGTATAGAGAAGAAAGGGTTTCAGGCTAGAACAAATATAATTCGGAATGAAAATGGGGATATGATTGCAGATTCTAGGAGTATATTAAATAGATGGAAAAGTTACTTTAATCAGCTATTAAATGTACATACAGAACAGGGCAATGAGGAGGATAAGTTACAGACAGCAGAAATGCTAGTCGCAGAACCATGTGCATTAGATGTTGAAATGGCGATTGAAAAAATTGAAGATGTATAAAGCATCAGGTTCAGATGAGATCCCAGCAGAACTGATAAAATCAGAGGGAGAAAATTGATGGACAAGATACGCTGGTTGCTTAGTATGATTTGGGAAAAAGAAGCTCTTCCAGATGAATGGAAGGAATCAATTATCGGACCAATTTATAAGAAAGGAGATAAAACTGATTGCAACAACTACAGGGGCATCTCATTACTTTCAACTTCGTACAAAATTCTAACAAATATATTAGTAAGCAGACTTACTCCCTATATTGAAGACATTCTAGGAGATCATCAATGTGCATTTAGAAGAAACAGGTCTACAACAGATCAGATTTTTAGTATAAGACAGATTTTAGATAAGAAATGGGAATATAATGGTACTGTACATCAACTATATGTAGACTTCAAAAAAGCATATGATTCAATTAAGAGGGAGAAGTTATATAGTATCCTGCTGGAATTCGGAATTCCTAAAAAGTTAGTTAGACTTATACGAATGTGTCTAAATGGCTCAAAGAGAGGGTGCGTGTAGGCAAACAGTTTTCAGACACTTTTGAAATCCAGAATGGGTTGAAGCAAGGAGATGCACTATCTCCTCTACTATTTAATTTTGTACTAGAGCATACCATTAAATCTTTAGAGAATGAGGAAGGCTTACAACTGAATGGTATTAATAAACTGTTAGTTTATGCTGATGATGTAGTATTGTTGGCCGATAGCGAGGAGATACTAAAGGCCAACACGCACACACTATTGAGTAACACTAAGAAATTAGGACTGGAAGTAAATATCAGTAAAACTAAATATATGGCCACACGTAGAAATTCATTATATAATGGAAATGGACAGCTAATGACAAATGAGGAAAATTTTGAGGAAGTGGCTGAATTCAAATACCTAGGAACAATAATCACAAATAGGAATGAGATGCACAAAGAAATTAAACATAGGCTCAATTCTGGAAATGCGTGCTATTATGCATTCAGAGACTCTTGATGTCCCAACTCCTTTCAAAAAACGTTATACTGAAAATATATAAAACTATTATTCTACCAGTTATATTATATGGGTGCGAAACATGGACTCTTACTTTAAGGGAGGAAATTAAGGGAGGAAATGAGATTACGAGTATTTGAGAATAATCTTGTTAGAAAAATTTTTGGACCAAAGAGAGTTGAACAGACAGGTGAATGGAGAAGACTACATAACAGTGAACTACATGGTCTTTATAGGAAGCCAGATATAATAAGAACAGTTAAGTCTCGTAGACTGCGATGGGCAGGACATGTTGCACGAATGGGGAATGAAAGACTTGCATGGAAGCTTCTTGTAGGAAAGCCAGAGGGAAAACGCCGAGTTGGTAGACCCAGAATGAGTTGGAAAATAAAATAAACTATGATTTGAGGGAAGTAGATTATACACAGAATGATTGGTAAAACATTAGCTCAGGATATGGATCTATGGAGAGGTTATGTCCGCGCGGCCATGAACCTACGGGTTCGATAGTGCCAGTGAGTAAGTAAGTAAGTTAGGCAGCGTAAGCCAGTTAAGGGTAAAAAAAGGGATTTTTTTCACGTTTTTCACTACAAATGGTGTTTTTAAGGGTTTAGGAGTTGAGTATCGCAACTCACTTATAGCCTATGTTCATCCCGGGAATCTCCTGAACATTTTGCAGAAAACCCCATCACAATCGGATCAACAGTATGGCCGTGCATAAACTACGAACAAACAAACAAACTTTCATTTTCATATATTGGATAATACGTGCGCATTCGAGATTTCTTAACGTTTATGCCGATAAAACTTGCAACTTAAGCCCATAAGACGTATAAAATAAAATGAACAAACATCAAATATGACTTCCGTGAATGCTTCGACCAATAGGAACTCCCTTGCGAGAAAGGCACAGAAGACTATAGGCCTACAAGCTGGCTGCTGGCCTCATTGTCCGCATATCTCAATCACGTGTCTATTATTATCGTTCAGCTAGTATATTACACGTAAAAAATTTGATCAGCATGTCAGATCCCCCAGCCGCTACATCTGATGTTCTCAACACGGAGCTGCTACTTATCGTAACTACCATTACTCCTCACGATGCTGAGTGGACACAGGTCTCATATTCTTCTTCTTCTTCCTTTCCAGGATTAGATCAATGCGACCTGTTCCGGTCTCAAGCCCATCGTTTCCTTGGCCGTCCCAAAGAAGGTCTCATTTGATGAGAAAATTTCTTCCCTCATGGGGACTCGATGCAGCGGGCTATACTACTTACTTACTTACTCACTGGCACTATCGAACCCGTAGGTTCATGGCCGCGCGGACATAAGCTCTCCATACATCCCTATCCTGAGCTAATGCTTTCCAATCATTCCCTGTATAATCTACTTCCCTCAAATCATAGTTAATGTTGTTCTCCCACCTCATTCTTGGTCTACCAACTGGGCGTTTTCCTTCTGGCTTTCCTACAGGAAGTTTCCATGCACGTCTTTCATTCCCCATACGCGCAACATGTCCTGCCCATCGCAGTCTACGGGACTTAACTGTTCTTATTATATCTGGGCTTCCTATAAAGACCGTGTAGTTCATTGTTATGTAGTCTTCTCCATTCACCTGTCTGTTCATCTCTCTTTGGTCCAAAAATTTTCCTAAGAACTTTATTCTCAAATACTCGTAATCTCCTTTCCTCCCTTAAAGTAACAGTCCATGTTTCGCACCCATATAATATAACTGGTAGAATAATAGTTTTATATATTTTCAGCTTAACGTTTTTTGAAAGGAGTTGGGACATCAAAAGTCTCTGCAATGCATAATAGCATGCATTTCCAGAATTGAGCCTATGTTTAATTTCTTTGTGCATCTCATTCCTATTTGTGATTATTGTTCCTAGGTATTTGAATTACAGCCAATTCCTCAAAATTTCCCTCATTTGTCATTAGCTGTCCATTTCCATTATATAATGTATTTCTATGTGTGACCATATATTTAGTTTTACTGATATTTACTTCCAGTCCTAATTTCTTAGTGTTACTCAATAGTGTGTGCGTGTTGGCCTTTAGTATCTCCTCACTATCGGCCAGTAGTACTACATCATCAGCATAAACTAACAGCTTATTAATACCATTCAGTTGTAAGCCTTCCTCATTCTCTAAAGATTTAATGGCATGCTCTAGTACAAAATTAAATAGTAGAGGAGATAGTGCATCTCCTTGCTTCAACCCATTCTGGATTTCAAAAGTGTCTGAAAACTGTTTGCCTACACGCACCCTACTCGTTGAGCCATTTAGACACATTCGTATAAGTCTAACTAACTTTTTAGGAATTCCGAACTCCAGCAGGATACTATATAACTTCTCCCTCTTAATTGAATCATATGCTTTTTTGAAGTCTACATATAGTTGATGTACAGTACCATTATATTCCCATTTCTTTTCTAAAATCTGTCTTATACTAAAAATCTGATCTGTTGTAGACCTGTTTCTTCTAAATGCACATTGATGATCTCCTAGAATGTCTTCAATATAGGGAGTAAGTCTGCTTACTAATATATTTGTTAGAATTTTGTACGAAGTTGAAAGTAATGAGATGCCCCTATAGTTGTTGCAATCAGTTTTATCTCCTTTCTTATAAATTGGTACGATAATTGATTCTTTCCATTCATCTGGAAGAGCTTCTTTTTCCCAAATATTACTAAGCAACCAGCGTATCTTGTCCATCAATTTTTCTCCCCCTGATTTTATCAGTTCTGCTGGGATCTCATCTGAACCTGATGCTTTATACATCTTCAATTTTTCAATTGCCATTTCAACCTCTAATGCACTTGGCTCTGCGACTAGCATTTCTGCTGTCTGTAACTTATCCTCCTCAATGTCCTGTTCTGTATGTACATTTAATAGCTGATTAAAATAACTTTTCCATCTATTTAATATACTCTTCGAATCTGCAATCATATCCCCATTTTCATTCCGAATTATGTTTGTTCTAGCCTGAAACCCTTTCTTCTCTATACTAATTCCCTGATATAATTCTCTAATGTTCCTATTTTTTGCATTCATTTCAAGATCATTAATCTTCTCTCTCAAATATTCCCTCTTTTTACTCTTTAGTAACTTGGTGGTTTCCCGTCTAACACTACCCAATTGCTCTAAATTTACCTCATTTGGCTCGTGTAACCATTTCATTTTTGCTAGCTTTCTTTTCTTTACAATGTCGGCACATTCCTCATCAAACCATTTCTTGTTTTGCCTCTTTTTTAAACAACCAAGGCTTTCTGATGCTGACGATTTAATAGTATCTCTTATAGCCTCCCATTCTTTATTGATATCAGTTCCTTCTTCGTTTGCCACATTGTCATCTGAAGATTCCAGTACTTCAAATCTATTAGCAATTTTGATTTGGTATTCTTGCAGCATTTCATCATTTTTCAAGTTTTTTAATTCATATTTTACAGAATCATCTTTAGCGTTTGTTCCTCTCATAAGCGATAGCCGTTGTCTGATTTTCACCCTGACCAGATGATGATCTGAATTGCAGTCTGTCCCTCTAACTGATCTAACATCAATGATGCTACTGTGCCAGCGTTTATCCACTAATACATGATCTATCTGGTTCCGAGTTTCTCCATCTGGGGACGTCCAGGTGTATTTATGAATATCCTTATGCTGAAATGTTGTGCTCTTAACAATGAGATTCTTTGATGTGGCAAATGTGACTAATCTAACCCCGTTGTCGTTACTATCTTCATGAAGACTGAATTTGCCTATTGTTGGTTTGAATATATCTTCCTGCCCCACTTTTGCATTAAAATCTCCTAAGACAATTTTCATATGATATCGTGAAAGGCTATCAAATAAGCATTCTAATTCTTCATAGAACTCATCCTTGATCTTGTCATCTTTATCTTCTGTGGGGGCATGTACATTTACAATTATAAAATCATGTCGTTTACCCTTTAGAATTATGTATGATATCCTATCACTAACAAACTTAATATCTCGGATAGCGGATAGGATCCTCCTTCTGACTAAAAAAACCCGTTCCAAATGCAGGTCTTTCTGCACCCCCATAGTATAATGCAAAGCTTCCTGATTCCTGACTACCTTCTCCTGGCCACCTAACTTCCTGTAAAGCGACTATATCCAAGGGCGATTTATCCAATTCCCGCGTTAATATCTCTAGTGCCCCGCTATTGTATAAAGTCCTAACATTCCATGTTCCTAGGAACATGTCCCTGTGTTTGAGCCTTTGGCATGGGTTCCCTGAAGTAGTCCCCGCCCGGAGAACCGAATGGGGGACTATTTGACCTCCGGAAAATTTTACCCCAGTAGAACCCATGTCCGCATTTCTTGACGGTTGTATTTTTACGGTGAAAGATCGTCACTCTTTCGACCAAGGTACTTATTTCGTCTGGCTTATCACCTTCGACCAGTCCGGCATGGGTAACCCTATCGGCAGCAATGCTACCGCCGGCATAGCTCTCAGGATCATTTAAGCACACAAGCCACTCCACCACGACAAGGTAAAGATACCATGGAGGGAATGATGCAGCGGGCTATAGCACTTTTAATTGTAAGTTTGTTTGTTTGTTTGTTTGTTTCATGAAGTTTAAAATTGGATATTTGTTAAATGAAGTTGGCATGTACCTATATAATGAGGTCAGTGTGAACGATTTATAATTTAATGTCTTTAAATGTGTGATTTATATATTTATTTGTTTAATACTGTAACTGATTATCTTCGAATTAGCAAATCTCGTTTCGGGCCAGTTTCAGCATAATTTAGTAATAACTCTAGCTATAGAAATGTGGCTCTATAGCTCGAATTGTTAGACAGTCGTCCTCGAATTCTTAGTTCCGAGTTTGCTTCACGGATCCAAGGGCAGATTTTTTCTCGGAGTTTCTCCCGTTTTCCCGTACAATAAAAATAATTCCATCACTTGTCCATACTCTTGCTGTTCGTTTCGTTCCATTTAATTTCGCCTGCATCACTTAATCTTGCGGCGGACCTGATTATCCTACATCCTCATATATCACAGACGGAGAGTAAAACTGGACTCCATTTCATCTCTCAGCTGGCACCATGCCAGACACAACCAGAGGGTTTACTATTTTTTCTAACTAAAAAATTATATATATATATACTAGCTGGCCGGGCGAACGTCGTATCGCCTTTAAATATTTTTACGTTATTTTTTCCGATGTTTTAATAGTTATCTGCTATTCGGGGCGCAAACAAATCCAACAAATCAAAGATCATAAAAATCGGTCCAGCCGTTCTTGAGTTATAAATAGTGTAACTAACCCGACTTTGTTATATATATATATAGAAGTCCCGGCCACGCGTTGCTGTGGCTAAGGTAAACGTTAAATTAATGTTGTAGTAAACTAAGTGAGAAATCTAAATCAGAAAGTTTTTTGTGTTACACAATTTTTTTAGTTCTGGTACGTTAACTACACCCGGTATAAATATGGGTGGTGGTTTATGTGGAAGTGATTTTGTTGATTGAGATGAATTTATGTTGTCTGCATTCTCAGTATCATCCATAGGTGTATCATAAGTATTATATACATTTATTGAGGGAATATTTTGAGGAGGCTTGCTGATTTCATTATACTTTAGTTTTTTTTCTACGAACTTGTTGGCAGTTTGGATTCTCATCATCATCAAGAAGTCTGTATAGTAATATCATCTTGTGATATATTATAGTCATCTTGTTTTTCATTGAATTGAGGCATGGAGATTGTTTCTGTAATATTAGGCATATTATTATAACAGACTTACTTACAGTTCTGTTATTCCATTCCTTTGGACCTTCATATGTTTTTAAATTGATATTCTTCTTAAATGTAAGATTTATGTCACATAGGCCTATACCAATTTGCGGAAATTCACTTGATATATTATCATTTATGGTCTCTAGAACTGATTCGCCATATTGTTCAATGTCCCCTTCTCGGTCCAGTTAAATTTAAAGTAAGTTGCTGTCTTTCAAGCAGATTACTTAAAACTAAACACGAAATTAATATTATCAATATATTGAAAATAAAATAAACACTGAACACTTAAATTATGAAATAATCAATATTTTTAATTCAATTGAAATTTGCGGTTGCAACAAAAAGCACAGCCACCTGGTTAAATAATCCACCAATTACCTTACACGGCCGTTTGATAGAATCGTATGGAAATCACAGATAATTATAACTCTTTGTTAAATAATAAACAAATAATTTGCAATAAAAATAATGCGACTATAAATTTAGTTATAAACTTCCCTAAGTCTCAAGTTGGATCAAGCTGCACACAGTGTGTAATATTTTATTAAAATCGGTTCAGTAGTTTAGAATTCCATCGCGGACAAACAACGTGACACATAATTTTTATATATATAAATGCAAAATAATAATAATAATAATAATAATAATAATAATAATAATAATAATAATAATAATAATAATAATAATAATAATATACAGTGAACTACATGATCTTTATAGTAAACTCGACACAATAAGAAAAGTTAAGTCTCGCAGACTGCGATGTGCACGAAATGTGGCACGAATAAAAGAGGGACATCGAAACCCCAGTTGATAAGACAAAGAATGAGGTTCGAATGAAAACAGCTAGAATAACATTAAACAACGATCTGAGATAGGTAGATTATAATGGGGCTGATTGGAAAACATTGGCTGAGGATTGGGATGTGTGGGAAATTACGTCTGCGTGGCCATGAACCTACGTCTTTTATAGTACCAGTAAGTTAGTAAGTTAGTTAGATAGTTAATAAAATTCTATGACATTAATGAAAACAAATAATTTAATGTTATTGTTGAAACTGATATTATTACTGAACCTTAGACGTAAGAACTTTTTTTTGCCAATTAGTTACGTAACGTAGACTCATATAAAGTATTTTGACCACAATTTGGGTGACGGTTTGGTTAAAATAAAAAAAAGGAAGACTATTTTGTCTAGATGATAGAAAGTCTTATCTTATTAGTAGCCACACACTCTGAGTTATCTGAATTCCTTAGATATCTATTGAATTGTATTTACTTAGAGGATTAATTCCGGGATCAACAGAACGTTTTGAATTGTTTATCTAATAATATTAGCAGGAACCATCAATGTATGTTTTAACAATGCCTATGATAATACTTGTAAGTATCATGGATTGAATCTCTTGATATGTTCCGTCTTCATAATCATAGCTGTTCTTGCCATCTCTTCTTAGTTCTTCTCTTCATTTTATCGTTCGGTTTAAGGTTGCATGATTTTAATGGGATTCTGTTTCTTGCCATGCGATGTAAAAGTCACTTCAACACATATTCGCCTTTTTTCTTTTCTTTTTTAAAGTGCTTCAAGAGTTTAATTCCTGTAGTACAGTTGTCCCACAGGCTATATCTTGCTAGAGGACTAAGTAATCTCATTCCTGCTGTTTGAATTCTCATTCTTCGTGACGTTGTTAAAATCTAATTTTTAATCGATACAAAAATGAAGGCAATGTTAAATATACTATTTAAAATAGTATTCTTTCTCACTTTTATTAATATAATGATTATATTTATATTTTCGTCGATGTTTCTGAAAGTAATTAAAAATGTTACATCTTGGAAGTGAGTTTATATTTTGATTACTCCAAAATACTGATTTGGATTCTAAATAATTTAAAGGCGATTGAAATGTTACAACTCTTATATCTATGGGTTTTGACAGGAATATGCCATAAGCCTGTGACTATATGTGTGATAGGTATATCAAGTTACTCACATTTCTAACATACGGAATATATGGGATTTACCTAGAATTATCCTTACCCGACGAATTCCAGCGATTTATTCGAATTGATTTCTACCCCGCAAACCTTGGGTCCACACCGCGCCCATGCTAAAATTGTATCACAAAGGTCGAATGACTTAATATCTAAATAAAAAATTATGATAAAAAAAACAAAATTGAGTTCATTAAAAATAAACTATTTCCTCTTATCCTCCTTCTCAAATTATGTTTTAATAAATAAAGGAATTATGATTGGTGGTTTAATGGCATTAACGCAATGAGGATATCAATATGAGACGTTTGGCTATAACGGAGGCATATCATATTTTAATTTTTATTGTTTATTTTTAAAAAATACTTGCAAGTTTTCTACCAACATTTTCACTTCATTATCTTTTTACTTGCTGGCAACTCAAAAAACTTTTCTTTTCGTGTACCTATTTATGCTGTATTAAAAGTTTTATCCCTTTTTTCTTCTTAACCTAAAAATTAAGGTACGATTTAGGAAATGGTATGATTTAGCCTCTCTCTCTAATGTGTATATAATTATTCGCTTCACTATAATATAAGTAATAGCTTGCTAGCTCATATCACTGGGGTTTGTATTCTATCCCTGGTTATACTGTAGAAAATTTTATTTGGGTACGCCAATAAGGTCCGGAGCGGAATTCACTCTTCCTCGTAAGGAGAGCTGAGTAGCTCACTTGATATGAATAGAAGCAAAATCCGATTGAAAAGTCCTAAATTCAGATTGATTCCTTATAACTTCATCTGTTGCGACAGCAACCACTTCATTCGATCTCATCATAACTTATTTATTTTAATATATATAACATGGCATTTAAAAAGTACTTATGAGGTGAGAGGTTAAATTGAGTTAATGGAATTAAAAATAAAAATAGGTATAATAATATACTATTTCACTTTTATACGACACATGGTCCCTTATCAGAAGTCAGTTGAGGAGTCCTATACTGCGCATTTATTTCTCCTCCTCCCTCTTCTCTCTCTCTCTCTCTCTCTCTCTCTCTCTCTCTTCTCTCTCTCTCTCTCTCTCTCTCTCTCTCTCTCTCTCTCTCTCTCTCCTCTCTCTCTCTCTCTCTCTCTCTCTCTCTCTCTTCTCTTTCTCACTGAGTTTTCAGAGACGGACGGAGAGTAAAAAATTGAATTACCAGACACTCCGACGTGTCAATGGTGTGTAATAGGTGAAAACTTGCCCTAACCATTCCCCTACCCGAGTTCCCTTCTGTATTTTTTCTTTAAAGAGAAAAATATTCACACTAGAATCTATGAATGTTCTCTCTTACAGTTTTGATGGCATCACTGTAATATTCCATTTTCAAACAAAGCAATAAATTTCACCAATCAGTTCAGGAAACAACTAAAACGCATTCAAAGAGTGGTGTAATTTACTGAACACATACGTAATTAAAGCAAAATAAAACAAAACATCACAATCATTTAATACAACGATTTTGTAAATAACGCCTGATTAATGTTAAACAACAAGTACCAACTTTACATTGAACAATAGCATATTAATTCAATTATAAACCAGATTAAACTAGATACAAGTACATAACACCTTTATTCACGAAGATACATAAACTAATGCAACTACATCCGATTAAATGTTATTACAATCATAATTTTGGGATGCTGATAAACTTGCATTTCTCTTTTAATATATATTTGCTTATCGAATCGGTTACCTTGTGGGATTCATAGATGGCATCTTCTATTGTTCTGGTATAATAAAGATCAAAATGATAACACGAGACAGAGAAAAACAAAGAGATTTTTGTTTTAATTTTGTTCGTATAATTATTTTTGTATTTTTCTCTGTATTGAAACTAATTCATTGGAACTATCGAACCCGGAAATCCACGACCCGTGGATATTTCCTCTATATAAATCCCTATCTTCAGCTAATATTTTCCAATAATTTCCTGTATAATAAATTAACTTCTCAAACACCATGATTGATGTTATTCTCCCATCTCACTCTTGGTCGACCTACAGGGCACTTTCCATTTGATTTTTCTACAAGAAGTTTAATACCCCTTTTGTGTTCTCCATTCGTACCACATGCCCTGACCTTCGCAATCTTTGAGACTTAGCTGTTTTTACTATATTTGGTTTCCCATGAAAATCATATAGGCCCAAGTTCACAAATATGTCGTTTTCTCCATACACCTTACTGTCTACCCTTCGTCCAGGAATTTCTCGAAGCACTTTATCGTCAAATAAGGCGGCTTCATGATTTAAGCGGTAAGACGCTCGCCTTCTCACTTCTGGGGTCTCGAGATCGAGTCTTGGTCACTCCATGTAGGTTTCATTGTGGAACGGAGCTTGGTCAGATTTATCTCGAGATTTCTTTTGTTTTCCCCTGACACAAATTTGATTTCACCATTTCTCCACATTCAACTCGTCAATTTCGTTTATTTTCATACATCCGCCTATGTGACGGTGATTTACGCGTGGTCGGCCAGCACTCTTGTCGCTCATACGCCTATATAAATATAGGGGCTTCATTCTGTGTTAGATACGATTTGATGATATATTATATTATTTAATCAATTGAGTTGGTGTTTACTTGATGAAAATCCATATTTATTAATTAAATAAAAATAAAACGTAGTTTTATTTGATTTTCATATTTATTATATAATTCAGTGACAGCAGTTTCGGTACACTGTACCTTCTTCAGACATGTTAATAAATTATGAATTGTGTTCCAACAGTTGGAATTATATAATAAATATGAAAATCAAATAAAACTACGTTTTATTTTTATTTAATTAATATTATATTATTACTTTATTGTCAGATAGTCATAATGTTTCACATCCATATAGTATAAGAAGAAGAATAAACATTTTATATACAATTAGTTGAACAATGTTTAGCTCCGTAGCCGTGTGGTTAAGGCAAGAGGCCAGGCGTAGAGCAACGGGACTTGTGCTGCTTCGAGTCCCCATGGGGAAGAAATTTTCACATGGAATTTCAGCCAGTGTGAAAACGGTGCCCACCCAGCATCGTGAGAAATTTGGGTAGCTTCAATAAGTAGCGGCTCCAGATTGAGAAAACCAGCTATAACGACTGGGGATCCAACATGCTGACCACATATCACCCCAACACTGGCAGGATGATCTTCTATCTCTGTGATTAACACATGTAGATGTGATGACAGCAGCCGGCTGGTAGACCAAAGGCTTTCTAGGCTTGTCGCGACATTAATTTTTTTAGTTTAAAAATTTTTAGAGAAGTTGGGATGACAGGAACTATCGAAATTGGGCTATCCAAGAGCGGCTGAAATTACCAACTCTCCTTGTGTAATATTAATAATAAACGTTTATTTAATCTCCCCTCTTTTAATTTAATGCATGCTTATTTCAATCATAGGATCAAAAAGCGAAAATAAGCTCAATTCAATGATCCATTTGGAGACCTAATTTGTGAACATTGAACAAATAGCGTATTCATTATAATTATAAATAATTACAACAACATTTTATACAATAATGTCCCCTAAAAATTAATATTTTCGACCAAGAGGCTACAACTTTTTTATTCGATGCCCAGATTGTCATTTCGACTATAAGATACTTTAATTAATTTACTCCAAGGAACTCATACTTAAAATGTGTACAGATATATTTCTTCCACATTTTAAATTAAATACATGCAGTAATTATTTCAACTCTATTACATTTTAATTCATTATCTTCATCATCACTAAAACAACATACTTAGAATGTACAAGCATTTAATCATGCACTCATCTATGCTCGTCTCTGGTGCACAATACATGTACACATCGCCCATATAACGTGATCTGCAAAAGTGATACGTAAATATTTTTAAAAAATCACATTAACGTCATATATCCGCGTACAAGGAAATTTTAGGCACTACAAGTGCAGTGGGTAGTACTGAAATACACAAATCATTTGATTCATCGGATATCATACGTAGTCCACGTACTTTCATTAATCAGGTCAAAGTCTTAAAACTCAGTGCAGGGTTTCATGATGCAAAAGCGAAACAATCTCACCGCATGCAACTTTTCATACCATACAACTTATCACTCAATTCAATTATCCAGGCAGAAACCTTCATCTCACTTAATTAACATCCGTGGACTCCTAATTTAAACCATTTAGGTAAATATCTGCAGGGGATCCCCTGTAATATTTTACAAACATGTTAAATTGTTTATTTACATAGGGTAGAGCCTATACTATCAGTTTGATGACTTAAGACATTCTTTTATTCACATTATTCTGCCTAGGGCAGGTCTTTCATTGCATTTTCTTGCTACGTTTACACCTTTACTAGGGAATTATAGGTGTGGTAGCTTCTCGTTGCTTTGCACACCTTGGGTGATAATGATGATGACCAGATGATATTCGGGGACCGTTTGGACCTCAAAACTTCCTGACATTTGTCTTAAAGGAAAGGAAAACCCCCGAAAAATCCTTACCCAGCAATCGGGGATCGAACCCGGGCCCGCTGCGGAGAAGGCACAGAGACCACAGGAGTGGTTACTTAACCCATTCGCCTCAAAAGACGAGGTAGACTCACTGGTAGTTAAAAAGCCTTCAACTCAGAAGACGAGGTACACTCGCTTAATTCTGCTGTTATATATTTTGCAACATTTTGTTCATCCCTTGGCAGGGTAATCTTTTTTTAATATTTATGAATAGTAGATGAATATATTTTGGTCTTTGCCCTTATTGTGATATCAAGTATCGTTATCTTTTTGCTTGTTTTGAATGTCTGAAAATAGACAATATAATTTACGGTAAACATAAATTTGGTTTCTGGGGAAATGTATTGAGCATTTAAACCCAAAGCGAATGGGTTAATACATATATATGCTAAACCAAACTCATTTTTGTTTAGTTATTCCGAAAATAAAGTAGGCCTATAATGTTTTGATAGTTTTATGATTCATGTACGAATTAAAACTTTGCTTTGTTTGTTAATTAAAATATATTTCCGGCCTAAACCCCAAGTGACTTTTTTTTAACTAAGCCATGCTCCATCGCTGAGATCATTTTCTTTTAAAGTGAATGGAATACGACGGGAACGTAATCGGGGCGCCAAGGCAATATAGGGTCTTACTTTTATGTCTGCTTTACCCTTGATTCATTATATTTTTAGGCTATGAGGATTATATTATGAGAGGTTTATGAAGCTTGCCTCAAGTTCTTGGCGCTTTCAGAAATGTGTTTCCTATGTATAATGACAGCTCACAGTTATGTGCGCTTAAAAAAACATACAACCTCTCTGCCAATGTCGGGGCACAAAACGTTTATTTGAAAATATTAATCGATTCAATTAGTAGAATCGACTAATATACAGCCGAAATATTTTAAAATGTACCTTCCATTTTATTAAAAAGAGAGATGCAAGCTCCTCTTCATTGATTATTCTTAGAGCGGTCACTATCAATAGGATTCAAGGTGGCGCGGAGAACAAGGAAAACAGGATTGATGATCGGGGCAAGAGGTACTATACCAGGATTCGTAGCTAAATTTTGGAATTTGTTAGATTTGGACAGAGTGCATCTTCCTAAAATTGCCACCGCTGCCATTAGAGGATCAATTTCAGTTTTAAGAAACCATCTTTACAAAATGTTTACTTTATTATTACAATATTACAATTTGAATTTTTTTAATGTATTTACAAAATGCATTTCATCAATTTCGAAAATTAATTGTCTGTATCACTTTGTCCTTGAGGCAATCGTCTAATGAGGAAAGATATATATAATATAATATATATATGCATTGTATTATCGTAATATGGTGTTCCTACTGATAGCCCATTGCCATATTCGCACTGCCTAAAATCATTACTTTCTATTATCTTATTCCATTTGGTTGAAAAACGTTACCCCAATGTATTAGCTTAATACGAAATATTTATTTTATTCTTACAACAATTCAAGAAGCCCCTATCTTTAATTTTATCTCACATAAGATTAATTTAAATACATTTATGTTAATATAATTAGTCAACACGCCGTAGCGTAGTGGTTAAGGCACTGAGCTACAAGCCGGAGGGTCCAGGGTTCAAGTCCCGTTGGGGTCAGGATTTTTAAACTGATCCAAACCCTCTGGCGGCACTATGGCCCTGGGGTCGACTCAGCCTCTAACGGAAATGAGTACCAGACGCTTGTTCTGGGGGTAAAGGCGGCCGTCACGCAGGGCTGACAACCCGGCTGACATAAAGTGCCGATTGTCTAGAAAAAAGTGGGAGCCTTAACCTCCTACTACCCCAAGGGCCTCCGGGTCTGTTGTGGGATCACTTTACTTTACTATTAGTAATAATGAATCCTCTATTCTTGTTCAGCTTAATGGAATGAAATGGATGACATGAGTATGGAGAAATGGTGGAATAATTTTTGTATTAGGAGGAAAGGGAGAAACTAAAAGTATTTACTTGTTCCTATTCATCTACCAGGAACTTCACACGGATTCACCGAGACATAAACTCGAGACCCAAAGATAAAACGCCACAAACTTGCCACTATCCCAGTTATCAGTAATGATTGGTGTTAACTGATGTTATAATCAAGCATTTATTCAAAAAATCTTAGACTAATTATTTAGGATGGATATTGTCTAGCATACTTACATGGAACAATCAGAGATACAAATATTTGGTTTTTAGATAGAACATTTGTTGTTGTTTCAGCATTCTGCTTACAGTTTAGTGGCCGGAATTAATACACTTGCTTCTTAGGAATTGGAAAGCACTTCCGTTTGCGGAATTTGAAAGTGGAAGGGCTTCTTGTAAAAATAACACCAACATGTGACTCTGCATTCTAATTGCTCTATTTTCCATATTAAATTGGAACCCCTCCCATTTATGCTCAGTAATTGCTAAACTCCTGTCCTCAAATTCAAGGAATTATACTTCACATCGCACACTCGGGAACGTTTCAAACTCTGGTTTTTCTAAATCGGTAAGGCAAAGGTTGGATTGGAATTTCATGATCAAGAACCATTTCATCATAATGGTATTATAATATATAATAAATTTATTTATTTATTGTTTTAAAAATATAATTGATACATTATTGGTTCTGAAATATTAGACAGCAAGAAAAATATCTAGTATTATGAGAAGTAATTTTAATTTATAACTTTTTCTTTAATTTTGCTATTGTTAATTAATTTTTTACTTGAGTGTTAAAATTATATTAATGGCTGGCCCTGAAAAACCACGAAAATAAACCTATAATAATATAATATAATAACTATATAATAATATAATAACTATAGAACTACACAGCCTATTGGATACAATTAACAAGTATAAGCGCGATATGACCTATACTGTATATAATACCATATATCGATGATAATGAATATAGGCCTAATTACATTCATATGAACCAAATTAAATTTCAAATTTGTTCCTAAATATATACGAGATATTTGTATAATTGTTTTGTTTTTTTAAGAAAAACTTCCATGTTAATATGAAAATATGAAAATAAGAGAACAATTTACAAATATTGTATTCAACTCCATTTCATCCTCATCATCAAAAGCAATAAGGATTGAGCCTTCAAAGGTCCGTTTCGAGACTCGAAAATAAATTGGTCAGACCATATTCTTAATTGCCTCCTCAGTTACCTTCTTCCAACTTGTCTATAATTCAGTTCATTTCTAGAAAATGTCTCAAATGGTATTCGACATACGTGCCTCTTCTATGGTTCTCTGTTTTGTGAAATATCTTGTAATATATTGTCAACGTTTAATAATTTTACTCTTATGTATGACCAAATTTCGTGCCATCTCACATGTTAGGCTATAAGCTGTTTTAAATTTTTACGCAAGATGGTGTCTATGCGGTCCCTTAGAAAAGAGAAGATAATTTGATGTTGTTGCTTATCCCAGGTTCTTCAGAAACATATCTATGAATTTATTGTTTTGAAGTAATTTCATTACTCTGCAGGTTGATTCCAAAGATCCGCTGCTGACCTGTTGATCCATTGGAGTATATACTGTAGCGATGCTTAATTTGTAATACACTTTGAGCAGATGTTTATTATTATAAGCGTTCCAAGGTGTCTTGTTTTAAATCTTGCTATAGCTAACAGTTCTTTTCACTGCAGTGTCATTCTGATGGAGTCTCCAGGGTTCTTTGCTTTATACCAGTTGTATTGTGGTAGTCATTTCCATATTTAGTTACTCTTTATTTAAATTTTGAATAGATCACAGTGAAAGTTAACTGTTCTGTTCTGATTTTGTGTTTCCGCTCCCTTCTTTTACCAAACTGTCTGCGTTTCATTACCCTGAATACCCACATATCATGGAATCCACTGGAAGTATACTTCAGACTTTAGAGATAGTCATTGAGCTGTTGCAGTGTTTATTCATTCTGTCATGAACATCCTGGTAGCTCTGAAGATGTCGTATGGAGCTTTTGCTGTCTGTAAGGATCCAGTTATGTGTTGAGTCAATGTTCCTTGCAATCGGTTTTAAGCTATAAGTTCTGATCTAAATACTGAGTAAGGATTTCTCAATATTAGATTTTTATTTGTTCCATTTTCCATTACCAATACTCTAATTCCTATATGTCCATACTCGTCCTTTTTACCACTCTGGATATTTTTACAGCATTTTTAGGTATCGTATTTAGAGTTTCTGGTGCTAGTTGATTGAGGTGTTCAAGGTGCTCATTTTTGTTAGCAGTTTGCTGCAAATATGAGTGAAAAAATAGTTTTAATAATCCGTAAAGGAAAGAAAGCTAGCAAACATGAAATGGTTACACGAGCCAAATGAGGTAAATTTAGAGCAATTGAGTAGTAGTAGACGGGAAACCACCAGGTTACTGAAGAGTAAAAAGAGGGAATATTTGACGGAGAAGATTAATGATCATGAAATAAATGCAAAAATAGGAACATTAGGGAATTGTATCAGGGAGATTTAGGATAGAGAAGAAAGGGTTTCAGGATAGAACAAACATAATTCGGAATGAAAATGGAGATATAATTGCTGATTCCAGGAGTATACTAAATAGATGGAAAAGTTACTTTAATCAGCTATTAAATGTACATACAGAACATGATATTGAAGAGGATAATTTACAGATAGCAGAAATTCTAGTCTCAGAACCAGGTGCATTAGAGGTTGAAATGGCGATAGAAAAATTGAAGATGTATGAAGCATCAGGTTCAAATGAGATCCCAGCAGAAATGATAAAATCAGGGAGAGAAAAATTGATGGACAAGATATGCCGGTTGCTTAGTATGATTTGGAAAAAAAAATCTTCCAAATGAATGGAAAGAATCGATTTTCGTACCAATTTATAACAAATGAGATAAAAGTGATTGCAACAACTACAGGGGCATCTCATTACTTTCAATTTGTACAAAATTCTAACAAATAAATTAGTAAGCAGACTTCTTCCCTATATTGATGACATTCTAGGAGATCACCAATATGGATTTAGAAGAAACAACTCAACAACAGAACAGGTTTTTACTATACGACAGATTTTAGAAACGAAATGGGAATATGATGGTACTGTACATACGTAGACTTCTAAAAGGCATACGATTCAATTAAGAGGAAGAAGTTATATAGTATCCTGCTGGAGTTCGGAATTCCTAAAAAGTTAGTTAGACTTATAGGAATGTGTTTAAATGGCACAAAGAGTAGGGTGCGTGTAGGCAAATAATTGTCGGATCTTTTTAAATCCAGAATGGGTTGAAGCAAGGAGTTGCACTATTTCCTCTACTACTTAATTTTGCATTAGAGCATGCCATCAAATCTTTAGAGGATGAAGAAGGCCTATAGCTATAATGCAATAGTATTAATAAGCTGTTAGTTTATGCTGACGATGTAGTAATATTGGGCAATAGCGAGGAGATACTAAAGGCCAACACGCACACACTATTGAGTAATACTAATAAATTGGGACTGGAAGTAAATATCAATAAAACTAAATATATGATCACACATATAAATGCATTATATAATGGAACTGGACAGAGAATGACAAGTGAGGGAAATTTTGAGGAAGTGGCTGAATTCAAATACCTAGGAACAATAATCACAAATACGAATGATATACACAAAGAAATAAAACATAGGCTCATTTCTGGAAATGCATGCTATTATGCATTGTATAGACTCTTGACGTCCCAACTCCTTTCAAAAAATGTTAAACTGAAAATATATAAAACTATAACTCTACCAGTTATATTATATGGATGCGAAACATGGACTCTTACTTTAAGGGAGGAAAGGAGATTACAAGTATTTGAGAATAAAGTTCTTAGGAATATTTTTGGATCAAAGACAGATGAACAGACAGGTGAATGGAGAAGACTTAGTAACAGTGAATTGAATGGTCTTTATAGGAATCCAGATATAATAAGAACATTTATTTATCGTAAACTGCGATGGGCAGGACATGTGGCACGAATGGGAATGAAAAACGTGCATGGAAGCTTCTGGTAGGAAAACTAGAGGAAAGCGCCCAGTTGGTTGACCAAGAAAGAGGTGGAAGAATAATATTAACTATGATTTGAGGGAAGTTGATTATACAGGGAATGATTCAAAATATTAGCTCAGGATAGGGCGGCTATGACCCTATGGGTTCGATAGTACCAGTGAGTTAGTTATATGTGATATATGATAGGATAGGGAAGTATTTGTTTTAATATATATTTATTATTCGAATTAGAGAAATATTTGGAAGTTCTAATTTTCTTTCCGAAGCTTCTAAGTTAATTAATATTTTTTTGCTGTCCTTTGTTGTGTGTCGATCAATATAAAGCATGTAAGTAAAGAGAGATATGTCCAGATTATTTATATCTCTTTACACACCAAGGATCTCAAAATTATGACTTACCACGATATGCATTATGAAATAAACTCATTTACTATTGAAAACATGAGATACATCTTGTCCTATAACATCAATATTTTAGTTTTTCGTAGTGCGAAAAAATAAAAATTATTTTTTATATATAACTCATTTTTCACAATTTTGGAGATATCTCTCTTTACACGCCCATCCGAGATTTTTCTAAAAAAATAAATATTCTCATTCAGTATTATTTAATTGATTGTAATCATCGATTGCAAATACGGCAATGATTTTGTATGAAGGAAGGTTGCGAGGACTCTAGTAGAAGGGATGAGAAGTCAAGACGCTTGTTCTGTGTTCTGGGGGTAAAGGCGGCCGTCACGCACGAATGACAACCCGGCTGACATTAAGTGCCGATTGTCTACAAAAAGTGGGAGCCTTTAACATTCTACTGCCCCAAGGCCTGTAGTGGGATCACTTTACCTTTACCTTTATGAAAGTCATGAACATTCAGAAATATAGAAGTAGTAATAATAATAATAATAATAATAATAATAATAATAATAATAATAATAATAATAATAATAATAATAATAATAACAACAAAAATAGCAATGACAATAATAATGAAATTAAATACTAAGGGACAATACATACTATTGAGTAACTCTAAGAAATTGGTGTTGGAAATAAGCACTAATGTATGGTCACGCATAGTATTAGGTTATATAATGGAAATGGTCAGTTAATGACAAATTAGGGAAATTTTGAAGAAGTGTCTGAATTCCATTTCCTAGTGACAATAATTACAAACATGAATGATGTGCGGAAAGAAATTAAACGTAAGCTAAACTCAGGAAATGCTTGCTATTATAAATTACGGGGAATCTTGTCATCCCATTTCCGTATTTCTGTAAAAAAAAAAAAGCCAGACTGAATAGGCTGTATATAAAATAGTAAATGTTCTAATTATATTATATGGATTTGAAGTAAGGACTCTTACTTTGAGCGAGGAGAAAATATTACAAATATTTAGAATAAAGTTTTCAGGAAGATATTTGGACCAAGAGAGGCGAACTACAGGTGAATGGAAAAAACTACGCAACATTGAGCTACATTATATTTAGCCAATAGGAAATCAAATTTAATAAGAATAATTAAGTCTCGTAGACTGTGATTGACAGGATACGTGGGATGGATAGGGAATCAAAGAGGGACATGGAATATCCTTATAAGAAAACCAGAGATAAAGCGTTCGAGAGGTACACGAAGAATGAGGCGGGAGAATAACATTAACCATGATTTGGGGAGATAAATCATACAGGAGATGATTGGAAAATATTAGCTTGGGATAGCTATGTGTGGAGAGCTTATGTCCGCTCAGTCATGAATCTCTGAGTGTGATAGTTTCAGTGAGTTATTTAGTTAGTTAATAATAATAATAATAATAATAATAATAATAATAATAATAATAATAATAATAATAATAATAATAATAATAATAACAATACTTTAATATAAAAATATATTGATGTAATCAATTGAGTTGGTGTTTACTTGATGAAAATCCATTTTATTAATTAAATAAAAATAAAACGTAGTTTTATTTGATTTTCATATTTATTATATAATTCAGTGACAGCTGTTTCGGTACACTGTACCTTCTTCAGACATGTTAACAAATTATGAATTGTGTTCCAACTGATCTAAGCAACAATACAACAATATTTATTTAATTTTTTTAATTTAACAAAGGGGATTCATTCAAATCAAGTTGAGAATTTAACAGTTTTTTACTACTTTTAAATTTATTAATTTCTACAGCCTCCAAAAGATCTAACTTCTTACCCTTATCACAAATATGTAAAATTTCAAAATTTGGATCGAAACAATGATTAAATTGGAATAGGTGGTTAGCATATTTTGAATTTTCTAAATTTCTGTTATATGCTCTCATGTGTTCCTTAATCAGAGAGATAAAAGTCTACCAGTTTGTCCTATATAGACATTGTCATATGTGCCACACTTCAATTTATATACACCTGATAATTTTTCTTTTTTTGTTTTGGTTTTATTGTTTTTATTATATTTTGTAGAGTTTTATTACTTTTAAATGCCACATTAATGTTCAACTTTTTAAAATGTTTAGATATGTTATTTGAAAGTGGGCCTATGTATGACATTACGACATATTTCTTTATGTTTTCTTTGGGTAAAGGAAAAACTTTGTTAATTGCTTATATTGATGTCTCTATGCTACTAAATGAGACTTGCATTTTTACTTTGTTATCATCTAACAAATGATATACTCGTACATCATAATAAAGTGATCTAACTACATACCTTGAGAGGTCTTTGGGGTGGTAGGGGTTTAGGCTCCCACCTTTTTAGACATAGATGCGAGATGTCGGACGGGCTGTCAGTCCTGTGTGACGGCCGTCTTTATCCCAACATACACTTGCTTCTCATTTCAGTTATAGGTTTAGTTGACGGGACATGGTGCAGCCAGAAGGTTGAAAATTTTGACTCTTCGACCTTCCTGCTTGTAGCGTATTGTTTGTATCAACTATGCTATGGCGTGCTCACATATACTATAATATGGCTAGTAAAGCTTTGGATGTCATGTAATATAATTATGCGCGCAAAAAACACCTCAAGTCTGAAATAAGTGCCTCTGAACGAAAATAAAGTAAGTTTTATATGCCTGAATTGAATTGTGGCACTAATGACACGATGATCAAGTATTCAACAACAGTGTTCTAAAATTATGTCATCTTAACCATACCTGAGATAGAACATAATTAACCTGAAACATAACTTCAATGCGCAACTGGCCTAGAAGGGCCTTGGCCTACCAGCTGGCTGTTGGCCTCACATCCACATGTGTTAATCACATAGACGGATGATAATCTAGCCAGTATTTGGGTGATATATGGTCAATCTGCGGGTCTTCCAGATGTTATAGTTTTTTTTTAACTTGAAGTCAATACTCATTGTAGCTACTCAAATGTCTCATTATGTTTGGTGGCCACCAGTTGCATACTGTGCAGGCTGAAATTCCTTGAGAAATGTCTTCCACCATGGGGACTCAAACCAGCGCTAGTCCCGTAGCTCTGCATCAAGGTACCATGCCATAAACCGCTTATCAAACCTGCAGCATATTAGTCTCTATGTCTGCTTATACAGTGCGTCTCACATAAGACTGGGCCAGGCAGACAACATTCACCCTCCCGCGTATATATAATCGGGTATTATATTATTATGTTACCAATATGTTACCAATATTCATTGCCTATATATGCACCCAATAGCCTTTATAATGAGTACTAACCTTTGTTTAACAGCCCGTGTTGTCTGTGAGGCCCAGTCCTATGTGGGACGCATAGTATATACATTTTAACAATATATTCAGTTTAAGATTATACTGAATGTTTTGATATTTTTCATTTTTTCATTTGTGTGTAGAAACATTTTATAATTTAATGTGCAATTGATCGTTGTATTTAAGTAGAATATTCAATAATATTTTTATTAATATATTGTTTATGTTACCTATGCCGGACTGGTCGAAGGTGATACGCCAGACGAAAAAAGTACCTTGGTCGAAAGAGTGACGATCATTCACCGTAAAAATATAACCATCAAGAAATGCGGACATGGGTTCCGGAGGTCTAATAGTCCCCCTTTCGGTTCTCCGGGCGGGGACTATTTCAGGGAACCCATATCAAAGGTTCAAATATTAGCTCAGGATAGGGATGTATGGAGAGCTTATATCTGGGCGGCCGTGAACCTACAGGATCGATAGTGCCAGTGAGTTGGTCAGTGAGTTAGTTAATGACACGAAATGTAGAAATGGTATCGTTAAATAAAATACTATCTACTTACAATTATTTAGCTGTATATTATATAAAATGAGACCCTTAGACGCCTTGAGGTAGAAGTAACAAAAGGTCAGTTTTGAGTAAATGATGTTCAAAGTTGAGACACTCCTTTAATGTGGCTGTGTTAGTAGTTTTGTTTTCAGCCACTAGATTTCACCACCAATCCTATTTTTACTTGTGTCCATTGGTCACTCAGATTTGTATGTGTTTTAACTACTAAAATCTCACTTAACTCGAAAATTAACAATTTGTCACTTGTGACCCTTGGCATCTAAGGCTCTTAAATAATAGTTTGTACATCCCTTGGTGCGCAGGAACCGGAACAAGTGTTGCGCTTAACCCAGCAGCTGTAGAGATACTGTGACACTTGGTCCAAACAATCAATAGCTAATTCCTGCATGTACTCGTATATTTAATTTAATTACATAATACCATCTGTTTAGAAAAACTACAGCAATATATTCATATTACTTTACTACCTGCGAAGACACAACTAATTCACTGACACTATCCAACCCGTAAGTTCAGGCCGCGCGGGCATAAGCTCTCCGTACACCCCTATTCTAGGCTAATGTTTTCAAATCATCCTCTGTATTATGTACTTCTCTCAAATCATGGTTAATGTTATTATGCCACCTCATTCTTGGACTATCTACTGGACGCTTCCCCACTGCTTTCCCTACAAGGAATTCCATGCCCCTCTTTCATTTCCCCATTCGTGACACATGTCCTGGTTAATGCAGTGTACGAGACTTAACGGATCTTATTATTTAATACGATTGTTAAATATGATTCACTGAGAGTAGTTAATAATAATAATAATTACAAGAACTAATCGTTATTTTAGTCAAAAAGTTATTGTATTAAGTCAACGTTTCAATCTCCTTCGTTGACTTGATAAATTAATTTTTTGACTGAGATCAGTTCTTGTTGTAATTGTACTTATATTGGTTTCCAACGAAGACAGGTAAGAGCAGGGTAATTTATCGTCACAAAATTCTAATACTAGTATAATTCCAGATAGATCTAACTAAGAAGTCCGATAGACACTATGCCAATCCTATAATTTGATTTAAGGGGGGCAGTGGGTGAAATTTCTGGATGTATTTCTGTAGCATCAATAACTTTTTAAATTAATCAGATTTCAATTTTAACAAAGACGCTTTTTCAAAATCTATCTCAATTGTCATGTCTAAGATAAAATGTAATGTTTATATATATATATATATATATATATATATATATATGTATATATATATACTAGCTGGCCCGGCGATCGTCGTATCGCCTTTAAATATTTTTAAGTTAATTTTTCCGATGTTTTAATAGTTATCTGCAATTCGGGGCGGAAACAAATCCAACAAATCAAATATCATAAAAATCGGTCCAGCCGATCTTGAGTTATAAATAGTGTTACTAATCCGACTTTGTTTTATATATCGTATATATATATATATATATATATATATATATATAAGTCCCGGTCACGCGTTGCTGTGGCTAAGGTATACGTTAAATTATGTTATAGTAAACTAAGTGAGAAATCTAAATCAGAAAGTTTTTGGTTTACACAATTTTTTAGTTCTGGTACGTTAACTACACCCGGTATAAATATGGGTGGTGGTTTATGTGGAAGTGGTTTTGTTGATTGAGATGAATTTATGTTGTCTGCATTCTCAGTATCATCCATAGGTATCATAAGGATTATATACATTTATTGATGGAATATTTTGAGGAGGCTTGCTGATTTCATTATACTTTCTGTTTTTTCTACGAACTTGTTGGCAGTTTGGATTCTCATCATCAACTAGAAATCTCTATATAGTAATATAATCTTGTGATATATTATAGTCATCTTTCTTCATTTAATTGAACCGAAAATGCGTTTTTCGGCTCATTACTGCAGCGTCGTTCTCCTCCCTAGACTGGGATATTCATGAACTATGCCAATATTCCTTTCTCCTTGCATCTACCCCCACTCTCCCTCTTTACCTCTCCTGCTGCGCTGTGTCTACGGCGCATCTCCCCTCTACCTCGGAACCTTCATATACGTGGTGCACAGGCAGAACGTTATCATTCAAGCAGATCATTGATTCAGCATTCAATCTTTGAATCATCGATCCATTCCGAGATGGGATTGGAATTCTAAAATGGACAAGGTCGTCTGAAGCCGAGAAGCGGCGCAGTTTTAGTTGGTCCTGTAGACCAGGGAAGAAGCCACCCTGGCTTGGACGCTAGCATGAGTGTAGTATGAGGTAAGGTGTGGTCTTTATCTTGTAAAAGTATTATCATTTATTTATTTATATTAGGTTCTTGAATGATCAAATGTTTATCTTGATTTTGTTTTCTACTTCATGAAACCTTGTTTGCATTTAACATCCCCTCTTTTACTACTTCCGGTTCTATCTGATTTATGTGCCCGGATCTGTTTGGTATAATAATATACGGAAACTCCCTCACTTCGGAGATGCTTTCCAGCTCCCTTATTTAGTTTGTCTAGCTTTCCATGATTGATAATCATAGTGAAAACAATCCTTTCCAGTCACACTGTGGATTTGGCAGAATCATTATGGATTTATGTTAATACGCCTTGGAAAGAAAGATGAATCAATCCTTGCCTTCCATGGGCCCGAGGCAAGTAATTTTGTGATTAATAACCTTGGAGGTAATCAGATCTACTCTAATAGAAGCAACAGGAAAAAAAACACGATCCGGCACTTATGGTCGCAGTCAGCGTGGTTTTCCAACCCGCACAAATGGTAGCAGAGGTCTATTAGTGTATAGTCCTCGAAAAGGTCCGAAGAACCGTGTTTTGGTCCCTTTAGTATTGCGGCCTGTCTTACTTAAGTATTATCACGATTCTCCTTTGGGCATGCATTTGGGCATTGCCAAGACTATGGAAAAGCTCAATAGACAATATTACTGGCCTCATATGGGTGATGATGTGCGTAAATATATTTTAAATTGTGTTGATTGTCAACGAGCTAAGCCCGCGCCTAACACGAAAGTAGGTCTTCATTCAGCGGAGCCCTCCACAGCTCCTATGCAAAGACTCTTTATTGATTTCTTTGGTCCCTTAGTTCGCTCAAAACGAGGTAATGTTGGGGTTCTAGCAGTTGTCGACGGGTTCTCTAAATATGTCGTGCTTCATCCCGTGAGATCCTTGAAGTCTACTGCCGTTGTAGAATTCTTCACTAGAAACTTCTTTCCGAACTTTGGTATCCCTGAATTCATTGTTTCTGATAATGCAAAAGCCTTTACTTCCCATATGTTTAAGAATATGTGTTTCGATTGGGGCGTTCGTCATATTACTACTTCCCCCCATTATCCAAAACCCAATCTTTGTCAGAGGATTTTTCCGCTCGTTGAAAACAGGTCTTACCATTTTTCATAATGTTAAGCAAAATGTTTGGGATCAACATTTGCCGTTGTTTGCTTTGGGATGTAATGATGCGGTCCATGAGTCTACTAAAACTACTCCTGCCGAATTGTTTCTGGGTAGACGTATTATGCACCCCCTGGAATTAAGTTGGCGCATTACGGAAGCCGATTTGGGCGATTTAAAACAAGCCAATAAAATTCAGAAGTGGGAGGAAGCATTCAAGAATCTTAAGATCGCAAAAGAGAACGTAACTAATAGGTATAATCAGGATAGAAAGGACGTCTCTTATAAAGTTGGCGATCGAGTACGTTATCGCCTTTTTCCACTCAGCAATCGTGGGGAGCAACGTATGGGAAAGCTTATGTTTAAATGGTCTGAACCTTATATTGTAAAACGCTTTCTAACACCAGTTACACTTGAATTGGAAAGCGTTGATGGGCACGTTATAAAACAGCACATTAGTCAAGTAAAAGTATGTCCTGTAGTGGATTAATGCCACGGATGATTTTGTTAAGGACACTTATAACTTTTACTGTGTACTATCTTGTGTAAAACACCTTTGAGGTTCCGTTTTCTGTCTCCGCCTGTTTTCTTATTTCAGTTCAACCTTCCTTCATATTGGCATAGGAGAGGAACATGGTATGTTTGGCAGTCGAGCACTTGGCGGATCCGGCCGACCCCGAGTGCCCAGCTGACCGAAATGGTGGTTCTGCAAATACAGATTCCTAGAGAGCGGTTGATCGGGATTGCGATCCGGCAATCCATGTTCTGGTATCGTCACCCTGTTTTTCACCTGGAACACCGCGGAGTTTGACTATGGCGGCTGTGTCAAGATTTGAGTTTATTTACAGCGCCTGGATGCTCGACGAAGAAGCGAGTGTGGTGATAGTGACTTTGGGGACGATGAAATTTTTGATGAAGTTTACCGCTCGGAATCTGATAGTGTTACCGTGCCCCTCCCAACGTGAGATTCGATATTTAGTATCTTTGTAACATCGTTATAGTGACTTAAGTCTATAAGACTTCTGGGACTTTCTTGCATTGTTTAGAAGTTTATGGACTGTTTTCTTTTTCCCGAGGGCGCGCGAGGAGGAGAATATTGAACCGAAAGTGCGTTTTTCGGCTCATTACCGCAGCGTCGTTCTCCTCCCTAGACTGGGATATTTATGAACTATGCCAATATTCCTTTCTCCTTGCATTTACCCCCACTCCACTCTCCCTCTTTACCCTTCCTGCCGCGCTGTGTCTACGGCGCATCTCCCCTCTACCTCGGAACCTTCATATGCGTGGTGCACAGGCAGAATGTTATCATTCAAGCAGATCATTGATTCAGCATTCAATGTTTGAATCATCGATCCAGTCCGAGATGGGATTGGAATTCTAAAATGGACAAGGTCGTCTGAAGCCGAGAAGCGGCGTAGTTTAGTTGGTCCTGTAGACCAGGGAAGAAGTCGCCCCTGGCTTGGACTCTAGCATGAGTGTAGTGTGAGGTATGGTGTGGTTTTTTGTCTTGTAAAAGTATTATCATTTATTTATTTATATTCTTTTTTTTTCTTGAATGATCCAATGTTTTTTCTTGATTTTGTTTTTACTTCAGACAACTTGTTTGCATTAAATATCATCTTTTATATAATTCATCTGCTATCTGATTTATGTGCACGCAGCTGTTTAGTATAATCCTATACGGAAATTCACTCACTTAGGAAATCATTTCCAGCTCCCTTACGTTTGCTGTCTAGCTTTCCTGATTGATAATTATTGTGAAAACCATCATTTTCAGTCTCTCTGTGGGTTTGAGTATCATTATTTATTCATGTTAATACGCCTTGGAAAGAAAGATGAATCAATCCTTGCCTTCCATGGGCCCGAGGCAAGTAATTTTGTGATTAATAACCTTGGAGGTAATCAGATCTACTCTAATAGAAGCAACAGGAAAAAAACACGATCCGGCACTTATGGTCGCAGTCAGCGTGGTTTTCCAACCCGCACATAATTGAGGCATGGAGATTGTTTCTCTAATATTATGCATATTATTATAACTAACAGACTTACTTACAGTTCTGTTATTCCGTTCCTTTGGATCTTCATATGTTTTTAAATTGGCATTCTTCTTAAATGTAAGATTTATGTCACATAGGCCTATACCAATTAGCGGAAATTCACTTGATATCTTATCATTCATGGTCTCTAGAACTGATTCGCCATATTGTTCAATGTCCCTTCTCGGTCCAGTTAAATTTAAATTAAGTTGCTGTCTTTCAACCAGATTACTTAAAACTAATACTTACACACGAAATTAATATTATTAACAATATATTCAAAATAAAATAAACACAAACACACTTAAATTAAGAAATAATCAATATTTGTAATTCAGTTGAAATTCGCGGTTGCAAAAAAAAACAGCCACCTGGTTAAATAATAAACCAATTACCTTACACGGCCATCTGTTAGAACCGTATGGAACTCACAGATAATTATAACTCTTTGTTAAATAAATAAACAAATAATTTGCAATAAAAATAATGCGACTATAAATTTAGTTATAAACTTCCCTAAGTCTCAAGTTGGATCAAACTGCACACAGTGTGCAAAATTTTATTAAAATCGGTTCAGTAGTTTAGGATTCCATCGCGGACAAACAACGTGACACGTAATTTTTATATATTAAGATATATATATATATATATCCATCGATAATAATTCTGCCCGAAGGCAGGTCTTTCACTGCAATCTTATCATTTTCATGCTATGCTTTACAGCTTTACTAGGGAATTTTAGGTGTGGTAGCTTTCCGTTGCTTTCCACACCGCTGAAGGATGATAATGATGATGATGGCCATATGATTTCGGGGACTGTTTGGGTCTTAAAGTTTCCCTGACATTTGTCTTACAGGCGAGGAAAAACCCCGAAAAATACCTCACCCAGAAAAACTGTCCCGACCGGGGATCGAACCCGGGCCCGCTGCGTGACAAGGCAGCACGCTACCTCGAGACCACTGCGGTGGATATATATATATATATATATATATATATATACAGGGTGTTTCAAAAAACACCGACAATGGAGGTGAGGTGCTATTGAGATATGCTGGTCATTTTAGTAAGGTGCCCATGTCCGGAAATGATGCGTTTTCACACTATGACTAATTAATTATGTTTCAATATCAGTGTTAGTTCGAAGGATTTGAAGACTCATTACTTGATAACACCTCACAGATACGGAACATATGATGCATGGCTTCGCAAAGGAATGTGGTTGCAATACGACGGAGCTCCAGCTTATTTTGATGTCTATGTGAGATATTTGGATACCAAGTATCCAGGTCGAGGGGGACCAGTCTCATGGCCTACGAAATAGCCTGATCTTAATCCTATCGGCTAGGTTTTGTGGGGAGTCATTAAACAGTCTGTTTATTAGATCCAGTAGAGTCACGTGTGTATATCATAGCCCGAATCCACGCTGCTACAGAACAATTCAAACGAGGCCAGGCGTATTTGAACGTGTGCGCCAATCACTACACCGCCGATGTACGCTCTGTATATGGAGGTGGATATTTTGAAAACTTGATGTGACTGTGACAGTATTGTCAGGTATTGAATCTTGAAATTCAACTAACGGAACTCTAGAGAAGTCAGCTTCTCATAGTGTGAAAACGCGTCATTTCTGGACATGGGTACCTTATTAAAAATTATCAGCGTATCTAATATACCACCTCATCGCCCTTGTCGGCGTTTTTGCAACACCCTATATATATATATATATATATATATATATATTATATATATATATATACAGGATGCGCAATTCCCCTACAAAGTTCCAGGACTTGTAGAGGGGACTGTGTTGATAATATTTAGAATTGAAAACCATGTCCAGGAACTTACGATTTCCGTGCTACAGTCGTTTGAAAATATGTTTTTAACACGACCACTATTACATATAATTTATTATGAGGCGTGACATAGCACATCGCTTGTTTTACAATTCAACTCATTAATAACCAAAGAAACAAAATGGAAACTGAATCATTTTTCACAAACAGTTTTGTTTACAGTTAAACAAAACTGTTTTTTTTTTTGTAATTTTGAAATGATGGTTAATATTCAGATCCACTACAAGTGCGATTCGATGTGGCGACCAGCAACTTCGTTACATACATTTTACCTACGAATGATGCTTTGGTAAACGCGCTCTATCACACCTGGTGTATGTGCAATCTCTCATGCAGCGACCACTCATCCACCAGATCTTCTTCTGTCTCTACAGGAGTTTCATAAACCAAACTCTTCATACCACCCCAGAAGAAAAAGTCCAATGGAGTCAAATCCGGTGATAGTGGAGGCCATGCAATTGGACCCACACCTTTGTTTGAATCGTTGGTCCAGATGTTCCTGAACATGAAGTGAAAAGTGAGAGGGTGCGCCATCATGCTGAAATCACATGCTGTACGGAAGTTCAATTGCACAGTATTATAGGAAGATCAAACAGATGGGATCTGTTAGCCTGGATGGAAGTATGTACAACCTTAGACAAAAAATGAGTCATTTCTTGAACGCACATTTTTTCTAAGTTGAGGCTCGACGTTCGCTCAGACTCCTCCCTAAATGAGCAGCCCATCATTAATAGTCGGGTGAAGGAAAATAAATTTATAAATAACTAATTGAATAAATCATTATTTATATTTTAAACAAATCAGAAAAATACATAGAATATAATTATAAAATTATTTCTTTTTGAATTGGATAATTCCTTGAAATGAATATGAAATAGGAACGATCAGTTATGACTGATATAGGGAAAGGCTGATTGATGTCTGTAACGCACCCTATTGTATGTTGATGGGCTCGAGACATTCGTTGAACAAGATAAAGATCAAAAGAATAATTTTCAGTACAGAGGATTAGACGCCTGTTAGAACTGACAACGTACACTTGACAGCTAAATTCAATAGAAAAAATATATTGCTGACATTTTGGGAAACCGAGTAAACGGGTATTTTTGACATAAGATGATTCAAACTAATTAAAGGCGAACGAAGCCACCAGAACAGTCTAGAAAATACTAGAAGCTTTTTACAAAATTAGTCGGGATTCCCGGGCTGCTTGTGTAAACTTATGCCCCAATTTTAGCCAACCTCAAAAGTAGGAGTGTCCTCTAACATTTGCTGACGTCACAACGAACCAAAGGGTCCAGAACCCTACCACCCGAAATTATAGATAAATGCACCAATTGGTTTTATGTATTTTATCTTAAGGTGGGCGTTATTATATGGTCGCAAATTATATTGAGAGGGAGTAAGTGTTAAGGTCATAACAAAATTTACAGACTAAAATGCATTTCTTACTTCGCTGGCACGAGTAAAACTTCGTACTTCGCTTCTCGTGGTGCCACTGGCACGAGTAAAACTTCGTACTTCGCTTCTCGTGGTGCCGCTGGCACGAGTAAAATTCACTTCGTACTTCGCTTCTCGTGGTGCCACTGGCACGAATAAAACTTCTAACTTCTCTTCTCGTGGTGCCGCTGGCACGAGTAAAAATTCTTACTTCTCTTCTCGTGGTGCCACTGGCACGAGTAAAACTTAACATATTCATCGTGCTAATGCGAGCACATATATTCGTAGTTTATCGACCATCGGAAATATAAAATAGGCGCGGTGTAATTACGAATTCAACCGTCTACTCAACATAAAGTGTAGTCATATTATAGCGCCAATCTTATATACTTTGATTTGTTTTATTGTGTGTGCAACGTGAAATAAATTGTTATTGCATCTCCAACTTGTTGTCTTTTCTCAACGAGATAGAATCGTGTCCGCACAATCCTTGCGTATCCCGGGACCAAGAGCATCTCATCTTACCGCAACCCACTGAGCTACCCGAAGTCCTCGATTAGAAGAGGAATCCTTTCTCATCCTAGCGCCCTTAAATCCGTTTACCCTTATATAGAAACCACCCATAAACCAAATTCCGTTCCAAAGTCCTATTCGGCACAGCGACCAGAAAACTAGTCATAATTGTGCAGTCCCTAGGTACTGTGTTATGTGACATGAATTGAAGACACTCCTACGTGTCCTGTTAGGTTAGCGGTAAAAAATGCAGTCACTGTTTCTGTTAATGAAGGTCGCAGGTTTGCGTCCTCAATTATGCAGGTTTTTTCGTGATATTTGTATTAAAATGTTTTATGAATTAAATACAACATTTTATTTTGACATTTGAATTAAATCAATGTTAATGTCGTTATTGTAACAATTATATTTACCACATTCAGGATTTGTTATAGGTAATTTCGATGTATTGCATTCAATAGGCTGTGATGCGCAGATGTCTGCACATAAGCAAATGTCTCTAACAAGTTTGTTTATAATGAATCATATAGAATTTTACCATGGCTCAATGCACACACAAGGCAATCTCTCCTGCAGGTTTTTCTACTCGTGAGGCTGGAAGGCCTTTGAGAGTCCCTGCATCTACAGCTCAGAGATGGGTGAGATTATCCAGAGAAGGGATTGAAAACCGTCGTGTTGGTTCAGAAAGAAGACGTGTTTCCACTCCCCAAGAGAATGAAGCTTTAATTGCAGAAGTCCATAGGAACCCCTTCTAAACTGCTTCTCAAATTAAAGCAAACTCACTTCCCTGGATCAGCTCGGACAGTTGTGCGGCGTTTGAAGCAGGACTTTTTGCAGGACAGCAGCAAAGAAGAAATGCCTGACAGACAATCACAGATTGTTTCGGCACGCCTCTGCAGAGAACAATGCCAACCGTGATTGGAATAATATAATATTCTCAGACGAGGTGACTTTTTTCTACTCATGACGGCAAAGCGATTGTCTATCGTCCAAAGGGGTCTCGATACGATGCAGAATGCGTGGTTAGACAATTTCATCATGGTCGCATATCTGTGTCGTCTTAGGGCTGGATATTACTAAACGGTCTGGGTGTACCGAAATGGACATTTCGATACAGGAATTACGTCTTACTGCGCAAACTATACGTCATCGCGTCTCCACCTCGAGTGTCATCTTTATGAACAGTGCCAAATGCTTTCCTATCTATTCCTTCCCTTTCCTAGTGCGCATCCTGTGCTATCGCGCATTTCCCCCTCTCCCTGTGAACTCTCATAAATAGCTGTGTATTGTAACATCGAAGGATCATCTACTTAGTCACCGTTGGAGTCTGGTCAGATCAGCTCAGGAGAGCTGATTATGTTTGTTTAGTCCAGTGAGCCAGGGTGGGGACGCCAGGACAGTATTTCCCCCAACCCGAGGCTGGACTTGAGTGATTGATCATGTATGTGTGTATATAAGTTGATTTATATCATATTTTCTTTTTGTATAGATGATCAACTATGATTTCTTTTCTTTGTAAAGCGAATATTTATTTATTTATCTTTATATCATATCTGACTAAATTTTGACTCGCATTAATAGCTTTAGTTGTGTTTTTTACTGATGCCTATTCAGTCAATAGTTAGCATTAGTCAGATATCAAAGTCAAAATCCAAAAGTTTGCTCAAGCGTGCGTTAGTTCCTTTATCCCAAAGCTTCCACGATTGTACTTTATAACTCCGTATACATTACATATTGGGAGAATTGAGTAAAGAAAGATGAATCCCTCTTTGCCTCTATGGGCCCGGGCAAAGATGTTACAATTTGAACAATCTATGCTTTCCAATAAAAATAGTTATCAACAATAACGGTTATATCCAGCACCTATACGGTGCAATTTCTGGTAGCATTGAGAGTGGTTGCGCCGGTGCAAATTATGGTAGCAGTCAGCGTGGTTTTAACTGCACATGGGTGTATCGTGGAAGCTGGACTACACACTGAACAATGTGCAGTATAAGGCTGTACTAGATACCATCTTGATTTCATCTCTGAGGATGACATATCCTGATGGAATTATTGAATTCGTACATGATAATCATCCTCTCCACACTTGTCGAGCGGTTTCAAACTGGCTCTCGAAGAGACAGGATATCAGAGTGATAGACTAGCCTCCCTGTTCACTACATTTGAATCCAATCGAAAATGCGTGAGCTAAGATGAAAATAGAGATGAACTCTGATTGTCCTGCAGATGCACAAAAGACGAAAGATGGCTTATGGGCACAAATTCAAGACGTCTGGCATGCTCTACCTGATCGTCCATGTGCCTCAATGCCCCGCAAATTGAGGGCGGTATAATTGACGGCTGAGGATTTATACAGCCGATATTGATCTTGTTTTTGTTAAAGTTTTCATTTTAGAAGATATTATTTTCTTTACTCATTTATTTATAATGATAAGGTTTTAATTTATGTTTTTTGTGTTTTTTGTGTTTGCATTAAAGTCATAAAACTCAAATATAAAATTATATATGAAATTATATTACAGGCGAAATGCTATTCTAACATTCAGTTTTAAAAAGAGTAGAACGAGAGTTGAACCCGTAAGGTTACGAATGCAGATGATGTCTGTTAAACCTCTCGACCACGGAAACACACTAAGCCAAGCTCTTTCTTCCATGTTGCTTGAGTGTGCACTGCGTTAACTAGCAAACAACCCAGTACAATTACTGAAAACGTGTTGATGTGAATACGACTTCTGCGAGCGCTCACGAAGTTTCCCGATCGGTTGATAGAATCTGCGGCTGACTCTTTTTTTGTCTAAGGTTGTACATTTCAACCACGTGACCATCCAGAATACCTGCCCACACATTAATTGAAAATCTGTGTTGGAATCACTGGACATGCGCAGCATTAGGGTTTTTATCTGCCCAGACATGCCTGTTTAGTGAATTCAGTACGCAATCCCTAGTAAATGTACATTCTTCTGTGAAGATGATGCGCCATGGAAATAGAGGCTCGTTGATACAGCGGTGCAGAAACCACGTACAGAATACAACGCGTGGAGCAAAATCGGCTGGCAGTAGTGAATGTACCATTTGGAGGTGATATGCACGTAGTTCTTGTTCATGCATAACATTCTAGACGGTGCTAGGAGCAACATCCATTACACTCGCAATTGCTCGTGTACTCGTTGACGGGTTCTCTTCAACTTGATGCAGTATGGCCTCTTCCAATTCGGGAGTGCAGCGTCTCGTTGGAGCACCACAGTCATTCCTGCTGGCGGTGAAGGTATCGAAGCCGTTGCATAATTATGGTGAAAAGGGTATGCGATGGAGTCGCACGTTGTGTAAAACGATCTTGATAAAGACGACGAGCAGCTCTTCCATTACTTCCAGCTTCGCCATACAGAAGGATCATATCGGTGTATTCAGCAAAAGTGTACTCAACCATGTTGCTCTTATATTGAAGGACACTTGAATGAGACTCGAACCAGCTCCGAGAGATAGGATAAACGGCAATTGACATCACGTGATCCGATGTAAGCGCCCCTCATCATGTAACTCTGCAGGCGGACGAATTGCCAAGCTATTACTTTTGAGACACGTGACGTATGTTTAAGCATTGCTTGTTTTCAAACGGCTGTAGCACGGAAATGGTAAGTTTCCGGACATGGTATCCAAATCTAAATATTATTAACCGAGTCCCCTCTACAAGTCCTAGAAATTTGTAAGGGGAATTTTAGAGCACCCTACATTTATATAAGGTCCACCGCTGTGGTCTCGAGGTAGCGTGCTGCCTTTGTCACGCAGCGAGCTCCGCATTCGATTCCCGATCGGGACAGGCTCCTGGGTGAGGTTTTTTCGGGGTTTTTCCTCGCCTGTAAGACAAATGTCAGGAAGCTTAGGGCCGAAAGGTCCCCGAAAATCATTCGGCCATCATTATCATCCTTATCATTATCATAATCATCCTTCATCGGTGTGGAAAACAACGGGAAGCATGCACACCTATAATTCCCTAGTAAAGCTGCAAAGCATAGCATGAAAATGCTATGATTGCAGTGAAAGACCTGCCCTCGAGCAGAATTACTATGGATGGATATATACATATGCATATATTCAATAAGATGTGTATAATAACATGTTCCATTCCGATTTTTTATTATTTTCCTAGGAGAGATAAAAAAATATTAATAGTTTTACATATATATAATTTTTGTATAGATCTTCATATATTTTATTTTTTATTTTCATTAATTCTTAATATATAGAAATTATGGCTACCTCATTTCATCAACTAATTAATGGTTCGTAACATCCTGTAAAAATCTCAATTCATATTGTAAAAATTAAAGGAGATAGATTTTGATCATGACAAAATGAGCTTCATGGAGACACAGTGGTATAAAAAAATGAATTTCAAAGTTTTCATGCATGTTAAGGATAGTAATTTGAAAATAGATTATAAAAAGTCTGATCAGGTAAATAACAGGAGAATTTAGACTGTGAGAAAATACTAAATTTGACAGATCGGGAAGTCTACACTCTTAAACTACAATATTATCATTGTGCCTAAAGTCCCTATAATGAAGATTTAAATAGTGGCACTATTAATTATGATGCTATTATTCTCTGTTCTAAGTGTCATAGGTTCATGAAACTTTGCCAATATGTAAAGAAAGGTCAATTTTATTCCTGCAAAAACACAAATTGTGATTTGTAACCACAAATTGTCGATTTTCACACATTGCTCCCCTGAAAACATCGTAGAATCATACTCTGCCAAAATAATATGTATGATTTGCAGGCAACCTAATTTTAGGCTACAGCTAACATATTCTAAAGAAAAATATGTGTATAAGCTCGAATTCTACCCAGAGTCAAGTAGTTTTGAACAACAGTCCCCTCCAATAATCCTAGTCTTAGATTGAAAACTGGTAAAAATGTAATTTCACTTTCTTCGTTTAATACCATTATTTTCCCGAAATGGCAACTCTATAGGCCTATAAGTGAAAAGTATATGATTCATATTACACATTTAAATTACAAAATGTTTCATTACAATTAAGGCAAGATACCTGGGCGCAGAGCTATGGGACTTGCGCTGGTTCGAGTCACTATGGAGAAAGAAATTTTTTCATGAAATTTCGGCCAGTATGGGACATGTGCGCACCCATCATTGTGAGGAATTTGGGAAGTTACAATAAGTAGCGGCTCCAGGTTGAAAAAACCTGTTATAACGGCTGGGGGACCCGACTTGCTAACCACATGGCATCCCTTCACTGGATGGATGATCGTCTATATCTGTGATGAGCACATGTGGATGTGAGGCCAACTGCAGGCTGGTAGACCGAGGGCATTCTAAGCCTGTCCGTAAACTAAACGAATTTTTGAGCAAGTGGAATTTATGGTTCAATTTTTTGTTTACCTTATTATATATATATATTCATTCTTAATTAAAAAGTAGGGGAGCAAATGGTTGGTACGGCCTCGAGAAGGTTACAGATGCCGACTATGTATACCTTAATAAATCTCGAGTAATGCCTCTGCGACTTTTCTAGCAGCTCTGCCAGCAAGTCCTAATCCTACGTTCTCGTCGTGCTCCCTGACTGCAGTCGTAATAGACTGTAGCTAACAGGATGGGACGAAAGGCGAGTTCACAGCGTCTTAAAACTGAGACCTGTCGGCTAAGGGAGCAAACCCTCAAAAAAACCAAGTCCTCCATGTCTGGGGGTTAGGTGTCAGGCTGGCAACCTGGCCCTGGAAAAAAGTATATCGCTACGTACTTCAGTAAAATACGTCAGCCGGATGGATTTAAATATGACAGACTTAAGCTACGAAAACGGACCTTTGCTATTGGCACATGGAATGTTCAAGGCTTGAACAATAAATAACAAGAAGTAATAGATGAGATTACAGCAATGAAAGCAGATATTATGATGCTCTCCGAAACAAAAAAGAAAGGGAAAGGACAGGAAAAATTAGGAAATTATACACATATCTGGAGTGGAGTACCAAAAACTAGTAGAGCAAAAAGAGGTATATTCATTTTGATAAAAAATAAGTTGGTAAAAAATATAGTGTCTTGGGAAGAAATTGATGAAAGAATTATTAAGTTAAATCTCAAACTTTTTGGGAGAGAGCTTATAATAATAGGAGTATATGCCATAAATGAGGATGCAACAACCGTAGAGAAAAATTAATGTTTTTGACAAACTGTCATAAATTTTTGACAAAATAAAAAAAACATCAAGAAGTAATAATAACAGGAGATTTTAATAGTCGAGTAGGAAGTAGAATGAAAGATGAAGTGATTGGACCATTTGGGGAAAAAGTGGAAAATGACAATGGAGATAGATTGATAAGTTTATGTAAACAACATGGCTATATGATAATAAATAGTTTCTTCCAACATCGGGAAATACATAAATGCACATGGTAACAGCCAACAAAAAGTCTCAAATCAATAATTGATTATATAATTGTGAAACAAAAACGTGATATGATAGTGAAAGATGTTAGAGTTATAGAAAACCAGATTGCGGAAGTGATCATTATATGCTTTTGGGAAAATTCATAATAACAAATAGGAAAAAACAAAATATTAAAGTAACGGAGGATAGAATAAATACAATCCCTTTGAATGAACAAAGATATAAAGTAAGTTTACTCTATGATGAGAGTATAAAAAATATTTTTCAATCAAACTTAATTTAAATTTAAAGAAATCTGCAGTGAAATGTATGATCAACTAAAGGAAAGTATACATTCAGCAACTTTAGAAGCACTTGGGACAGAAAATCTAGAAGTAAAAACAAATAATGATTGGTTTAATGAAGATATTAAAACATTAGTAGTGGAAAAAAAGAAAGCACGGATGAAATGGTTATCAGATCACTCAACAACATCTCGAAATGAATATATCACTTTAAAACATAAAACAAAGGTGGAAGTGAGAAGAACAAAAAATGAGTACTGGGATAATATATGCTCGAATATAGATCATTCGATTGGATATGCTAGATCCAAAGAAGCTTGGAAAACATTACAAAATATCAGGAAATCAGAAATAAAGAAGATAAATATTCAGTTGATAAGACCATCAGAATGGATGCAACATTATAAAGGTTTACTTCAAGAAAATAGAAATGAGTTTCAACTTCAAGATACGGATGTAGAATATAAATTTGACACTCCAGAGATAACAGAAGATGAAGTTAAAAGAGCTTTGAAAGAGGCAAAAAATGGGAGAGCACCAGGACCAGGATATATTCAGACGGAACTCCTAAAACATGGAGGAGATATTTTAGTAATATTTTTAACAAAACTTTTTAATAAAATTGAAATTGGAGACGATATCCCAGAAGACTGGAATTTATCGTTCATTACTCATATTTTTAAAAAAGGTGATAAAAAACTGTGTTCCAATTACAGAGGTATAAGCGTTATACCTTCAACAGCTAGGATTTTCAGTAAAATTATAAATTTTAAACTTAAGGAGATAAAAGATAACTTAAGAGAAGAACAATGTGGATTCCGGAGTGGAAGATCATGTACTGATAATATTTTCTGTATTAGACAATTACAAGAGAAAATCCTAGCAAAAAATAAAGAACTACATATGACCTTTATTGATTTAGAGATGGCATATGATAGTGTACCTCGACAGTTGTTATGGATGGCAATAGGAAATATGAATATCTGTGATAAATGGATTAATACTGTTAGGAAGATCTATAGTAATACAAAAGCTAAAGTAACAATACAGAATAATTTAACAGAGGAATTCACAGTGAATAAAGGCCTTAAGCAGGGATGCAGTTTGTCACCAATTCTTTTAAACATTTATTTAGACGAGGCTCTTAACTTGTGGTATAAAAAATGTTCTGAAATGGGTATTGCTATAGGAGAAAGAGTACTGCATTCATTGTTGTTTGCAGATGATCAAATAATTTTTGCAGGGGATGAAGATGATATGAAATATATGATAAATAAATTAATGGAAGAATATAAAAAATGGGGACTGAATATAAATTTACAGAAAACAGAATATATGTGTTTGGGAAAGGATGTGGATGACCTCATACTTGAAACATGGAAAATAAAAAACTGTGAATTTTTTAAATACCTTGAGTCAATAATTACAAGTTTAGGTACCTGTGAGAGAGATGTACAGGCTAAAATTGCAATGGCAAAAAATGAAACTAAGACATTACATGGAGTAATTTGGAACAAAAATATTACAAAGGAAACTAAAATGAAAATTTATAAGAGCATAATACAGAATATTTTGTCATATGGAAGCGAAACGTGGTCTTTGACGGAATTACAAAAGAATAAAATTAGAACAGTTGAATTCGATTATTTTAGAAGAAGCCTCCAAAAAACAAGACAGGATAAAATAAGAAATGAATTCCTTTGGAGAGAAATGAAGGTCACCACATCTGTTGTTAAGAGGATTGAAAATCAAACGCTTAAATGGTATGGCCATGTACAAAGAATGGAAAATGAAAGATCGCCCAAAAATATATACCAATGGACACCCCTTGGAAGAAATAAACGTGGCAGACCAAGATGGAAATGAAAAACCTACGTCAGAACAATAATGAAGGATAGGAATTTGGAAGAGGTAGATTGGAATGATAGAGATAAATGGAAACTGAAGACGGCAAACCTATAAGTGGGGGAAAGCCGAAGAAAAAAGAAGAATTAAAACGTATATATCCAGTTATGTTGCAAGAAAACAGACATAGCGGCTGCTAGAGCGATTTCCAATTATGGCTTTAGGTAACCACAACTACAATTTCACTGATTTTTTTTAAATCCCTTTCTCCTTTTACTTCAATAGCAAATATCGAGTTTTGTTACAAAAAACTGCCACACATACAGCGGTTTTTTTTTAATTCGCTTGTGGTGAAACCTCACTTCTAATTGTCTGATTCTGCTGGTTAAGGAACTCGACCTGGTTTTTACATTTTCTTCTTAGAGACTTTTACCAACATCTGTTTATTATCACATGCATTAATTGATATAGAGCACCCCACGCTTTTGATGGTAATTTTTTTTTGTAGATAACTCTGGTCTTATTCTAGACGTGTTGGAGATGATTTTTTTGTTGACCACTTTAATTTTATCCTAAGCGTGTTGGAAATTAAAATTATTTTTCATTTTTTAGTTCGGTTTCCTAATAAAGCGTGTTGTTTTAGTTTTTTAAACTGTTATTTATTTTTTATTTTTTAGTTTGGTTTTCTAATAAAATGTGTTGTTTCAGTTTTTTAAATTATTATTTATTTGTTTAATGTTTAGTTTAATTGATTGTCATAAACCGGAATCCCATGAAAATGTAATTGCTTACGATATTTTTAGTGTCTAGGCACGAATATAATTATATATATATATATATATATATATATATATATATATATATATATATATATAAATTAATTATTATTATCTAACATTATTATAATATTTATGAATATTTTAATATAGATAAATAGTTACAGATAATCGTATCCTTCTCATGTTTTTGGATAAATTACAATGTGGTAAGTTTACAAAATTGTCTTTAATATTTTACAGAATAAGATAAAAATGTAAATACCTTTAAATTCGATGCTATTGTAGTATGAGCTAAAAGTAATACTCATCTAAAAAAATCCTCCGGGCCGGATTTGACCAGCGACCAATGGATTACTGAAATTATATACCACTACAGTCCACCGCTTTATCAACTGAGCTACCAGAGGATATAATCCACCGCTCTTCTAACTGAGCTATCACAGGATATAATATTAATTTCTGAGGAGTTCTGTCGAGACAGTCGAGGAGAGCGGACGTGTTTTTGTTAGTGTGGTGGAAGAGTGCAGGAGTTAAAGCATTATGGAAGAAGTGAGAAAGCTGATTGAAGAATTGTCAACTGAAGTGAAAGAGGGGTTTGAAAAGTGCAACGTAGGTGAAAAAATACGAGATATTGAGACGAACACGCATCGGATGGAGGACAGAGTACAATTGCTTGAATCTAAATTAGACTATCTCGAAAATCAGAGTCGCCATAATAATATTGTGATATACGGAGTGCAGGAAGAAAACAAGGAGAGCTGGGAAGAAACTGAAATTATAATTAAAAGTGTAGTGGCACAAATCGGGATTGACTTGGTGGACAGTAACATCGAAAGGGCACACAGAATTGATGGTTGGAATAGTGGGAACAGACCGATTGTAAGCTATAAAATCAAGTGTTTGATTCTTAGAGACAGCAAGTATCTTAGGGGAACCGGTATTAATATTGCTGAAGACGAAAGAGTCTTTACCCATGCTCGAAGCGAGGAAGCAGGGCTGCCATCCAATCCTACAATTTAATAAATTGATTATAAATGGACGGATCTGGAACAGAGAGCAACTGGAAAAAATGGACAACCCTGAAAATGGATTAGAAGAGGTCAGTGTACCGGGTCCCCAAAACCTACAATGAATGCTATTATGGATGGTGGTCCGCTTGCAGCAGAGAAGGAGGGAGAAAATTCTACACGAGAGAAAGAGAGAGAAGATAATAGGAAACTAACTCCGGATGTTCCAGCAGACAAAACAGCTGAGGTCATAATGACTAACCCACCCCAAAGAGTTCAACGACCGGACACTACACCAGTAAGAAGAAAATCGCAATGGAATTTGCAGGTGACAAGTAAATTTTGGCAGACACGAAAAATGCAGGTAAGACTAATTCACGTAGCTCTGTTGAGGGGAAAAAATAGGATTTGTTGATAGTCGGTACTTGGAATATTGAGGGGTTAAAACAAAAACTTTCAATGGACAAATATGTGGAGTTTATTGAGACTTTTGATGTATTCGCTTTATCAGAAACATGATTAAAGGGTCAGCCCATCGTCATCTTGGTCTTCCGCGCTGTCTCTTTCCTGTGTACGGGTCCCACATGGTTGTTTTTTATTGTCCACCTGTCGTCCTGTATTCTTGCGACGTGGCCTCCCCACTTCCATTTTTTCCTAATGGCTTGTTGTGCAGGATCAGTTGTTGAGGACATCGCTCGAAGTGTTGTATTCGAGATTTTGTCCTTCAGAGTTATGCCTAAGATTTTCCTCTCAATTTTCCTTTATCATACTTGGAGTGTGTACTTCAGTTTGGCAGTAAGATTGTTGGGAGAACACAGGTTTATTTCTTAAAGTAAATAAATAAGCAAGAATAAAACTTTCCCTAGAAATTTGAGGCCAACCGGAACCTTTATAAATATTATAATAATTACACATATATTATAGGAACATTTTAAGTTTGAGTTTCCGGTTGAGTGACTTGTCCAGCAGTATAAATTTCAGTGACCAGAACGCCTTCCAAGCGAGAGCTATTCTGCTTATTTCTTTCTCTACTTTCTGATGGAAGGAGAGTAGCTGTCTTAAGTATATGTACTCGCTTACAAATTGAAGATCCATTCAATCGACTTTCATTGGGTTTTCCGGACCATTTGACATAATTTGTGTCTTGCTTTTGTCCATCGAATGGCCTGCAATTTTGCTAGTTTCTCGTAGCTCTTGTAGTATTGATTGGAGTTGTTTCGGAGATCTGGCGAACAATACCACATAGTCAGCTAATCTTAAGTTGGATAGCCTGCTCCCGTTTATATTTACTCCGTATTTCTTGCTCCAGTTTAGTTTTCGAAATATGTCTTCAGGCACGCATGTAAAAAGTCTAGGAGAAATTGGGTCGCCTTGTCGTACTCCTCTTTTGAGACTGAATGGTTGTCCCACAATTTCTGTCTTCACCTTGGCATAGCTTTGGCTGTAGATCTTATCCAGAACGCGGATGTACTTGTGTTCGATTCCTTGGGTGTGTAATGCCTGGAGGACATTTGAATGTTCTACTGAGTCGAATGCCTTGTGGTCGACGAATGCTAGATATAATGTATGGTGGTATTCAACTGTCTTGTCTATTATTTGGTTAATTGCTTGGAATTGGTCTGTTGTACTAAAGCCTGAGCGGAATCCGGGTTGTTCTGTTGGCTGGTTTTCGTCCAGGACTTTTGTTAGTCTTCTTGTTAGCACTTTTCAAAATAGTTTGTATAGATTGGACATCAGGCTTATGGGTCGGTAATTATTCAGGTCATCTTTTGTGCCTTTCTTGTGGAGAAGAATGATTGTGTTTGATTTCCATTGCTCGGGTATCTCTTCTGTCTGCAGAATTTTGTTAAAGATGTTTGTAAGAGATGGTAATATTTGATCTGAAGCCAGTTTTAGCAATTCGTTGTATATTCCATCCTCTCCGGGTGTTTTGCCATTTTTCATTTCATCTATTGCAGTTCTTATTTCGCTGGCCAGTACTGGGGGAAAGGTGTCGGCGTGGTTTTCGAGTTTAGCATCGAATATGCCTATGTGATTTGTTGCCTGGATTTTTAGGGAGCTTGTGTATAGGGATTTATAGAAATCTGTGGCTGACTGGAATATATCTCTTCTTAATGTGTTGCGGCCTCCTGCTTGGTTCTTAGTTCCTAGTATCCATTGTTTGTCACCGTGCCTTTCCCTCTTTGTTTTCCTTATTGATTTGGAGGTTTCTATTATTTGCCTAGTTATTGTTGTGCGGTACTCTCGCAGATCATTCCGTATTTCCCTTTTCGTCAGCTTGTCCATTGCGGCATACTCGGTTCTATTCGACTCCGAAGCGTCTCTGGTTTGTAGCATCTCCGATCGACGTTCAATTAAGGCAATGGTTCCTTGACTGAGTTTGCCTTCTTTCTGAGCTTTCGTATTTTTGCTGAAATCCTTGGTCGCCTGTAGTATACATTGTTCCAGGGAGTTGTACAGTTCCTGAGCACCTGCTTCTCGGTTGGGGTTGGACTCTGCAATTCTGTCGCGAAGATGTAGCTGGAATTTGTTGCTGTCTATGTTTTCTATATTTGGTCTATGTTGCTTTGCTGGATGCTTCCTTCTACTTTCTACCTTCATTTTTGTCCGCACCATCCTGTGGTCTGTACTGAATTTCAGGTTGGCTACTACTTGGATATCTCTTATGGTTTTTGGTTATCGCTTAGGATGTAGTCAATTTCGTTCTTTGTGTTGCCGTCTGGCGAGCGCCAAGTCCACTTTGAGTTAGGCATTTTCTTAAAAAAGGTGTTGGCTATCTTTAGTTTATGTTCTTGTGCGAATTGAACGAGCTTTTCCCCTCTTTCATTTCTTGCCCCATACCCATATCTTCCCACTGGGTCTTCATCCTCGTGGCTGCGTGGGCCCAATTTGCTGTTGAAATCTCCTATGATTAGGTTTAGTATAGATTTGTGCTGATCTATGGTAGTTCCCAGGTTCCAGTAGAATTGTTCTATAGTTTCATCGCTGTAGGCTTCTGTTGGGGCATAAACCAGAATGATTGTTATTGTGGAGCCTCTAGTTGCTTATTTTAAGACTGCGATCTTTCAGACATCCCTACTATTTCTTGCACCATATGTTTGACTTGTTTTCTGATGATGAAGCTTATAAACCGACAAAATATTTTGGCCGAATGTGCGGGAAAATGATCACTGTTTTTACAAAGAGGCCTAAAACAAGTTTGGGGAAAAGAATCGTATATACTCAATCTAGGATTTAAAGAGAGATCAGGGCTTCCTTGGTTCAGGTTAGGGGCATGGAAATTTAAAAAAATTAGCGACGATCACGATATGCGAATATGTCCAATGTGCGGGAGCTTTGAAGACGAGATACATGTATTAGGAAAATGTAACGATTTAAAATATTGGAGGTATCAGTTATTACCGGAAAGATTTCTAAATTCAAATTGTGAAAGATTGGCTTGCTATGAGTTACTGGTAAACCCAGAAAATTGGATAAACTTGGGTAGATTTCTGGACAAAACGCGGAAAATAAGAACAACACTTAAATAAATATGTTAACAAATTGCAATACCATTAATTCTTAATAATTCTACATAACTAAGTTATTGTACAATATAATTGTATTGATATCTATTTGTAATATTATTGTGTTTTCTTTTTTTTTAAGTATAATATCACCAAATATCAACTTATTGTAACGGACTGTCAACAGCACGCACGGTTTACTGCCCGTGCGATCCATATTTGTAAATAACATTGAATGTATCTTACTTTTAGTTTAATAAAGTCCTTATGTATGTATGTATATTAATTTCTTACAACGATGGACTAAAAAGTCGATAAGTCCGCAATCTATTATACCGGTCTTTTTTTATGTCCTGATCAGGATCTTAGAAACAAATAATGAAATTACTGTATTCTCATTGGTCCTTTACAAGTATGCAAAGTTTCAAGTCGATCCAATGTTTTTAAATGGGTGAAAATCGTGTTGAAAGATTCCGTTACATAGACAGATACAGATCGAGCTAATATAAAACGTGAAAAAAGTAGGGAATTTTATATGAACGTAACACGAGTAATAATAATAGTAATAATAATAATAATAATAATAATAATAATAATAATAATAATAATAATAATAATAATAATAATAATGGAACATTCATAAGTTATTATAAGTTAACCTATAATATTGGTGTTTCTTTAGCACTTAGTCTAAATAAATAATACTTTGAATTGTATTTTTTTTCTCTTTGTTCTAATCCTCAGAACTTGAAGCTGCTCTCATAGTCTATGATCCTTGAGTATTCATTGAAATTTGCTTTGTTGAATTAATTAGCACTGTGATTTTCTCTCATTGCATGTCGAACAATTGGCATCCATGGAGAGTGTCACCCGAGGTTATATTCCAATAACGTGGACATGAATATATTTGTTGAAATGATAGGCTCTATCCTTTGTTTATTACACATGGGCATAATTTACTTAGAATTGAGTGCGGTTTATTAGTTCTCAGATATCGTTGTTTCAGATTCAACAAGAGGAGTCAGTCAGTGTCTCTATTTATCAATTTGTTTGATTAGACCTGGTGGACTCTCGTCGCATTTAATTGAATGTTAAACCAATTCACCCATATAAAACAGGGGTGGGAAAAAATAAGCTTTCCTCCACTAAACACACTGCAAATTCAATGTGTATTTTTTAGTATTACACAATGGTAATAAAGAGCGCTGTGACAGAAATATGGAACTTTATAATGAAAAATATTCTATTATGTAATTTCTCTGTGATTTGTAAGGAATTTTATAAAAATCTGGAAAATAAAACCGATTAACCTAATAGTTGTATACAATATATTACAGATTTTTTTCGTAAAATCTCCATATGGGTGTTACAAAAAAAGACAACGCAGGTGAGGTGGTATATTGAGATATGTTGATCGCTTTTAGTAAGGTACCTATGTCTGGAAATGATACGCTTTCACACTGAGTAGCTAACTTCTCAAGGGTTCCGTTTGATTTAAAGTCTCAATACTTGACAATAATATCACAGTGACGTCACGTTTTCAAAATATTTACCTCCCATCTGATTGTAGAGCGTACATCGGCGGTGTAGTGATTGGCGCACATGTTCAAATACGCCTGGCCTTGTTAGAATTATTTCTGTAGGAGCATGGAGTAGGGCTCTAAGATCCATATGTGACTTTACTGACAAACAGACTGTTTCTGTCGACCCATGAAAAAGTAGTCGAGAGGGTTAAGATAAGGTGATCTCGGAGGCCATGGAACTGGTCCCATTTGGCAATCCATCGACCTGGATACGTGGTATCCAAATGTCTCCTCACATTGGCATCGAAGTGAGCTTGAGCTCCGTCATGTTGCAGTCACATTCCGTTGCGAAGCCACGTATCACAGGTTCCGTACCTGTTAGATGTTGTCAAGTAATGAATCTTGAAATCCTGCGAACCAACACTCATCTAAGAGACATAATTAACTAGTTATTGCATGAAAAATGCTTCATTTCCGGACATTGGTACCTTATTAAAATATGATCAACATATATCAATATACCATCTCACCTCCGTTGTCGGTGTTTTTTATTATACAAATGTTTTAAATATATCCATTAATGTGTACGATGAAGGAGACTATATTTATGGAAGAGGGCAACGTGCCAGCATACAGAGATATTTGAGGAAAAACATCTGTATTTGGGGAAAAACAGCATTTAAATAATGGAACTGCCACAATTTTGCCGCACCAAGCACCGTGCGACTTTTTCACTTCCCGAACGTAAATTCTGCACTAAAAAGAACCATATTAGTGTTCGTGGATTCTGTGAAAGTAAATCGCCACATCTCTTAAACAGCATCACACAAGACGGTCTGTAACACAGCTTTCAATAGTGGATAATTCGTATGGAGTGGTGTAGGAATCGGGTATGAGACAACATTGAAGGAAATACCATTTTAATTGTCTGATTTTAAATTCAATAAAGGGTTATAGCATGACTAATGTTTATGTATTCCCATATCTCGTTTTGTGTGTGTATATATATATATATATATATATAATCCATACTAGAAAGTATAATGTTATATGGATCGGAAGTTTCGACAATGACACAGCACTATGATGACAGAATAACTGCGGTTGAAATGGATTTTTATAGAAGAGCTGCCAGAAAATCTCGAGTGCAAAAAAATATAAATACACAAATTAGAAAATCGATGAATGCAGGAAGAAGTATAATGGATGAGATTGAACACAGAGGGCTAAAAAGGTAAGGACCCGTAAGAAGAATGCAAGAAGGAAGACTACCAAAGGCTGTCAATACATGGAAAATTGAAAGAAGGAGCAGAAAAGGAAGACTAAGAACAACCTGGAAGAATAATATTAAAAACTAGTTGAGAAAATTGGTGTAACAGATGAAGACACAGAGAACGATTGAGAACTTTAATTAAGGGAAATTTGTGAATGTTTGTTGCAAACTGATAGTCCTATAAGTCCGTAGTCATTTATGTATTATTTTAATTCATGTTAATTACTAAGATTGGTTGAAGAAAACTCTCAATGATAAGGAAAATTCTCAAATGAATGAATATATATATATATATATATATATATATATATATCTCAAGGTGTCCCAAAAAATCAAAGTATATAAATTTTAACGCATACCATCTTAATTTATTTGTATAATGTTAAAACAATTGTAAGCACAAATTGGGGTACGTAGGCCAGCGGCAACCCGTGCCGACTTGCTTCGAAGTATTTTCAAACTTTGATAACAAAATTTGAACAATAATGTTTTTTTATTGTAAAGTAGTAAATAGTTATATGTACGTTTTGGGCATATTGATGTTTCATTTACTAAATAAACTTTTAGTTCTATAATCCGTCTGTATTAACCCAGTACAAATTGTCATGTCTTATGTTTGGCATGAAGTCGGCACGGGTTATCATGATTCACCATTCGCAATAATATATTTTGTTTAGTTATTATGGTCAAACAGAAAAGAAAAATAGAGGATATGCATATTAGATTTTACAAAAAAAACTCCTTTATGTCTTGGGACACCCTAATATATACATATATATGGAGAAGAGCTGAAAGAATATTTATCCTACAGTGGATTGGCAACTATGATATAGGTCCATTCTAGTTGCTCTACAAAGTCATCAAATAATCTCTTATGCTACACCTATTCGTTGCCTGCAAAATTGTGCAAAACATAATCGACTCTTGGTATTTCATCTGCTAGCTATAGGCCTAAGTGGAAGAACATTATAAACTGTGTATCTGATTGAACATGATAGAATTATTATTGGAGAGAGAGCGCTGCTGCAGTTCAACCCCATATTCACAACTAGTATAGAGTAATTCCATATGTGACTGACTGACATTTACAATACACTTTTGCAGCAAAATGGTTGCATAAATATTACAATTGATTGAAATTAGGGATGTTATCTACGTGATAGATAGAGGAATAGTGTGTGTTTAAGACTGTACTTAAATATGCAACGTTTGAAGAAAAACAGTGCTATTTATTATCCATCAAAGTAAGTGTGACTGACTGACATAAATGTCAACTCATCATGCAGCTTAACATGTTCATCTGCATCATGCTCTGAAGTGTGATTCCTAATTCAATTTTCCAAAATACCGTTTGGAGGACACATTTCAAGTTACATTCTCAAAAAAAAAAAAACAAAAATCGCAATTAAGACCAGAGTTATAACCTAATATATGATGTGTAACTGACTGACTATATTCTGTGACTGACTGGCATATCTGAATTTTATTTAGACTTTAATATTCTGTAGCTGCAAATATTATACAAATATTAAAAATAATATGAAATTATAATAGATAAGTCCACCGATGTGGTCTCGAGGTAGCGTGCTGCCTTGTTACGCAGCGGGCCCGGGTTCAATCCCCGGTCGGGTCAGTTTTTCTGGGTGAGGTTTTTATCGGGGTTTTTCCTCACCTGTACGATAAATGCCAAGAAAACTTTAAGGCCCAAACGGTCCCCGAAGCCATATGGCCATCATCATCTTTATCATCATCTTTCACCGGTGTGGAAAGCAACAGGAAGCTACCACATCTACAGTTCCCTAGCAAAGCTGCAAGCATAGCGTGAAAATGCTATGATTGCAGTGAAAGACCTGCCCTCGGACAGAATTACTATGGATGGATAATATATAAAAAGCGATAATATGGAGATGAATAAAGAACTTCACTCCTTAAATGTGCAATTTGATAGCTGTAAAAATATTACATAAATAGTGTAATTTATTTAATTTGGTTACCAAGTATCATTTTAAATTTCACAAAATAAAGAAAATATTAACTTTTTAACAACGTAGGGCCTTCTCTATAGTTAAATATGCCTAATATGGGTATAATTTTATTACAACCATATTAACTGATTAAAATGTATCTGATACTGTTAATAGATTGAACCATTAAAATAAATAAAAATGCCGATATGGAATTTGCATTGTTCGTTACAGATCACTAAAATTAAATTTCACGCGTCTCAACTATAAAGACAAAAAATAACGAAAAAGTACAGTATACAAATTATTGAAATTTGTATTTAACTGTGGAAAATTCTGTTATAATTCTTTCAAAGCAACTGATTACAAATTATTTTGCTGACATGAGTTTTATTTTTAAACTAAACAATCGAAAGAAATCTCTTACAACGCGCGAAATCGTACTTTATGATTGACTATTTGCAGCAGATGCACATAGTACAGTGTTGTCATACGTGTTTTCACTGTTGGTTTCCAATAACGTTACACCCAATAATGATTTTATTTTACACTATAGGTTAATCACATATACTCCACGCCAATTGTATTTTTTTATACAAGAAACTTCATATTATTTAAAACTGTTTTTGCAATTAGCAAGCATGACTCTGTTTCACAAAGTGAATGCTAGTACAATGTGGCAACATCGCACTGTGAATCCCCGATAATACGGCACACATGTCATGTCAAAGGTCAAACAAATGCGAGAACCTTTCAGGTTCAAGGCCTTCCACACACACATTTTCTAACACATATGAACCGCGCACCTGCTTCTAATTCCACTGACTTAATAACATACATATTGAAGAATCGCATAATGAAAAATTATTTAAATGCAATTAATAAAAATATAAAATGTAATTAATATAATTAACGTAATTACTTTACAAGACAATGACGTTAATACTTTTTCGTTAATTATGTACCGATAACGTAGAATCCCAGAGGAAATTTGGATCCATCAATTATCGTATTGTGTACAATAATTTTTGTATGTTTTATGTGACTGACTGTAGCTTACCCTTAATAATTATAGGGCGCATTTTAATTATCTAGAATATTATATTACAATTATTAGTATTAAATTCATGACCAGGAAGGACCGAAATATGGTATAACAAAAGAATCGGTGAAACAAAACAAATGTATACAGTGAAATCGTAAAACAAAATTTCGTTTAATTTTGCATGTGTTTTCAGGTTTCGGAATATATCATGTTCTACTATTAATTTAGATCAAAATAATCCGTATTTCAAACGTTAACTTCTATAATCGGAAAATTTCATCTGCAAAAAAATATCTCTTCGAAAAAATTACTCCTGCGCCAATTTCAAAATTTTCACGTCGGTATGACATTTTCATGTAATTACTCTACATTTAAATCCTTCCGCTGACTGCCTTTTAGCTCAAATTGTCACAGAAGAAGGGCCAGTAATTATTTTATGAAACAGCTGAGCCTAACAGTCTACCAGATTTCCTAAACCATGTTTATGTTAATACACAGCTGAGTCCAACAGCGACAAAAAGTCAGTCAGTCACGGGACTCCAGCGGGAAAATAATGACTTTACAAGAAAATGTCATCTATACTTTTTTGTTAGTTGTGTACCGATAACGTAGAATCCAAGAGGAAATTTTAATCCATCAATTATTATGTTGTGTACAGTATTTTTTGTCCGTTTTCTGTGACGGACTGACCATAACTTACAGTTAACAACTATAGGACACATTTAAGGTATATAGAATATTAGAATCCAATTAATATTGTTTAATTTACGACCAAGGAGGGCCAAAGTATGGTTTAACAAAAGATTTTGTGAAATAAAACGAATTCATACGACCAAATCATTAAACTAGAAATTGGTAAAATTTTGCGTATTTTTTCAGGTTTGGAATATGACAAGTTCTACCGCTATTATTAGATTAAAATAATGCACATTTGAAAATTTTTCTTATAGAATTATAAAATTTGATATTTGCAGATATATATTACATCAACAGAATTATTCCTGCGTCAGTTTCAAAATGTTCACCTCGGTATGAGATTTTCATGGAATCGCTCTATATCTTTGATAGATAGGAGAATTTTTACTATAGCACATTTGCTTTTCTCATATTTTTAAAGGAGATATTCTTAATCTGACATTAATTATCTAATACTATATGCCTATATATTGAAATTAGAGTGTACATATATTTAAAATGGACCAGGAATGTCAGACATTAAGCTCTTCAAACTGTGAAATGGGCCGCTATCCGTATCTACATCGATTTGCTCCCCACAGCATACATTTGTTCTCTACAAAGTAATTATGTAATTCAAACTACGGTGGTAACATTACATATCAATAATAATATAATATCTATTAAAATATACTATACACAACCAAAATATACTTTATTAAACTATAATGAAAATGCCACCATATTTAATTATTGGTCAGTTAAATATTATGTCATCAGTAAATACAACAAACCTAAGAATTAAGAATGGTTAACGAGACCAAGACTTTCGGTTAGTTTCATACAGTGGAACATTAACAATATAACTTAAAATTAACTACACGCGATATTTAGGGTTGAGAAACATTCATATAAGAAATCTAATACCGAATGCAATTTAACAGATAAGAAAATTATTAAATACATTCGAGCAATATTAAAATATTTAAAATTTGCTCCTTAGGGATATATATATATATATATATATTATATATATATATATATATAATATCTAAGTATTTTTATTGGATAGGATTACAATTCATATACACGTTCCTGTATTAAGTTATGAATTATGATCATCTTTAATTTATAATGTTATAATGTATGCACATTTACTTATTTGATAAAATAATTTTGACACCCCTCAGGAGCAAGAGGCTGTTCTGTAAATAGATCCACCACCCCTTGGACTTCAAAGTGGTCAAATGAGAGAGAGAGAGAGGGGGGGGATATAAAGAGAAAGAAAGTGATAGAGAGAGTAACAGAGAGAAATGTGTTTGTAACTTTCTAGCTGAGTGGATAGTTCAAGTGATGACCGGTAGAGGATGCTCTGAATTATCCATCAAGTAAGTGAATTCAGCCCTTTCCCAACCCTCCCGTTAACCCTCACCAACCGGTCCGAACTGTAAATATTTTCTTTCGGATGATTATGTTTGCTATTCAATCCACATCCAGTTTTACTCTTCCCAGCACTAGCATACTTTCAAAACCAATATAACCTATAAGAATTACCCATCAACTTTCTTAACTAAACAGACACCGTAAAAGCAATAACATTTGTTGTTTTATTATTATTATTATAACCCTGAATCAAATTAGCCTTAGAACAAATAGAATTTACGATGGTGCAAAGTTAATTTTTTTTAAATAACTTAGCTTTTATAAAAGAAACTTTAGATTAAGTTATTAAATTGTAAATGTTTATAAATGCAATTTGTAATGTCCCCACTCTTCGTAGGGTTCTACCGACATTTGACTCTCTTGAGAGGAGCTAATTCGTGTAATAATTAATGAGTACTATTATTTAAATTGAATAAAATAAATTTCTTCTTTGATAAATTATTTTTATATTCATAAGTAAGTTTTGATACTGAAGATTAAACTTTTATAATTGTTTCAATTATTAAAACACGTTGACTATCTATATAGTATATGTGCATTAAAGTTGCTATCAATATGTTAGATTTCCGATTCCGATTGAGGGTCTTTCCACTTTTCAGCGGTTGCCCTTTTACCAGCCGGCTGCTGGCCCTTCACATCCACATGTGTCAATCACAGAGGTAGATGATCAACAGCCAGTGTAGGGGTGACATGTGGTTAGCATGTCAAGTCCCCCAGCCGTTATAGCTGGTTCCTCAACCTGGAGCCGCTACTTATTGTAGCTACCCAATTGCCTCACGATGCTGGGTGGGCACCGGTCCCATACTGGCTGAAATACCATGAGAAAATTTCTTCCCCCATGGAGACTCGAACCAGCGCAAGTCCCGTAGCTCTGCGCCAAGGCTTCCTACCTTAACCGCTCGGCTACGGCGCGGGACTATGTTAGATTTAATTGTATTATTAAACTCATAAACAATTCTTCTTTAAATATTATTAAATTTGTTTATTACTCTAATAATAAAATATTCACTTATTATATTCTATTATTTTTATACATTAAATTGATACATTTAATTTTAATCAAACAGAATGAATGTACTCTGAAAAAAAAAGGTGGAGTGTTCTGGCTATAATACATATTTTCACAAATACAAGTGGTGCAGCAAAAACATTAGCCTACGAAATTTAGCTTGGATGCATGCGTGTAAATGTTACTATAGAATTGAAAGTTATAAAAAAAAAGTATTTTTATGTATTTTCAAAATATTCTTTCATTTTGTTTGACAGACACAGTTATATTAATTAGAAAAACAGTATAGTAGTCACCCTCAGAAATAAGTTTCAACACTAAAATGTCTAAACAATTACGAACTACCACGGTTTCATGTTATCGCAAATGTCGCGAAAATCTGATTGGCTTATTAATCTTGATCACTAGGGAATGTTACTGATAGCAGTTCTTTGAATCTGATGTTTAGACGTGTTGTTCTTATTAGTTAATCATCATTTACTGGTATTCTGGAAATAATTTATGTTCGAATGAAACACGTCAAAGACCAAAGCTATTTTAATAAATAGAGGTGTAAGACAATGCTGTAGTTTATCACCCACTCTTTTTAATATATATATATATATATATTAATGACATCATCCAAAATTGGAAAAGTATTTTTAATATAGGTATAAGTATGGACCGTTTTAAAATATTAAACGTGTTTATGTATGCTGACGATGTGATTATTTTTCAAGAAAATGAAAATAATTTGCAGAACTCTTTACATCAATTAAATCAGTTATGCCAAGAATATAATTTTAAAATATCAAAACAAAAAACAAAAATAATGACATTTTAGGAAAACGAACATAGGCCTGCAAGATGAAAAATCGTAATAGACAACAATTCTCTGGAACAAGTAACAAATTTTAATTATTTGGGTTGTAATTTTACTATAAACATAAAAAGTGAAAGAAAGATAAATATGAAACTGTCAAAATTTCAAATGATATGCGGAACTATACATAAAACATTAAAGAACAAAACAAGAAGAGATACTAGATTGAAGTTTTATAAAACATTGGCAGTTCCTGCATTATTTTATGGGAGCGAAACTTGTGTAATGATCAAAAAAATACAAAGTAGAATACAAAGCGCAGAAATTAACTTTCTTAGAAGAACAAAAGGCTGCACAAGATTGGATCGGAAAAAGAATGAAGATATAAGAACAGAGTTAAATCCACTGAATGGGAAAATCAAAGAATACAAAGAGAAATTGTTTACACATATAAAAAGAATGAATGTAACAAGATTACCAAGAGCAGCCTTCAACTATAAGCCAAAAGTTTCAAGGAATGTAGCAAGGTCAGTGAAAAGATGGACAGAACAAATGTGAGGCGGAACAGGCAACTTTTGCCTAGCCCGTGAAGTAAAGAAGAAGAAGAAGATGATGAAACACGTTGTGGCGTTAGATCTGGGCTAGGCCTACATGCGGGGCCATAAATGCTTATTTTATTCTTATAATTCTTATTTTAAATGTTATTCGCTCATCGAGCATAACATAGAATTTGACGTCTGCATCAATGCCGAAGATACTTGTTTGGTTCTCCCGAAAACTATCCCACTGGTAGGCGGATAACAACCCTGGGATGTTAAGAGCGTCCATAACTGGATTCGTTGTATAAGATTATTGTGAAATCGTTATCACCATTATCATTGGTGGCACGATAGCCCTTTAATGGCACCTAGACTTTCTCGGAGGCTCTTCCACAGACAGTCTCATGCATTTTTTCTACAGTCTACCCAACATCGTGAGAGACACAGTCCTCCCATCTATTCTTGGGTCTTCCTGTCCATTTCATTCCTTTAGGTATCATTGTAAATATCTTCACTTCTCTATCTTCATTCATTCTTTGTAGAAGTCCAGCCCATTTTAGCCTGTTAAGTAAAATCCTTCTACCCCCAATGAGAAGTAAGATCTTTGCAAATGGTACTACATATTTCTATGATGCTTGATCCTATAAAAACTTACTTATTTCTTGTCATTTTAAAACAGTATATAGTCCATTAAAGTTTGTTTATGAACTAATAAACATCCCATACTGTTTCAAGTATCAATTAAATGACATAGCAATGTAGTATTTGTCAAATATTCAGTGATATAGCGTGAGCCACGTTGAAGAGAATAGTCAATATAATTTATAATGTTCTCCAGTATATCTAAATCATATAAACATTTATAATCGAGATACTGCAGTTCTCTTAAATGAGGTCAACTTAATAACTCTAATAAATGTATCCTATAAAATTAAGTAACAATTTCGAAAAGCATTTCCTGAAGTTTATATAAACTCAACACACCAGCCTCATGGGCTAGTGGCCAGCGTTTCTGACTACTGTTCATGAGATCCCGAGTTCGATTCCCGGTCAAACCATAAGAATATTTCCTTAAAGTGAATCATTCCTGTAGTTGCCCATGGTCTAGAATTTAGGATACGTTTAGACTCTCCTGGCGCTTCATTATCATTTATCACCAATCATATCATCGGGGTAACCTAACTCCGCCTTCTAGGAGCCCCAAATTCAGAAGTGGGTTACAATTATGCCAATGCCAGGAGAGGACACCAGAAATGTCAAAATGACAACAAAGGACATTGAATAATATATATATATATTATATATGCGTGTGCGTGTGTGTGTCTGCGCGCGTTTGCACGTGTCGTGCGGGCGTGTCGTGCGTGCATGCCGTGCGTATGTGTGTGTGTGTGTCGTGCGTGCATGCCGTGCGTGCGTGTCTTGCGTGCGTGCGTATCGTGCGTGCGTGCGTGTCGTGCGTGCGTGCGTGCGTGATGTGCGTGCCGTGCGTGCGTATGTGCGTGGTGTGTGTGTGTGTGCGTGTGCGTGCGTGTCGTGCGTGCGTGCATGTGCGCGTGCGTGTGGGCGTGTGTGTGTGTGTGTGTGTGCGTGCATGTGTGTGCGTGCGTGTGTGTGTGCGTGTACATGTGTGTGCGTGTGCGCGGGCGTGTATGTGTGTGTGTGAGTGCGCGTGTGCGTGCGTGTGCGTGGGTGTGTGTGCGTGTGTGTGTGTGCGTGTATGTGTGTGCGTGTGTGCGTGTATGTGTGCGTGTATGTGTGTACGTGTGTGCGTGCGTGTGTGTGTGTGCGTGTGTGCGTGCGTGTGTGTGCGTGCGTGTGCGTGTGTGTGTGTGTGCGTGTGTGTGTGTGCGCGCGTGTGTGTGTGTGTGCGTGTCCGTGTGCGTGTGCGTGTGCGTGTGTTTGTGTGTGCGTGTGTTTGTGTGTGCGTGTGTGCGTGTGCGTGCGTGCGTGTGTGTGTGTGCGTGTGTGCATGTGTGCGTGCGTGTGTGTGTATGTGTGCGTGTGTGTGTGTGTGAGTGTGTGTGTGTGTGTGAGTGTGCGTGTGTGCGTGTGTGTGTGCGTATGTGTGAACTCAACAATCACCAAGCAGAATAGTGAAAAAATTAAACATATAAAACAATATGTCCTCTTATTTTTTTCACTATATGTAATTTTTTAGGACTTATGGAACCATCCGATTGAGGGTCTTTCCACTTTTCAGCGGTTGCCCTTTTACCAGCCGGCTGCTGGCCCTTCACATCCACATGTGTCAATCACAGAGGTAGATGATCAACAGCCAGTGTAGGGGTGACATGTGGTTAGCATGTCGAGTCCCCCAGCCTTTATAGCTGGTTCCTCAACCTGGAGCCGCTACTTATTGTAGCTACCCAATTGCCTGACGATGCTGGGTGGGCACCGGTCCCATACTGGCCGAAATACCATGGAGACTCGAACCAGCGCAAGTCCCGTAGCTCTGCGCCAAGGCTTCCTACCTTAACCGCTCGGCTACGGCGACTTATAATCCAAAGCCCTGTATAAATTCCTTACTAAAGGAATGTTGTTATGATAACGTCATGAACACCGCTGAAAACAATACATAACAAAAAAGCACTCCATCGCGCAGTAACTGCATTAATTATATTCATCAGGAAGCCGAATGTCTCGTCCAATTTTGCTGGTTTACGGAATATATCGTATGTACCCGTTTCGTAGCAAAATAAACAAACAAGGGGCTGCTTGAGCGATTTTTAAATTTGGGCTCTCAAGTAAATTCTCACTCCTATTGAATTTTGGAGAATATCTTTCTCGGATTATTTCAATTGGGAAAATAGCTACAGATATCCGTTGTGAAAAATTTAAAATTGCGGCCGTTAGAACGAGTATTAAATTTTTGCTTCAGGTTAATCGTCACTCATATTGGCCCTATTTTGCTGATTAATTAACCATATTTATATGTTAAATTGATTGTTACATATGGCGTTTGATTCCGACAGCTAGAGCATTGACACGCACATACATATATACATACTCCCCCCGCGCACACACACACGTGCATACATATATAAAGTCCACCGCTCTGGTCTCAAGGTAGCGTGCTGCCCTGTCACGCCGCAGACCCGTGTTCGATCCCCGGTCGGTGCAGTTTTTCTGGGTGAGGTTTTTATCGGGGTTTTTCCTCACCTGTAAGACAAATGTCAGGAACACTTTAAGGCCCAAACGGTGTCCGAAAACATATTGGCCATCATCATCATCATCATCGTCATCCTTATCATCATCATCCTTCACCGGTATGTAAAACAACGGGAAGCTACCATACCTACAATTCCCTAATAAAGCTGTAAGCATAGCATGAAAATGTTATTTTTACAGTGAAACACCTGCCCTCGTGCAGAATTACTATGGATGGATATATATATATATATATATATATATATATATATTTCCACCCCTATGGTCTCGAGGTAGCGTACTACCTCGTCGCGCAGCAGGCTGTGGTTCGATTCCCGGTCGCGCCAGGCTTCTGGATGAGGTTTTTTCGGGGCTTTTCCTCGCCTGTGAGACAAATATCAGGAAGCTTAAGTCCCAAGGGTCCGCGAAAATCATCCGGCCACCATCATCATCCTTATCATTATTATCACCATCCTTCACCAGTATGTAAAGCAACGGGAAGCTACCACACCAATAATTCCCTAGTAAAGCTGCAAAGCAATGCATGAAAATGCTATGATTGCACTGAAAGATCTGCCCGCGGGCAGAAGTACATATAATGGAATATATATATATATATATATATATATATATATGTTCGTCATATTCGTTTTCTGTATATGCTAAGTAGGATCGATGAAAACTTGTTTTTTTTTTCTCTCTAAATATTTTCATTAGATCAACCCAATATAATACAAATAGCTAGATTCCTTCAGGGATTCCCAAAAAAAATACTTATAGCCAAACTAATGCGAAGGTGATTTAAAATGCTTTTCATCACTAGGAATCAAGCACGGACCACCGAATTGAAAGACTGAATCTATCAACCATCGACGAATAAACTCACGCATTACCATACAGAATACAGATCAAATTATCCTTCTTCTTTTTTATATTCTTCCTAGACCAACAGTCCAAAAAAAAGGGTCTTGGTTTTCCTTACAATTAGCCTCCCATTGGTATCCTTTATCTTTAATTTTCCAATTCTTCATTGCAAAACCTACAATCTCATTTAAAACATCGATTTTTCATTTTTACTTGGATCTCTTCTCTGTATTCCTTGCTCCACCATTCTTGCCTTAATATCAATATTGCCTCTTATCTTGCATTCGTCTACCGCTGTAGTCTCGAGGTAGCGTGCTGTCTTGTCACGCAGCGGATCCGGGTTCGATCCCCGGTCGGGGCAGTTTTTCTAGGTGAGGTTTTTATCGGGGTTCTTCCTGACCTGTAAGACAAATGTCAGGAAAACTTTAAGGCCCAAACGGTCCCCGAAATCATATGGCCATCATCATCATCCTTCACCGGTATGGAAAGCAACGGGAAGCTACCACACCTACAATTCCCTAGTAAAGCTGCAAGCATAGCATGAAAATGCTATGATTGCAGTGAAGGACCTGCCTTCGGGCAGAATTACTATGGCTGGATCTTCCATTCTTACTATGTACTCCAACTGTCTCTGTGTTAAAGAATTAACAAAACTAGCAATATTCTAGTAATTCATGCAGTTACTTATTTGATCTTATTCTCTAGTATCATTTATATACATGAATTTATATATTCTCCTCACAATTTTCCTTTAAAGATACGGAAATTATTTTCATCTCGGCTTACGAATCATCTTTCCATACGCTTAAAAGCAGTTTATAAAGATCTCATTTATATATGGCAATGCACGAATTTCAGATCTCAACCAAACTTATAATCTAGATAAAGTAATACTGAGGACATATTTAGAATCCAGAACATAGCTATTAGCTTCTCAGTTGAAAACGGCGTTAGACAGGGGTGCGCTCTTGCACGTCTTCTATTCAATATCGCCTTGGAAAAAGTTGTGAAAAATGTTGATCTCATTGTAAACGGATGTTTCTGTATACAGGGTGAAAATGATTTAAACCGACAAACTCTGGGCGGTTGTAGGGGACACCAAAACAAATATTTTTCCCTAATGTAATTTTTTCCTGTGAGGATTATTTTAACCGGTAGTAGAAGATTTATCTGGTGGCAAATTAATTAAACCAACAACACATTAACAGAACGCAATTACTTAAATTACTGTAGAGGTTCAAAAATGCCTCCATTGACATGTAAAAAAAGGTTACACCGGCGGATCATGTTCTGTCTAACACGGGCAAAATCTCCAGGAGTATCGTTAATTGCTCCTGCTGCTGCTACTATCCGGGCAACCAGATCTTCTTCTGATGCAACAGGAGTTGTGTAAACAAAGTTGCGCATCTCTCTCCACACAAAAAAATCCAGAGTGGTCATATCTGGCGATCGAGCAGGCATGGTACAGGACCACCTCTGCCAATCCACTTTTCTGGAAACCGTTGGTTCAAGAATCGACGCACACGACGCCTGAAATGTTCCGGCGCCCCGTCATGTTGGAACCACATGCCTTGTCTTGTAGGGAGCGGGACGTCTTCCAGCAATTCTGGCAATGTCCTGGTGAGAAAATTGTAATAGTGCCTGCCATTTAATGGCCTGGGTAGGAAGATATGGCCCAATTAAACAGTTCCCAACAACACCGGCCCACACATTAACGAAGAACCGCACTTGATATGCGTGAGTAACTGTGGCATGTGGGTTATCCTCACTCCAAACATGCGCATTGTGCATGTTGAAGACCCCATCACGCCCGAACGTTCCTTCATCTGTAAACAACACAGATGATAAAAATGTAGGCTGCATTTGACATTGCTCCAGGTACCACTGCGAAAACTGTGCTCTGGATGCATAATCAACTGGTTCCATATTGTGGACACGCTGTAAGTGAAATGGATGTAAGAATTGCTCGTGAAGGACGTTTCTTACATTCGTCTGATTCGTCCCCATGTTACGCGCAATTGCACGTGTGCTGATTGAAGGATCTCGCTCCACATGCTGCAGGACAGCCTCCTCAAATCGGAGCGTTCTTACTGTGCGACGGCGTTCCTGTCCAGGTAATCTGCTAAATAACCCGGTCTCACGCAGACGTTGGTACACAGCAGTAAACGTCGTATGATGCGGGATACAGCGATTAGGATATTGTTGTTGATAAACCTGCTGTGCAGCTCGTCCATTGTGGTGTGCTACGTAGTACGCACCAACCATATCAGTGTACTCACTCCAGGTGTACCGCTCCATTAGTAAACAGATACAATTCACTACTGCACTAGTGGACAAAACAATTCCTACCATCAACAGCAGTTGCAGTCATGACAACTGAAGAGCGTAATACGCCCTCTACCTGTTTAAATAATCATGATAGGAAAAAATGGCATTAAGGAAAAATATTTGTTTTGGTGTCCTCTACAACCTCCCACAGTTTGTCGGTTTAAATAATTTTCACTCTGTATACTAGTTAAAATTCTCGCATCTGCTAGTGAGAATTACTCAGATGACAACGAAGAAAGATGCGGCAAAGGAACTGCATGTATATGTTAATGAGAAGAAAATTAAACAAATACCAGCCACAGAAAAGATTGTACTGATTACGTCTCTTATTTATAAATTGGACAATATAAATTTGAAACAGTATATAAAAAAATTCCTGGCGCGACAAGCCCAGAAGGCCCTTAGCCTACCAGCCGGCGGCTGGCCTCGTATCCACATGTGTCAATCACAGAGGTAGATGATAATCGGTCAGTGTAGGGGTGACATGTGGTCAGCATGTCGAGTCCCCCAGTCGTTATAGCAGGTTTTCTCAACCTGGAGCCGCTACTTATTTTAGCTACTCAAATGCGATGTTGGGTGCGCATCGGTCCCATACTGGCCGAAATACCATGAGAAAATTCCTTCCCCATGGAGACTCGAACCAGCGCAAGTCCCGTAGCTCTGCGCCAAGGCTTCCTGCTTTATGCGCTCGGCTACGGCGCGGGACGAAACACTACATAATTTTAAATATTTGAGATCTGAGGTAAATTACTCCTGAAGTTTAGAAGCGCATTATTGTTGGGAATAAATATTTTACAGGTCTTAGGAAGCTATTTGGATCTCTAAGTGATCATGCATAAACTTGTGAGGTCAGTTATAACATATGACTCTGAAACCTGCACCGTGCTCAAGCCTGATGACAATCCAAGTGTAGGAGAGTACTCAGATTCATCCATGGAGCTGCGCAATAAACGATACCTAGTGAGGAAGTAACTAACTCACTGGCACTATCGAACCCGTAGATTCATGATATAAGCTCTCCATGCATCCTTATCCTTTGCTAATGTTTTCCAATCATTCCCTGTATAATCTATTTCCCTCACATCATAGTTAATTTTATTCTCCCAACTCATTCTTGGTCTACCAACTGGGCGTTTTCCCTCTGGTTTTCCTACAAGAAGCTTTCTTGCACGTCTTTCATTCTCCATTCGAGCCACATGTCCTGCCCATCGTAGTATTACGATACTTAACTGTTCTTATTATATCTGGTTTCGTATAAAGACCATGTAGTTCACTGTTATGTAGTCTTCTCCATTCACCTGTCTATTCATCTCTATTTGGACCAAAAATGTTCCTAAGAACTTTATTTTCAAACACGTGCAACCTCCTTTCCTCCCTTAAAGTAAGAGTCCACGTTTCGCATCCATATAATATAACAATATAACTGGTAGAATAATCGTTTTATATATTTCCAGTTTAACGTTTCTTGAAAGGAGTTGGGACATCAAGAGTCTCTGTAATGCATAACAGCACGAATTTCCAGAATTGAGCCTATGTTTAATTTCCTTTTGCATCTCATTCCTATTTGTGATTATTGTTCCTAGGTTTTCGAATTCAGCCACTTCTCCAAAATGTCCCTCATTTGTTATTATCTGACCATTTCCATTATATAATATATTTCTATGTGTGACCATACATTTAGTTTTATTGATATTTACTTCCAGTCCCAATTTGTTAGTGTTAGTCAATAGTGTGTGCGTATTGGCCTTTAATATCTCCTCGCAATTGCCCAATAGCACTATATCATCAGCATAAACTAACAGCTTATTAATACCATTGAATTGTAGGTTTTCTTCATCCTCTGAAGATTTAATGGCATGCTCTAGTACAAAATTAAATAGTAGAGGAAATAGTGCAACTCCTTGCTTCAACCCATTATGGATTTCAAAAGTATCCAAAATTGTTTGCCTACACGCACCCTTCTCTTTGTGCCATTTCGACACATTCGTATAAGTCTAACTTTTTAGGAATTCTGAACTCCAGTAGGATAGAGTATATAACTTATCCCTCTTAATTGAATCGTATGCCTTTTTGAAGTCCATGTATAGTTGATGTACAGTATACAATTTTGATTTATATAATGAATATGCTAAGGTGAAATATATTGCATTTAGTAGATTAGCTTGGGTCAGGCATGCTTGTATGCATAAACAATAATAATAAAACTACCAAATGAGTTTAATATGGACTTTAATATTAAAGAATATTTTTATCTTCTTATTTAAGTAGAAAAATAGACTAGGAAATTGGGAAGGCCAAAGTCAAGATGGGAGAAATATATAATTGTGGATACCAGGACAATGAGAATATAAAATTGGAAAGAGCAACCAATAGACACAAAGGATTCGCGAGAGCTTCTTAAGAAGGCCAAGATCCACAATGGACTGTCGTGCCTAATATGATGATGATTTTCATCTACTGTCTTTATTCTCCAAGTTTCTGCATCGTATCTAACCAGATGGCGTATAAGCGTCCTATATACGTATTCTTTAATACGTATAGCATTCTAAAATTAAACAAATATAAAAATAAAAGAAGACTGTGAGCTTCATCAATATTCACTTATCCATAGCTGAAGTCATTGCCTTAAAGCCGGCCCAGGTTCGATCCCCTGTTGGAACGTTTCCTTGGGTGAGATTTTGTCAGTGTTGTTTCTCACCTGGAAGAATATTTAAGGAAACTGAAAGGCCCAAATAGTCTCCGAACACCATCAAATCATCTTTACCATTCATATCATATTCGCCTTATTTAGAAAATTAGACCTAAAATGTACAATAGAAACACACAGATATGGTAACGTCTAAAGGTTCTAATATCCGATATGACCTTGGTACTAAAACAATAATCAAAAAGAATATACTTTTTTAATTCCATTTTCCACTTTGTTTTCATTATGTCTGGCGGATATTAAATACATAAAAACACAATTTTAAAAACTAATGAGTACTGAAGGTGTAACACTTCGGTGAAAATTATCTTCATCTGAAATTAGGTTAGGAGTTTTTTTAATTAAAAGCTTGAATTGCTCGGATAAATTCCGTTGCTATGGAATTAATGAAAACATAGAGGTCGGAATTTTACTAATACTGTCACAAACGAAAGCGTATATTTTTATCTCTCTGTATTGAAGGTATTTTTGACACTATTTAGTGTCTTCCGGATTCTAAAATATAGAACTATTAAATTTAAGTATAATTTGTACTACTTTTATTCAAGACTGAAAATGACTCGCTGCTTTTAAAAGATTACGGCTTGTTTACAATTAAAATAGAATAAAAGAGGCTAACATTGTTTATTCTCGAGCTGTAGGTACTGCATATATTACTTTTTTTTAATATAAGATGTTACAAAAGGATGTAGCGAAATTTGAGTAATGATAATGATTAACGAAGTATCTAAAGTATATATTGTACATCTGTATAACATAATTAATTATATACTCACGAACATTATCGGTAGAGTCCGAATTTATATGTAATTACATAATATGTTCTCCTAGGTATGTATCGATCCGAGGAGTTATAATGTTTAAAAATAAGGATATTATTATCATTATATTTCATGTTGATGTTACATATTTTTACATATTTCGATAAATATTACTTTTTTAAACATAATTACATATTTTGATATATTATGTCAAATATATAATTGTCACATACGTCCATCTGCTTAAATATTCACTAATGACGTTCTGTGATATCAAGCGATCATTTTCAAAATATATATTTATATTAAACATTTTTTTCTCATCGACTAACCCCTGAAAATATCGAAAAATATATTGTGACTTATTGTGTTTGATGCCATGATATACCTGAGGATTGGACTTAATCTGATGGGACATATTTAGGTATCGTAATTGTGTAATAGTATAATACGATGCGAGGTTGGGAAGTGGTTTTTACAGAATCGAGGAAAATATTTAAAAACCGAGAGATAGCTAAATTTTTAATTTCCGAGATTCTGTAAAACATTTCACAAACGTGCGTTGTACATTATTTTTTGCGCGATGGCGTTTTCAAAATAATAAATAATAGAAAAATAATAACATATTTGGTTTCATTATAAACAATTGACTAATGTTAACTGTGTGGGCAATGCTTATTAGTTGAAACAACAGGAGGCTGTGAGACCAATTTAGTTATAAAATGACGGCAACTACGTATTTATTGTTTTATATTGTTTCAAATAAAGTTCAATTCATTTAAAATGCAGTGATTTATTTCGTATCCTGTATATTAACACTAACGTTTGGATATTTTTTATATATACATTGTATATAGTATACATAGAGGACAGTGGTTTTACTTCCTACACGCATGTTTGTAATATGTAATAATACAGTATAATTATTTTTATTGTAGTATAGTTATTTAGGTTGGCAACCCTGAAATGTAGGAAGTTGAACTTTCAATGATGGTCGCCATTGTTGTAAGTACGACAAAACGCACTATCGTGCAAAAATGTTTTATTTATTATTTTAGTTACATAAAAGCACTTTTAAAACTAGTAATCGCTAGGGTAAATAATGAAATGCACGTTCCTGCCATTAGAATAAATAAATTAAGCAATTTTAACGTTTCTTTATAATTTTGATATTAAATGTTTATTACATATTTTGTGGTTTTTTTATACATATTTTATAGGATAATACTACATAAAAATCCGGCCTCTAATTGTCAGTGACATAACTTCTTTTTTATATAGAGTTAAAATAATATGAAATTAGGATCCCGCGTCTTAGTCGATTGTATAAAACATCAAATCTTGAAACAGTTCTACGAGACATGTGCTGATTTGACTTCCCACTGGTGAAGAAATTTTGTCACGGGATTTCGGCGGAACCCACCTAGTATTCGGGTAGCTGCACCAGGATGAGAAAACGCCCGGGGTCTCAATATTCTGTCCACACCGCACATTATTCTGGCTGGATGAAGGTTATCCTCTATAAATGACAGATGTGGATGTGAGACCGGCAAACGACTGATAGGCATAGTGTCTTCTAAGTCTGTCGTATCATCGAATTCATGGAATATGATTTGTTTATTTATTTTATTTTTATAGGCCTATGTAGTTTTTTATTTCTCTCTGTTTTGTCTTCAAAACAAATTTTATTTTCTCGTTGACTATCTATTTTCGACGTTTCGCTTGACACGCACTCACACAATTGCATGAGCACAGATCCTGACGGAATGCAGACAATTTCTTTAGAGAAAAATGTGTACAAAATTATCTGAAATCAAAACCGGAGACTTCTTTCCCTGCAGTCAGTTGGGTGACGACAAAACCAACAAGTAGGCCGTTTAAAAAATCAATTGATATAAAGAAATGATTATTTTTATTAATATTTTCAATTACATATAAATAAAATGCAACGTATATAGAGACTGAGAGAAATTTTGTTTGAATATATGCTAATAGATTATCGGATTAGGTAGTCTAAGGATTATACTTACTTCTGGTCCCAAGTGTCGCGAATTCAAACCCCGGTAGGATCGATGCACTTTTTAGGATGGAAAAATCCAAGAGAAGTCCTTTGGAGAGATCTTTAAGCCGTGGATCTCGAGTTTGAAGAATTTCGGGCTCATGAAAGATCCTCTGAGTGAAATTAAATCGGCCTTTCCTATCCAAGTATTACCTTAATTGTTTACTAAATGTATGAGCGTTGTGAAATAAGCGTAATTAAATTAGCTTGGTTAAGTAACTCCTTGTCTCTTGTGGGGTGTAGGCAGATAGATATGTCATTAGTATGGCAAAAAAATATATCTTCTTCCTTCCAAGTATTAGGCCAAGGCCTGTTACGATCCTATAGAAAATTTTCCCTCCAGCGTTTCATAGGACGGCCCAGTGATCTTCGTCCTCTTGGTATATAATTTTAAACAGCTTTGGGGATCCGATTTGAACTCATTCTTTCAAGATGGTGTTTCCAATTTAGTTGGTACTGTTTAATATATTCCAAAATTGGCGTAGTATTAAATTCTTTTAAGATATCGGTGTTCCTTTTCCGATCCCATCTGGTGTAACCCGCTGTTCTGCGCATGAATCTCATTTCACAAGCCGTTATTCTGCTTTCATGTTGTTTTTTTAGTGTCCATGCTTCACTACCATAGGTCAACACTGGTCTAGCCAAAGTGTTATATAAACGTAATCTGGTGTTTTTTTGTACAAGGGATGGTTTCATAACTTGATTAATAATTCCTAAACTTTTATTATAACTAGTAACTTTTTCAGGGATATCCTTTTCATCCCAGATAGAGAGATAATATCCAAGATATTTAAATTGATTAGAACTCTCTAAAATTTTATTCTGGAGACAGATTTTACTCTGTATGGGGTCCTTCCCATGAAATGCCATAATTTTAGTTTTGTTAATTGATATACACTTAATTAACTCTCAAGTTTATTTCAATATTTCCCCTACAAATAAATAGATTAGTCAATTTCATGAGTTAAAGACTACTTATCACCCTATAGTAATCGATTTAAAATCGTTATCATTCTTTAAAAAATTCAAATCAATTTAAGAAATGAAATTATACAGTATAAGAAAAATTGTATATTTAGCATACAAACCAGTGAACTGACATCCGAAGATATTTAGGCCTATTACTATAGGAATGAACCTACAGTTATTAATTACATGTATCCATACATCTATCACTGTTTGAACATTTTACATTAATTAGTTGTTGTTCAACTATATTTATAGCGAGACCTGTTGTTAATTTACAACAGGATTTTGAAATATATCATCGATCCTTCAACTCTTACAGTTACAAGTTTTGTGGTGTACTGTCATTATATTTTACGTCTCAAAATCTTAAAATGGGATAATTTAAACAAGTCAAAGTATTTGCAGGTAAGCGGGCACATTTGTCCCTCGAGCTCGCCACGAGAAGTAGCAGCATAAATGAAGAAATTATAATAATGGCTTGTCTCTCATATGCTGTGTAGGACCTATATCTCCGGTCCTCACTCCTCTGAAAATTATGAAAAGTATCGCTACTCGTATTTTTAGTTTTAAACTAGTATTGAATGCTGCTCCCGAAAAACCCTCCGAATTGCCGAGATTCTTCTTAGTTCGTTTATGTTAAAAAATAGTTGTAGGTCTGAATGGACTGTGTTTAGTAATAGCGATACAAGTTCCAAAATGTATATAATGCAGTAATTGAAATAACCACCTCATAGCGTCCATATAGATAGACTAACAAAAGTTGCCCCAAGCAACAGCTGCAAACTTCTACCACCTCCTAACGAAACCTAAACCAGGGTCTATCTTTGTTTTCAAATATCACTACTATTACTATCATCACCAACATCATTATTATTGTCATCATCACTATTATTACTATCATCATCATCATCATTACTGCCATCATCACCATTATTATTATTATTATTATTATTATTATTATTATTATTACTATTATTATTGTTATTATTATTGGCATCATCATCATTATTGACAACATCATCATTATTATTATTATTATTAATATTGGCATCATCATCATTATTGACATCATCATTATTATTATTATTATTATTATTATTATTATTATTATTATTATATTATATTATTATTATTATTATTATTATTATTATTAATATTATTATTAATATTATTAATATTATTATTATTAATATTATAATATTTTATATTATTATTATTATTTATTATTATTATTGTTATTATTATTATTGGCATCATCATCATTATTGACAACATCATCATCATTTTATTATTATTAATATTATTATTATTAATATTAGTATTATTAATATTAGTATTATTAATATTATTATTAATTATTATTATATTATTATTAATATTATTATTATTATTAATATATATTATATTATTAATATATTATTATTATTATTATTATTATTTTATTATTATTAATATTATTAATATTATTAATATTATTATTATTATTTTATTATTATTATTATTAATTATTATTATTATTATATACTTTATTATTATTATTAATATTATTATTATTATTAATATATTATTATTATTAATATTATTATTTTATATTAATATTATTATTATTATTATTATTATTATTATTATTATTATGATCTATTAGTATTATTATTATTATTATTATTATTATTATTTATTATTATTATTATTATTATTATTATGATTATTATTATAGAGAGATTTCGGACACAAAAAAAAAGAGACGGAACAGATAGGTGAATGGAGAAAGAAAACTTACTTAAAGTGAAAGATCCATGGATCTTAATGAGAGATCACATGTAATAAGAACAGTTAAGTCTCCAATTCTTGGATTATGACACAACCTCCTGAAGAATGAACGAGGGGCATGGAAATTCAACTGTAGGAAAACCAGAGGGAATACATCCAGTAGGAAGGGCAACAATGAGGTGGTAGAATAACATTAGCTTTGTTTTGAGAGAAATTAATCATACAGGATATAGTTGGAATACATTAACTCAGGATAGAAAGGAATGGAGGAGACTTATATCGCGCGGTGACGGACACGTACCTCTGGGATAGATAGTACTAGTGAGTGAGTTATTAGAGTTATTATTACGAATCTATGCAGATATAATTTATTATTATTATTATTATTTATTATGTTTATGGTGGTTTTAAAGATCAATATGGACAAATCTAGATATATGACAATAGGGGACCTTCCTCAAGATTTAATACTAGAAGAAATTTAGGGACAATTAAATACACTGAAGAATATAAGTATTTGCGAATTAAAATTACTCCGATTGATTGAGGGTCTTTCCACTTTTCAGCGGTTGCCCTTTTACCAGCCGGCTGCTGGCCCTTCACATCCACATGTGTCAATCACAGAGGTAGATGATCAACAGCCAGTGTAGGGGTGACATGTGGTTAGCATGTCGAGTCCCCCAGCCGTTACAGCTGGTTCCTCAACCTGGAGCCGCTACTTATTGTAGCTACCCAATTGCCTCACGATGCTGGGTGGGCAACGGTCCCATACTGGCCGAAATACCATGAGAAAATTTCTTCCCCCATGGAGACTCGAACCAGCGCAAGTCCCGTAGCTCTGCGCCAAGGCTTCCTACCTTAACCGCTCGGCTACGGCCGATGGAAAACAAGAAACAGAGATAAGAAACAGGATCAATATAGGAAAGTGTGCTATATCTGCCCTAAATGGAATAGTATGGGACAAACATATCTTCAAAGAAACAAAACAAACTATTTTTAATACAATAATCAGAAGCATTATTATCTATGGAGCTGACGTATGGAATTTAAATGCACAAATGAAAAAAAGAAATTACTCGCCACTGAAATGGACTACTGGAGACGTGCTGCAAGAATATCCAGTAAGGATAAAATCAGAAATTCTTATATAAAAGAAAAAATGCAGGTACAATATTCAATATTAGATTTTATAAAGAAAAAACAATTAAATTGGTACGGACAATTAGAAGGATGGAAGAAGGAAGACTACCTAAGATAATCATGGATTGGGAACCACAGGGAAGGAAAAAGAAGGGCAGACCAAATATTACATGGATCCAGGGAATCAATGAAACTAAGAGGGAATGGGAAATAGAAGAAGATACATGGATGAACAGACAAGAATGGAAAAATGTGTTGAAACAAATGTGTAGTTAACTGTGAACATGGGTACCGGAAAAATGTATATTCATTGTAAAAGCCGGAATAATAAAAAAATTATTATTATTACAATTTTACTATAATTATTATTATTATCATAATTACTGTACTCATTTACCGTAGTTCGCATTTTGGTTCTTGGACCACTATTGCTAAATACCTCTAAATGTTTATAATAGGCTACTATGTGACGTTACTGAATGTAAATGAATTAAACTGAAGAAATATATCTGGTTATAGAGTTCTTGCAGACAAACAACCAGAGTTAAGGACCTCGAGGTCTCGGATAAAACTGAGTACCGATAATCAATTGTTAAAGCTGTTTACATTTGATACTTATAATCCAATAAAAAAATTAATGCGGGTAATATAGGACGGAATGTGATGGTTTCTGACCTTAATTAGAGTTTGGAAAAACACCAATTATTACAATCTAACAAGAGTATTTTCATAATTGTCATATATTTTAAAGAATTATATTCATTGCCGGCAATTTTGCTGGATCTGTAAAGACTACATTTTGGAAATCCGATTCTTATAGTTGGATTTCATATATCCCTAACTAAGTCCCAAACCATCATAACATACAAGTATATAGTCTAATTGTAATACTAATTATCAAATGTACGCAATGGTATCAACACGTAGGCCAATCTTCCGTCTGAGGTAATGCGTGGTAGTATTTTTATATAACATATCAGGCCAATGGCATCGCAATTAATATCTGGGAGTGAAAAGGCTGACAAATGTATCTCAGAAGCTTCTTACTTCAAGCTTGAAATTATTCTATTGCCTAAATATCATATCAGGCTCACGATTTTTATTCCTTTTCGAAGTAAGGCATACTCAGGATTTTTATGGGCAGAAAAAAATGCATCAATCTCGGTTAGAAGTGCCATATCCGTCCCGTGACTCAATAATAATAATAATAATAATAATAATAGCTTTATTTTACCTGGCAATGGATAGCATACCTACCTTTCTCTCCTTCATGATAAGGGATCTTAATCTCCACCTGTCTAGGCGTGTGCCACATACCTGTGTAAAAAGAGAAAAGCTAAAAAGGTAAATAAAAGTGAAAAATCAATAAAAAACAAATATTAAAAATCAACTTTTATAAGATTCATGATGTGTTCCGTTGAGGTTTATTCAAAATTAATAATAATTAAGTTGAGGAGACGGACCTTTCAGGTGAATATTCTATAATTTTATATTAATTTTAAATATTAAAAAACCAAGAACTTCTCTTTAACATATCGGAACCAGAGGGGAGCATGGTAAACCGTCCACCAGGCCCGACTCTTGTCTGAGATCCAGGATTCACAACCTTAAATGATCTGTCTTAAACTCTTCTACAACCAGGTAAATCCCTTTGCTTTTATTAATTTAGACTTTTGCCTTTTCAAGAGAAAGGTTTTCAAAAACAAATTCCATATTAGCGATATTCCACATTTCATATGTCGGATTGTTCATTTGATCATGAAATCCATACAACATTCGTAAGTTTAAGATAACTTGATGTGTTAAGGTATTATCGCCTCACTATGATGGTTGTCCAGCGGCTCGCTTCGTTTCCCCGCAGCTGTTATATGTAATTAAATACAAAGATACCGACTACCGCTACGTGAATGTTAATTGTTGTCAACAGTGTCGCGGCACCCGCTTTTATATAAACGGACAACCATCATGGTGAGGCGATAATATCTGTAACCCTAGCATTTAATTTATATTCTCCTCATGCACAGCTACAATACCACTATGACAAAATGCGCATGAAGGCAATACAATTACTTGACCAAGTCGGCTTGTGATCAGAAAGGGAATCCAACCTACAAAAGGGTGATATTTAATTGGTTAGAATCATGTTGCCCCCGGGACAAGGAAGGCTATTTTATGTAAAGGATAATAACCTTATATCACATTCACGTAAAGTTAGATACATTTCATTATGTTTAGCTGCAAACAGTAATACATCCATACTTTAATTGGACTCTGTGTTAAAGCAAACAAGTGTAGGCTATAAACAACGACACAAATTATTCCAGTGATGCATCCACAAAAAAAAATACAGTACGGTGTGCTGCTCCTTGGTACCTTACCAAATTGTGAAACGCACACCTGTCATTATATATTATTACATTGTTGCAGAGAGTGCCGCATGTTTATAAAGCTTGCATTCGATTTAATTTCAATATCCGCCGTTATAATCATATTTCCAAACACTTCAATAATCTGTTTTGACACCGTCTTAGTGAAAAACGTAAATTGCATTCCCTTTCATTTTTGTAAACTTCTGAACTCCTACGTTTCTATGTAGCTACCAGATATGAGAAGTTACCTTCTTACCACAATATTAACACTAATCTACTTATCCCGATTTTCTTGGCATTAATGAAAGACAAAAATTGCTATTGTGAGTTATCCGTAAGAGATAAACATATGCTGTCGCGGACTTTTTTGTAGTGTTTCATTGAGATATTCAATTTTGTTTACATTAATTTTGTGTATTTGTTATGGTTTAGGCAGCGTAAACCATTTAACCGTCAAAAAAGCAACTTTTTCACAACTAGAGTGATTTTTAAGGGTGTAGGAGTTGAGTACTACAACTCTCTTACAGCCTATGTTCTTCCGGGAATCTCCTGAACATTTTTCAAAAAGACCCATCACAATCGGATGATTGTGCAGCGCATAAAATACAAACAAACATACAAACAAACAAACAAACATGCATTCTTATATATATTAGATACTAGCTAATACCCGGCGTGCGTTGCTACGCCTACGTTCCCTAAATGAAATATTACAGGTTAATTAAGGTGCATGGTATAAGCTGAGACGAACCAAACATGGCGGTTTTAGTTTTTAATTTCGGATTTCACCTCCACTTCTAATTGTCGGATATCGCTTATTTTTGGATAATACCTACCTCGGTTTATTTTAGTAGGATATACTGAGTTTCGAAGTGAAACATCGATAATTGTGACCGTTAGAGCGATAATTAAATTATCACTTCAGGTGAACTCCTACACCTAATGGTTTTAGAGGGTCCAGTTGTGAATTTAATCCAACCCTGGACCCACTCACAAAACTTTTCATCAAAGTCGTTTAGGCAGTTTCGGATTTCAGGTGAATCTCCACTTCTAAGTGCGGATTTCGTTCATTACACGTTTTATATTAGCTTGACCTCTATCTATCTATATATCTATCTATCT